>JAPDOI010000540.1:0-422785 GCA_029168955.1 Aplectana chamaeleonis | reverse complement strand
CAGCCGCGGCCCAAGTCGGCTGTTTTGGCAAGCCGCGGGCGAAGTTTCGGGACTGAGTATTAAATGTAAATCAGCCGCGACCGAAAATTTCCTGCAACAATCGCAAGCAGAGAGCCGCGAGCTGGCACAATCATGGCCGCAAAATGACCAACAAATGAGGCGCGGCTCTTCACAATCATGTCGTGAAGTAAATAGTACGTCTGTATTGCGCAAGGCCAACAAAACCGACGCCAATTTCCACACTTTGTTTGCAACTTGCGTTTTTTTCTAGTTCCTTTCTATAATCATCGATTTACCTTTACTATCAATCTTTGGGAAACTGAACAAGAGCCCACTCTCATTGTTTCATGAACAAATTAAACCCTACTGGGCAATGAGATTAAAAGCGAGAGGAACATTTCGAGGGCTTCTGTTTTTTTTTCTCACCCTCGTAGTTGAAATACTCTTGAGCACTACCAAGGACGAGAAATAATGTTCTCACAGAGCAAAATAGCGTGTTTCAATTCGAGTGGCGAATACGAAGTTTTAGTCTCACAGCACTGTGCGGTAGGACTTGGTAAGGTTGGTGGACTCGTCCTAACATACGGCAGTTTGTTAGTGGTATCACTCATTTTTCCGAAACAGCTATGGTAGATCGGTAAGTCTGTATTTTAACAGATATTACTACATCAGTGGAAGCTAAGAAAACAGGTGAAAATGGCACGATTATAATTTTCCAACGCCACAAAATTCTCACAGAAGTGTAGAAGTTTTTCTTTCAAGAGTTTTCCATGATTAGGGCCTGATATCGTGATTTCTTTCTCACCGGTGAAGTTGCTTCCCTTCTCCCTAGTCTTTTCAAAGCTTCAGCCGCTTACCTCTGGAGAAAGACAGTTTGTGAATGTAAAACACCGCTCTTCACTTCTATTTTTATACCCTCACCCTTTATCAATTGGGTATCATCAATTTTTGTTTACCGTGAGAATTTTTGTTGCTGTATGGCAATTCATAATCGCCTTTCCATTTGTCGATTTTAGAAATTTTGGAGGTACTTAGGTTTTGTCAACTAAATGGCATGGTGCCGACCGTAACCTACAGTAGACCTCAGAATTTTTGACACACCATCTCCGGGAAGAATGGAAGGGCGAGGCGCGACGTGACGCTAAGCAGTCTGCCCACAGTGATAGGAGGCAAGTTGATCGGTATATGTAATACATCGTGATTTCTGAATTCTTTAATCAAGCGGGAAGTATTTGCAGAGTTCTTGGATTTGATGGGCATAGGGCACAGCGAGTTACAGGTCGGAGTTTTTATGAATGAATGAATGGAAGTGCGAGCAGGTACAGAATTGCGGTTTCCACTACGACTACTCCAAGCAGCCACGGAAGTCAAATAATGTGAGCTCCCGTTACTGTTCATTTAATTTATTGTAAGCACATCAAAAGAACTACTTTGTTTTGTGAAGCAAGTCAAGGAGAAGACCGGCACTGACACTGCTTTTTGATCGCAATCCAGCAAAAGGCCGGTTCCAGTTCCTCCGACTGAAGTGCCGGATCAGCGCCATAATTCGAGGCTACATCTCACACCGCTGCTGGCTGATATTTTTTCACACGGAGGGTACGCTCTGGTACATAATTTTGAAAATCATTTAATCAGTGGCGAGTGAAACTTTCTCATGGCCATGGACCTGTACTTGAATATAAGCTCATTAGGCATAATGTTTATCCTTTTGCATAGAACAAAAAGTTTGTGGAATGCCTGAGTCTCATTTCCTTGCTGAAGTGTGGTATAAAACACCATCCAGCCTAAAAAACAGCACGAAGCAAAGAGGAAATTGAATATCGCAAAATCAATTTTTTGAGACCTCTGGTCTCTAAAGACGTAACTACGGAAAATACAGCAAAAATCGTTCTCACAATCAATCCAACTGTCAGCTAGTATTGGGAGACGAAGGGTATGACCATGCGAAAATTATAGGCGCTACGTGTACAAGATGGTTTCTGAAGACTTTTGTGTGTTCCCCGCGTTTTTGAGAGAAAATGTAGTTTCACGCTCATACATGCTCACTCATTCGTTGACGCACTGCTGATGTTTGTTTGTAACCCAGTCGAGTCTTCCTCGTTCGTTTGGGTCTCTGATCTTATGTTTTAACTATGCCGATCGGTTCTGCTGCTGCCTGCCAAAATGATTTAGGTAATCTTTTCTCGGAAGAATTATCGATAGGTTTTGGGGGTATCATTACTACTCCATCGTCGTGAATATCATGTTAGAGGACATTATTCATAGGTGTGCTGAAGACTATTTATTTATCTATGTCTATATAGTTATGTATATGTATGTGTCTGTATCTGTTCTAAACTGGTACTATTAATTCATTGTTGGATGAAATGGTATTGAATATAGCGTTAATAATAAATGCATATAACAGCAATAAATGTTTCGTCTATCATTTGTATTTCAAATAGCTAATGGAAGGGGAAAAAGTCGACGAATTATATCATGTATTGCAAACGCGCTCCAATGAATAAAGGTGCGCGGATCAGTGAAAACTTGGCGCGGACAAGTGCTTGAATGAGCGAGGGAAGTTGAGAAGACTTAGCATCGGGAAGTCGCAAAATAGCCCGCGCCTTCGACGATTTCCCATGTGGGCGCGGATGGGCCCAGAAAACGTGCTCGGCTTTCAGCGTTCTGCGCCAAACCAGCGAGCCGCGCACAACGATCCAACAATGAGGCGTCAAACCACTCCGGGCTTCAGTTGCCTCTTGGGCCGCGCCTGCAGTCCGCTATATGTCTGAGTAGTTTGAAGATATTCAAGATATTTACATAACGAAACGTGATATAAAGAGCATGTATTTGTCATTATAACTCATCTGAGAGCAGGATCAGATGTGTCAACAAAAACCAGAAATGTAGGGCAGAAAACGAGGCAAAATACGAGCCAAACCGTGGATTCAGGGTAAAGCTGGTGAATTTTCACCACTTCAAGACTAAGAGCAAAGAGAACGAAAACGTTGAACATGAGGATGATGTCAAATTGGAGTGGACGACTGCGACAACGAAATTAGAGCAACGGGATCAAAAAAAGCCTGCAGTGAAATGTCTGCAGTTTGGCGACATTGAAACAGATGGACGGGAAACTGCAGACATTCTGTTGTCTCGGATTGGAGCGCGGAATAAGGAGAGGCAAAACTGTTAGAATTTTCGAATGTATTCAAAAATCCTTTTTTTTTTGAATTTCAAATTTTCGAATAAAATTAAAAATCAAAATTTTCGAATTTCAAATTTTCGAATAAACTCGAAAATAGTATTTTTCAAATTTCGGATGGACGAATATATTCGAAAAACAGATTTTTCGAATTTAAAAAATTTCTCCTCTTGTTTTCGTGAATTTTCGTGCTCCTCTTGCGTTTTCCGTTCAAGCGTTCGCACGGTTGCGTATAATACAGCAGACCGGCCTGCCCACCAGAGTCACCCCCTGCGGTTGGACTCACACCGAGGCCGACCACAGGTGGAAAGGAGGGCGAGCCGGTCGATTGTAATACAGCGCGTAATACAGATCATAATACAGTTGCTTCGCAGACACATTCTGGGATAGGATACCAGTCACGACCGCCCCGTGTCACCCCACGACCCCCATAGTCCGGTTGGTTACCGAGACCCGAGGCACAACCAAACATCACGAGGCATGGTCCAGGTGTCGACAAGTAATACCACGAACGAGGAGGCCATGGACACGGAATAGTGTCTCTTCACAACAGTGAAGCAGCCTTTCCCTCATCGAGCGCGTGATGGGACACCGTCGAGAAGTACGCACACGGCTCGTGAATCTCAGTAGACCACCACGAGTGACGGTCAGGTGGCTCAGTTGGGAGCGGAGGCGGACGATTTGATCACTTGACCGGTGAAGGGAAGACATAATACAGACCCTAATACGCTGTGCTTGGTGGAGAGACAACTTCTCAAACGCGCTGAGGTTCGACGTCACAGCTGATCATCTGCGCATTAGTACAGTTGACAAGCTACAGCAGCAAAACGCTCGAGCCGCTAGTACGGCTCAACCAACCGCATCTGCTAGGGATACTACAGCTGTCGCAGCAGCCTTTACTACAGCTACGCAGGTAGCGCTTATCACAGTTCCGTCGTCTCCAATAGCCCACACGCTCCCGCGTACTCGAGAGCATTCTCGGGCCCGGGAGGCTGGCCGACCCGGCCCATCCTGGTAGCACCAGGCGTCGGGGTCGCCCACTCTCGGACACCAGTCGCGAGTGGCACAGACAGCTAAAGGGAGACACGACGGAAATAGTTCAGTTCGCGGTGCTCTTCTACAAGGGCCGTATGCAAGAACGCGCCGGTTGGGGCAGGGGCAGTGCAGTCGGCGCCTTTGAAGATCGCCGTTGCCCACAAGACAGGACACGTCTATCGTGGTACGTCACAAGTCAAGACACGTATGTCGTGCCCCAGCAGTCTTTCTCGCTGCACCGGCCGCTCCGATCTCCTAGCTGGGGCGGCTAGTGCACAGCGACGGGACACGTCATACGGGTCTTGACTTGTGACCTACCACGATAGACGTGTCCTGTCTTGTGAGCAACGGCGATAGTCAAAAATAGTAGGGTTAGGAAACCCTTAAAATGCAAGTCAGACACCAAGTTTAAAAACAAATTTATGACCTGAGAAACAACATACTATACACACATATAAAAACAACAATATAATACACGCAGGGTCCCAAGGAGTTTTTCATTTCTTGATTCGCAGTCTGAAATTTCATTTCGGTTGATTTTTTGATCGAAAATTTCCGGTTTCCGATTTTTCGCACGTCCTCTTTGAATTTCGGAGTTTTCGATTCTTTCCATATCTCGACTCGATATCGAAACGGGAAATTTTTTTCATTTTTTGATTCGTCGTTCCAATCTTCAAATTTTAGTTGATTTCTTGATAGTAAAAAAAATTCCGATTCCTTCCGCGTCCTTTTTGAAATGTTCAAGTTTTCGATTGCTTTTTATATCCTGACTCGTGATTAAAACATGCCGCTTTTTTCATTTCTTGATTCAGCATTGAATTTCTTTAAAGGTTTCTCATCCTTTCCTTAAACTGACTCGAAATCGCAACGGAAAGTTTTTTCATTTCTTGATTCGTCTTTCCAATCATAACAGTTTGGTTGATTTCTTGCTCATGAAGAAGAATTTCCAATACCTTTCATCTCCTTTTTGAATTTCTGAGTTTCAGATTCTTTCCATATCCTGACTCGATATCGAAACAAGAACTTTTTTCGTTTCTTGATTTGGCGTCGAAATTCTAATTTTGGTTGATTTCTGGATCTTGAAATAAACATTCCTATTTCTTCCATGTCCTCTCTGTTTGCTGGGATTTTCTATTTCTTTTCACGTCCTGACTGACTGGATACGGAAGCAGAAAATTTTTCCTTTTTTTATTCGGCGTCAGATTCTTCTTTTTGGTTAATTTCCTGAAGGAAAAAATCGATTTTTTTGTCCTTCTGCAATTATGGAGTTTTTGTTTTATTGCGCGAAAAAAATGAGTAGTTACATGGCTTTTGTTTCTGATGTATCATTTTGCGTTGCATTTTGATTTTTTCTGGATGCTTGTGATTACAAGTGAGACCCATTTGGAGAAACAACAGCAGATAAAATAAATTGAATGAAAACTATTCAGAACTTGAGAAATGACAAAACCAGTTCATAAAAGATGAACAAAATTAACTAATGCCTCAGCAACAGTTTCAGTGGTTGAATTTCGAAGCAGGTCTAAGTCGGAGCCCTTTTCACCAGTGCGGTGCTTCTGTGCGATGAATGAGGTCATCGTTCATGTTTTCGTGTGACGTCAATCCGCCATGACCATCTTTGACCACTGTGATAGCTTATACTGTAGGCACCCCCGAGTCAGTGCCATGAGCTCGTATTTAGATCAAAGAGGTGCCCCCGCATCCGCTCGTGAATGGTCTCCTACCAGTTGCGCCGGATCTCGGTAGGGTTATCCTACAGAAAGCTGCTCAATGGTCAAAAACTGGTCAAACCCTCTGATTGGGCGGAAGTGATGTTAACGAGGGTGTCAACGAAAGCTCTCATTCATGCTGCTTGGAGAGCAACAGAAAAATAATTCTCGATTGCTCTAATTGTTTCTATTTATTTTCTCAGCCATCCCTTTTGGAACCCCACAAACTGTTGGCTGCTACGGATCTCACTGAACACAATTTCTCTATAAGTGAATGGCCACTGATTTTTGAGGAGCTTATAATCAAAACGTCAGATCTTTCAAATAGAGGCACTGTCTTCGCGTGCGAGAAGCTTAGTTTGCTTCAAGCTTCTTTTTTAGTCAATCTGGACGTATATTAATTACTTTCATGTTTCTGTTCCTCATTCATGATTGACAAATAAATGAAACATTAAATGAAATTTAAAAAATGTGCGCATGCATATTCAACCATTTCTGCAAAATGTGTCGGTGTTTCGAACTTCGATGCCTCTTAGTTCTGTTCTCTATCGTTGCTGTTGTCTGCATTGATCTAGTTGCCGATGGTTTTATTGATATTTGTTGAATTTTTTTGAATTTTGGTTTTTTTTTCCTGAGCATGGAATATCTTTCTTCATAATGGTCAGCTAGTTGTTTATTGGAGCGTTCTACGGAACGTAAAAAACAAATAAATAAATAAATAAATAATAGTAAGTATTATATCAAACAACACTTCTCTCATTGCCCACCACCACCCTTTCCAAATTTTTTATTAGCTGACTCAAAATTACCGCTTTGGCCGCCTCTGCTCCAACCTTACGTGTTGTTTTCAAGACAGTGTTCACGATGATTCTCGATTCCAAGTTTTTCACTCAAAACAATGCGTTGGCAACCAAGTGTTACCAGAATCACGAAGAAACGGCGAGAAACCCACTAATTCGTCTAATTTTATTGACATTATTCTATGGCCTGGACTAGTTGTCTGGTTGGATGAACATGTTCACGGTGGTTGTCACCGGTAAAAAATGGGACTAATCGAAAATGGAAGAATATTTTGGGCAAAACAGTATTATTCAGGGCCTGAAGGAAAGAATGGAGCAATAGAGAATGGAGAATTGCAAAAGATGGATCCACAAAAGATTTCATTGTCACAACGAACAGTTCCATTGATACTTAAGAGGCGGGCTGATACTTGAGGATTTCGTGCCCTTCTGGTGCATTCTTCTCGGTTTCTTCGTCATTTCAATTCTACTCGGGGCCAAACAATCGATTTAGCGATTAATCTCAAAATCGAAGATTATCGTGAACGCTGCCTTTGAGGAGCGCTCATGAATCTACCGTCCTTCGCTGGTTCATCAACTACGTCCATTATGAAAGCGAATTCCTTGGAAAGCGTTCCCTCCTCCGAATCACTGGTAAGAGACTTCAGGTTACTCAGAGAGTTTTGCCTAAAAATAGCTCACCAGATTCAGCACCGGCTCTCGGTTTGCTATTTCTCGGTTATGTCATCGGGTTTGCAGGACACGATGAGAGTGTGCAGTGTGAATGCAGGACCTCACAGCTAATTCCTGAATACATTACCCTACTTTCTGCACGCCCCCTAAGAAGTCCTGCACACATTCCACGATGTCCGGCACACCAGTCAGATTCCGATTTCCTGCACACATTCCCACTCCCAGTGGGGTCCCGCACACGATCTGCTCACTACCTTGGGGTCCCCCACACCTGCGCGCTCCCACTGCGATCCTGCGCCAATTCATCAACGCCGTGAGCCGTTTTCGCACCGACTTGCGTACTCTACAGTGAAAGCAAGCGTAAGGAGCACGTGTAATCGTATGCGATCTCGCGTTAAATTGGATAGCTTTCGAAAAATTCCTACGGAGGGTTTCTTCGGAAGCTATCCGAATTTTTCTTCATTGACACATTGTCTCCATTTTCTCTGTCAGCTCGCGCTAAGTTGCTGTTCAACGCGATCTTACCGCGAGCTAATTCGCGGTTTCAAACCCATTTACTACCACCCCTGAACTCAGAACATTTTTTCCAGGACCTTTCCTAATGTAGCGCTCTTTAGCCTGCAACTGCGTCTAAGAACTCTTGGGTACGTTGTCAGATACGGACAAACCATTCTAAATGTAGTTTACGTGGCCGAAATTGGGACCTCTAATGGCGTTACTGATATTTCTAAGACATCTATACAGAAACTGCGTAGTACCCCGCCCCGACTAATTGGTTGAAAGAAGTTACATGCTAAAAACCGTCGTTTGTGTTCCTATTCTACTTTCCAAAACGCTCAGCAATCTTTTGAAAATCTGGAAACGGACCACATAATCGTGTTTTACGCCCAAAATAACCCAGCCGGACAAAGTTTGGTGGAATTACACTGCTCGAACTTCAAACAGAGACTTCCAATCGTAGACTCTCCCTTGAACCAAATGTTTCCTATGTTAAACCCTAGTATACTTCAATAATCTTGATTTCACTGAGTTCAGGTTCTTATTCTTGTGTAATACAGAGTTAGTCTCCCTTTTTAGAGACGCGAAATCGTGATCACACCTCCATGAAGCGTGCTCAGAAGTCCTATCACAATACACCGTTGAACGTTGTTTTTATTGCTTTTATTTTTGACGCTAGGTCCCGCTAAGTCTTGTTTGTCAGTAACTGAGATTATGATTGTCATCTATATCCCTGCAAAAAAATATTTCACATAATGATTAAATGATTGATGTTGCAAAAGGGAGAAAAGCCGAGCGTTTTCGAAAAGTACCTGCACGAAGACTTTGTAACATTGGCGCACTTGGGCTTCGCTCGATCAGCTGAGTGCGAAGGTCCGATGAAGAAGCTAGGTGCCGATACGTCACCAGAAAAGGGGGGTTCTTCCGAAGTTTTCAAACTTTCGAAAAGCTTTCGGGAAAGATAGTTTTCCCCCTTTTGCAGCTCAGTTCAAAAAATACGTTCGCACATACCATGAGGCTCAGGGACAGAAGCATTTTGATAAGTGATATTCTATGCAACAAGCAGGTATGTCGCAATCCGGCAGCCCTATGCAATCACATGTATTTGTGAAAATAGAATGAGTCTACAATTTCCCGGATCTCCTTATGGGTATTTTTGCAATCGACCTAGCTCATCCGGCAGACCTGCACAAGTTCAACAACAAAATCTTAAGGCCAGCGCAAAACCAAATTAAAATTTTCCCGTTTATCGCTCCGCTTCGCGGCTGGATATTCGATAAAAATTATTATCGGGCTCCTAGGTCGAATTCGTGGCGGTCTTCTTTCAACTAAAGGCAGCCCTAGGGTCTATTCGTCCTCAGTGCTCACTCCGAAGGTAGCCCTCTCACTTACACTACTTTACTCTTCAGTTGGGGGGCTGAGAAAGAGCATAATAAAAAAGTAGGTGCAGTTACAAGATGATTTATGTATGGTTACAAAGTTTCAAACTTTATCCCGTTGGCATATAGGCATGTCCATTCGTATTCTATGGTCTGTTCGTTCCGGTGAGCCACCTCTCAAAACCGGTTTTCGGTTCGTAAAATCTTTTTTGAAATAAGTGGTGGGCAGGAGCCTGAGGCGACCTCAAGTTATACAAAGTAAGTCTCCACACAGTCGCCTTCAGCGATTCTTCTTACTGCCCTCATGCGTGCGTGGAGAACTGCTTTAGTAGAGTTATTTTGAAGCAGAGGGTGTCTACAATAAAATGCGTCTTAGCTAGAGTCTTCGGACCCTCTTCTAAAAGAAAGCAAGGGCAAGTTGTCGAATTCCACACAAGGGTTCTGTCAAACTCCGGGTTCCCACATTTTCCTTATTTTTTTCGTTCCCTGAAGATATTCTGGTGGCAAACTTCGTAGTCAAATGCGGTTGAATAATCTTCATCGAATTTCGTCCTTTCAACTTATTTCTAAAAAAATCGATTATTGATCGATCTTATCAGTTTTTGGGTAGGGTTGGTAAAATGTGGACAGCGAAGAAAGTGTGACGAATACAGCTATTTCGAAGGCCGTTCTAGCCCTTAGTTGAATTTCGGCATCTTGCTCTTGCGTTCTTTCAATAGCGGGTTCAAGGGCATAGCTATGCTACGTTCTGGAGTATAAACACTCTGCTTTGAATTGATCCTATCGGATCACTTCTTCGCGGTCACATGCTGGAAAGAGGAACCTGTACTGAATCCGACTTAGCGACGAGTTCTTATGTGGAAACAGGGACTCTCCAGGCTTTCGCGCATCATTCGTTTTGAAAACCACTTGTGCTGCGGAACACTGCGCATTTCGAGATAAAGATTTAGTAAGAAGAACAGATTGTACAAGGTGATTATCGACGCGCTTGTGTAGAGACGGTAATACCAAAAAATTTTGCCACCTTATTCAAAAAGCACCCCGTAATTTACCATACTCGGCCATAACTCTCAAATCAGTCTTTCCGCTATGGCACAAAACTGCAGTTGCTGCAGAACTTCTCCAAAATTCCATCGTCAGAAGACCACCCAAGGCTCGTCTCAAGAATCAATGTATTTTGTGAATAGACATAGTTAAACAAGTAGCAGTTTTGATAAAGTGGGTTAGTCGACTCAAAAATCAACTGTAAAAGTTCTCTAAATTCCAGTCTCATTTTATTTTCACACCTGTTTTGTTGTTATTTCGTTTTTGGAGACTATACCGCTATGCTATTTCACATCTGTCAAACTGTTGTCTAATTCTTGACTATTGTTAGCTGTTATTAAAAAACAGGAAGCCTTATCCTTCTCTCGTTTCGATGTGTGAGGTTTTTGAACGAAGATTAGGATAAAATTTCGTTTTTGCAAGTGTCTTAAGCCTAGTTTTGACTGCAGGTGGTCGCTGCGGCCATGCGAGGGACAACTGTTCCTTTTTCATCGCGCGTAATGGAAAGCCGCTCCAATTGTGATCGCTTCGTGGCAAACGTCCTACATCGCTGGGTCGCGGCGACGAAATCCTATGTTTTACTGCATCTCTGCTTGAAGAGCGATTCTCAATGGTCGCTGACCATCGCTCCATCGCGGCCAAAATGGCAGCGATGGAGCGATTGCCAGCGAATGACACGTTTCGTTTAGTGAACGTCGACCCTTTCACATGACAAGATCAGCGTTTTCGAGTCGAAACGCGTTATTGATGAATACCAGCCATCAATTTCACTGATTGATTGAATTTCTTCTATCATCCGTGGGCCTATGCACTATGAACAGAATCGCTGCCGCTGCTACATCGCTGCAGCAGCGGGTGCAAAATCGCTGCGATGAAAAACAGCAGCGATGCAGTCAAAACTAGGCTTTACCAGCACTCCGACGAGGTTTGCCGCAACGCGGCGATTTTAAGGAGCCAGCGGCATTAATGTTCGGGGTCTACAGGTGCCCAACTACTGGTCGACAGATATCCATCTACCGGTGGACAGCTATCCTACAAACGGTCAACACGTATCCAACAAACGGTCGACACGTATTCAACTACCGGTTCACAGGTATCCAATTACCGGTCGACAGATATCCAACTAACGGTCGACTAGAGTCCAACTACCGGTCTTCGGGTGGTCGACGGACAACTCTAGGGGAGTGACGGACAACTCAAGGGGGGTGACAGGCAACTCTAGGGGAGCAGTCCCGCCCCTTTTTAGCGGTCGTGGGGAAGCATGCTGTGAGGTGATTGCTTGTCGACCACCCGCTGGACGCCGCGAGTTTCTGAGCTGCCCTAAATCCACTCGGGACCACTCCGCTCGCGTTGAGGGGCGTTACGTTTCGAACTGCAAAAACGGGATAATTCCTCCCTCGGTGTGTACTCCTCCCTGTCCCGAGCATTGTCGTGAAGAAGGCAAACAGTTTTCAACAAAAACTGCTGGACCTGGGCTGGGAAGTTCTCCGTCACCCACCGTATAGATTAGATCATGCCTCTTCCGACTACCATCTGTTCCGCTCGATGCAACACTTCCCGGATGGAAAACAGCTCACTAACGATGACGAAGTCAAAATGTCCTTAGAAGAATACTCCAACTCGAAACAGCCAGAATTCAACGCATCGGGAATTCATGATCTGCCCAATCGGTGGCGAAGTATCCTTGAATGTGATGGAAATCATTCTGTTGGGTGAGCCTTGTTTGTTGTTGAAATGAATGTTTTTCTTTAATCAAAGTCGTGAAAAGTCCGGGAACTTTTGCATCAACCTAATAAAAGGTAACATTGCACTAGTTGTAATATGCAAGTAAAAGGGTTTCCACAGCAGAACCGGTTCCGAGCTAGCGGTATACACAGTATAAAAGACCGATATGATGATGATTGACTGCAGGCAAAGGCAAAAATTTCGGCGTGTTAAACAGATGTGTGGGCCCGGCGCAGATACGAGACCATTTTCCGGGTGGTGATTGGCCTTGGCTGCCAACACTGCTCGTATGATGCGATCCACGATACACCGGACAATTAGCTGACAGGTTTTGTACGTCAGGCTGAGGGCCTAAACTTTTATTGAAACTACTTCAAGTGAAGGTAGCCATTACAAGCGAAATAAGCAGTTGTATACACTTTTTCAGCGCAATATCCAAATATGCCCTCCGAAGCTGCCTGGAATTTTCCCGAACGGGAAAATAGTTTTCCCGTGTTCCATCGTTGGTTGAGCGCCTTAGACGTACCAGGTTGTTCAAGAAGTTTTTCCTTCGATAAGAGAGGGCGTTGCTACTAGCCCAATTTTTTTTGTTTTGTTGGTACACTCTTCATATGAACGTATGTGAAGTTTCATTTCAATCTGTCAATGCATTCATTATTTACAAGCCATTTAGTGTCGCCGTGTCACAGCAATGGAAAAAATTATTATCTTGCAGTGATAAAATTCTTTTTTGGAAGGTGTAGCACCAAAAGAAATTCACGAACGAATGTTAAAAGTGTATAATGATTGTTCACCTACAATTAAAACAGTAGAAAGATGGTTTGCTGAACTTAAACGTGGTCCTACGAGCCTTGAAGACGATCCACGTGAAGGACGTCCAAAAAGCGCATCAACACCAGAAATCATAGCCACAATACAGGATATGGTTTTGGAAGATAGTCTATTGACTGAGAGAGATTCAGTAGAGGCTATTCACATCTCATTAGGCAGTGTATGCCATATTTTAAGTAAAATTTAGGGTTTTAAAAAGCTCTTTGCACAATGGGTTCCGCATTCGCTAACAATGGAACAGAAACACATTCGAACTCGACCGCTAACGTCGGACAGGGAACGAAATTCTCACGCTGTAAAATAGCGTGTTCGACCTCGTTGGTTGCGGACACTACAACTCATTTACGACTACGCGAAAAATATGTGCTATCCGATGATAGAAGTTGGACTTTTCGTCTCATGTAAGACGATGAAAGTGGAGTTTCATGCCCATTGAAGCTGGAGGATATTACGTTAACTAGTTTGATTCAATTAAAGTTGACATTCGATGTCTTTCGGCAGTTCAAAGGAATGTAATCATAATTTTTTAGGAATTACATGTTGCAGATGATCAATATAATAGCTTCTATTCGGGTCTTACTCAAATGACACGATTTCTTTGGTGACCATTTGCAGTGTGCTTGAAAACCTGTTGTTTCACATGTTGGAGCTCTGGTAAGCTCCATGTGCAACAACTGAATTAGCGTCAAATTATGAATAACAGACTTTCAGGCGGCATTATAAGGGTATAAATTGCCCTCAAAGACACTTGGTAAAAAGAGCCTCGCTTGAGCCATCCTACAAAAAGGGACAAGAATTTTTTTCCTCTAGAATTTGATACTTAGGATTAGGCTTGAACCCAAGGTCCAATTTTGTGCGGAAAATTCACCTCCTAGGCCCTCAAACTCTCTCAATTTTAGATGGTGATAGAAACCTAGGGTAGGTGTGAAGTTTCAGTGAGTGTAAAAATTAACCAGTTATCCGTAATGTTTGTCATCCATCCTGTATCAGAGAAAAATCCATCTCATATACAAGGAGAATATGCGTTCACGCTAATTTTTCGCGTATTCGTAAATGAGTTGTAGTGTCCGCAACCAACGAGGTCGAACACGCTATTTTACGGCGTGAGAATTTCGTTCCCTGTCCGACGTAAGCGTTCGAGTCACATTCGAATGCGACTTTCTCAGCAAAATTTCGAGCGTTTCAAAAAGGTCAGAGTGGATTCTGTGCGTCGGTTTATCACAATGGATGAGACTTGGATTTTTTTGAATTTTTTTAAACCTTTTTTTTGGTTTTTTTTTTCAAGTGTATCAATGTTCAGGGAGATTATACTGAAAAATTAAGTGTATTATGAACCATAAAATTGTGTTTTTCTTATCGAACGACGAAACTTATTGAACAACTTGGTATGTATGAACTGATCAATTGGTTCTGGAAGCCTTCGGGAAAACGCGTTTTATAGGCAGTGTTCACGATAAAAAAACTGCACTATAGTTTCCAATGTTTTTCTGTGGGTAAGTGCAATAAGAAGAGGTTAATAGGGAAAAGTCCCCACGGAACACTCAAATAGCGGGGCGAAACTGTTAAGAGAAATCTCTGGAAAATTGATTACGCCTGTTTGTGTTTCGAGAAGCTGCAGACAACGCATCGAATCTGACGTCGGGGAAATGGTTTCGCGCTTCAGAACTCTTAGGTAAGTGGCTTTGCTTTCTGATTCCTGTATCTAAAATTCTTCGAAAATAGGAGAGGCCAATGCACAAGCTAGGATATGAGGACCTTTTCCTAAGGTGAAACGAACGCAGGACAACTGCTGTAGAACGTGGGCGGCCCACGAGATTTTCACCTACTTCCCGACCGTTCTTTGTCGTACTTCCGTTCCTACTCTTCTTAGAGGGACCCAATGCTTACGTTTCCGCCAGAAAATGGGCCCCTTTGTCATCGTGAACACTGCCTTCGAATAAGACTTAGAATTTGCTTATAGTGGTTTTCCTAGGTGCTGATCACAAATCTTACAGGTGAAGTGCCTAGAGCTTTTTTTGGCGAAGACGTAAGCTACGGGTACCTAAGGAAAACGGCCAGGAAGTGGGTGAAAACCTCGTAGATCAGCCTAACCATTGGATCGCCCTGCCCACGTCAACTAACAGTTGTCCGGCGTTCCTTTCACCACAGGAACAGGCACCGAAATTTTGAGTATTCTCTGACGCGAACGCTTCTAACATTCCAGCATATGCATTGACCCATCCTATTTTTTAAGGGTTCTCGGTTCAATAAGCAGAAAGTCACTTTCATTGGTTAGACCCGCCTGGGAACGTGCTAAGGCAGTGGGTCGCAGAACCTACCACGATGCTGCGACTTTTATAGACATGCAAATCCAACCTCTACACTCAAAAACTTAGGCCTAGTGTATACTTCCCGCCACGCGCGACAGTGCATGTCAGCAATATCGATTTTCGGTCGATATGGATGACAAACTTTATGGCCGTGCATCCCAACTGTGAACTGTGCTGAGGCATGCCAAAAGGAAGTGTTCTTCCAGAAAAACACCGAGCAGTTATACACGTCACGACACTGTATCCTGGCGGGACCTACGCTGTTGGACATTTGCCAAATTCAATCAGCTGATTATTTTTCAGATCTAATTTTGTGAAAATCTCTCCAAAACGACTTAATGAGCACTGCTATGACAAGAGCAATACATTTCTGGTGTCTTTCTGCAACAAACAAGTGATAGGGGCGTGAAATGGCGATAAAATGCTATAAAAACGCTCGGAAATTTTCAGTCTGCAATATTGCGTCGAAGAAGTCAAAGACGCCATGTTGCAGACGAGTCCCTGATCCACGCAGCAAGCAACGGCAATATCATCGCGGGACGTTTCCATTCCGCTGGTGTATCACTGGGGCCTATATGTGGTTTGCAGGGTTGCAGCGACCGGCGAGCGGTCGCCGAGCATCAGAGTTGACGCGGTGACAACATTGTTCCCGAACATTACCGCCGCGGCAACGGTTGCCGCTCACTTGCAGTGACGCAGTGCCACGCGGAGTCATGTCTGAGTCGTCTAGAGCCCTAACTACTTCCCATGAGGCCGCACCTATGGCTTCTGGAGTCCTACGTACTTTCCACTGCGTCCTGCTGACGTCATTTGGAGGTCTATTCCATTTTTTCTGGAGCTTCTGGTGATTTATGAATTCTCGTTGTGGCCAGATAATGTTTTTAAAATTTTTAACGAAATGTAAAGTTAAATTTTTAACGCATTAACGAGTTAATGCGGTTTTTTCTCGAACACTAACGATTGAAGCTTAACAAAAAAAAGTTTTTTTTCATTGACGCACACCCCTGGTGTATACGTCAACGCCATCACGTGATTTTTTAACCTAAAATGGATGTATTAGCATACATCAATTTCAGGTTTGAAAAAGGCGCTACGCGCCAAAAGCTCACCCGCGAAGTGGAGCTTCAAGAATTCTCGGAAAGTTTCGGTCCTTTTTGAGAATTTTGAGACCAATAAACTTTCCGGCCTCCATTGTATCTGAACACGTTGTGAAAATCTATGAGGCTCAGGGATGGCACAAGCCTTCCATTTATTGTATCAGTATTCGGATATGCACCATATCATGAGTAAAAAGGAAGTACATAGTCACAAGGAAACTACTATAAGTCAACCTGGCCATTCCGGATAAAATGTACTTCTCTAGAACTGCTTTTGACGAAGAATACGATAACTATCTTCGCAGCTGCCTAAACACACTCTGAAAAAAAAAAGTTATAGGCGTTTTCGCCAGATTTTCGTACCTATTGTACCTTCCAAAACGCGCATTAGTCTCTGGAAAATCCGGAAATGGACCTCATGATTATGCTAAGCGCCTAAAACTACCCTCCAGAGCAAAGTTTGGGGGGTAGCCCATTTTCCAAACTTTGCACAGACTGCCAGCGTTTTGGTCTTAGGGTATTTTCGGCTGTGCATCTATTCACATCAATTGCAAGGCTCTGGAAGCGTTCTGAAAAGATGTTCCGGAATTGACTTAAAATCGTCCTAGATGAGTTATTTGGGGCGCTTATCACGTATCTGAGGTTTATTTGTGAGTTTTCCGAAGTTTTCGACTTGATTCGTTCAGACCTTCCCGTCGGGGGACAATTTGAAAGCGAATCACGACTTTTGACTATTTCCGGTGGGCTTTGTTAGATATCGCTCAAATTGTTTCTCTGAGGGTTATTTGGAGTGCTGAACACGAATCTGAGGTCCGTTTATCGATTTTTGCCAGATTACGGTAGATTACGGTGGGTATATGGTAGTTCGGCGAAAGTCTCAGATTTGACTCAAAACTTGTATGCGGCGCTTATTCGGGGTGGTGAACACGTATTTAATGTCCATTTGTCGGTTTTCGAAATATTAAGGTAGGTTTAGCCCCCCAAATGGCGTGGCATCTACCGTAACCTACAGTGAACTTCAAAACTTCGACAAACGAACTTCAGATTCGTGTTCAGCAGCCTAGATTACCCCGACAAACAAACTTTGAGCCAAATTCGAATTTTTTCAAAAAGCCCCAAAAATTTTATGAGGTACCCTTCCTTACCTTGCCGAAAGGTCTTGAAAACGCCTGTATCTTTTTTCACATTGTTTTTAGGCAGCTGCGAAGATCATATTCGGATTCTACGCTAGAAACGGTTCTAAAAAGTACATTTCGTCCGGAATGGCCAGGCTGACTAAAAGTAGTTACCTTATCAGACAAGATTCAAAGGTTTTTGAGCTAGATGGTGACAAAACGCTAGTTGTAATACTCAAGTTTAAGGGCTTCCACGCAGAACCTGTTCCAACCAGCGGGGTACACTGTATGGAGGTCCACTATGATAATGATTGACTAGCGACGAGGACGAAGAACTCGACGTGTTGTACTGATGTGTACACTTGGCGCAGATACGAGACCATTTTCCGGGTGGTGATAGACCATGGCAGCCACCACTGCCCGTATGATGCGATTCACGATACACCGGACAACTAGCTGACAGGTTTTGTACGTCAGTCTGAGGGCCTAAGTTTCAATTGAGACCTTTTCTACGGAAGGAGGCCATTCCAAGCAAAATGTGCAGTTCTAAAACTGTTTTTGGGCGCAATAACCAAATATGACCCCACTTAGCTGCCTAGAAATTCTCCGAACGGGGATATAGTTTTCCCCTATTTTCCATCGTTCGTTGAGGGTCTCGCTTAAAAACACAGTAAACCGTCAGATATGAATTTTGAGATTTTCGGGTACTAGTGTACCAGACCTCTCCTGCATAACACGTGCCAAATGCGAGATCTCAATTCCTCCAAACAAGAGAGATACCAGGTTGTTCAATAAGTTTTGTCGTTCGATAAGGAAAACACAATTTTATGGTTCAAAACACATTTTATTATTCAGTATAATCTCCCTGAACATTAATACACCTAACAAACAAAAAACAAATAAATATAAATCCAAAAAAATCCAAGTCTCGTCCATAGTGATGAATCGACGCACAGAATCCACTTTATCCTTTTTAAAACGTTCCAAATGTTCCTGAGAAAGTCGCGTTCAAATGTGTTTTGTTCCATTGTTAGCTAATACGGCTTAATTGTGCGCGTAGCTTTCTAAAACCCTAAATTTCACTTAAAGGCTGTGTTCTAGGTAATCTTCGATTTTGAGATTATTGGCTAAATCGATTGTTTGGCCTCCAAGTAGAACTGAGATTACGAAGAAACCGAGAAAAACGCACCAGAAGGGCACGAAATCTTTTACTCTCACCTCGCTTCCTTACTCTCAGTGGGACTGTTTGTGGGACCATGAAATCTTTTGTGGACCCGTCTTTTGCAATTCTCTAATCTTTGTTGGTCCGTTCATTCCTTTGGACCCTGACTAATACTGTTTTGCTTGAAATATTCTTCCAATTTTAGTTAGCCCAATCGGACAACTAGTCCAGGCCGGAGAATAATGTCGCCGAAATAAAACGATCTTGTGCGTTTCTCGCCATTTCTTCGTAAAATTAGTAACAATTGGTAGCCAAGGCATTGTGTTGAGTGGAAAACTCGGGAACGAAGATCATCGTGAACACTGCCTTTAAAATATAGCTCACACTGCCTAATGAGATGTGTAGAGCCTCTACTAAATCTCTCAGTTAATCGACGTTCTTCCAAAACCATACCCTGTATTTTGGCTGTGATTTCTGGTGTTGATACGTTTTTGGACGTCCTTCTCGTGGATCGCCTTCAAGGCTTGTACGAACACGTTTAAATTCAGCAACCCATCTTTCTACTGTTCTAATTGTAGGTGAACAATCATTATTCACTTTTAACACTCGTTTGTGAATTTCTTTCTGTGCTACACCTTCCAAAAATAGGAATTTAATCACTGCACGATATTCATTTTTTCCATTGCTGTGACATGGCGACACTATATGGCTTGTAAACAAAGGATGAATTGACAGATTGAAATGAAACTTCACATACTTTCTTTCATATGGAGAGTGTACCAACAAAACAGAGATATTTTGGGCTACTAGCAACGCCCTCTGTTATCGAACGACAAAAGTTATTGAACAACCTAGTATAGGCGACCACCACGGGCCCGACCTCCTTCGCTCAACACCACGGGCCACACTCCCTGCCATATTTCCGAACTCGGTAGCGGCTAGATGGATGGATGAATTCTCAACAAGTAGTTGTTCTTCAGTCCATTGCAGGTCTGTCTCCTCATCCTGTTTTGCTCTCGTGCATCGCTTGCGAATAAAGAGGAATACAGGCCTGAGACAGCTCGTCCACCAAATTTTTGCCCTCAAAATGCAGGCATTTTCAAATAGCCATATCTCCGTTTTTAGGGGGTCTCTGACGATTTCAGAGATACCATTGTGATCAGAGAAAGGCTCTCTACGAGATAAGCATAGAATCTGAAAAATAATTCCTCGGATGTCCTGTGAATTTAAAGGCCGCGTTCATGATAAAAAACCGTATTGTACTTTTCGATGTTTTTGGGTAGGTAAGTCCATTAAGAAGAGGTTAGAAGAGAAAAGTCTACACAGAAAACTCAAATACCGGAGAAAAGCTGTTTAAAGAATCCTCTGTTTAAAGAAGCTGTTTAAAGAAGAAAAGAATAATTATTATTCCTGTTTATGTGTTTAGGAAGACTGCGGACAACGCATCGAACCTGACTCCGAAAAAATGGTTGCGCGCTTCAGAATTCTCAGGTAAGTGGCTCTGATTACTCCTGTACCAGAAAATTCTTTGAAATAAGAGGGGTCAATGCATATGCTGGGATGTTAGAACCCTTCACAATGGAGACTATTCGAAAATTCGGTCATAGTTCCTACGGTAAAACGAATTCAGGACAACTGTTATAGGACGTGGGCTGCGGGCCCACGTCCTATAACAGTTTTACCCGTAATTAGTCCATGGGCTTGCTAAGACAGACACAAAGCTCACGTTTCTACTGAGAAATAGGGAGCTTTTTCTTGGTGGACACTGCCTTTAAACGTAAGCATGAATTGATCACCTCCGAAAAGGGGGGCTTAGATCAAGCTTCGAATTTACTACCTATGGTGGTTGTCATAGCTGCTGATCACAAATCCTACAATTGAAGTGTCTAGAGTGTTGAAGGCAGCGTTCTTGATGAAGACGTTGACCGATTTTTTGGCAAAGACGTAAGCTTTGTGTCCCTCTAACAACAGTAAGAACGGAAGTACGACGATAAACGACAAGGAAGTGAATGAAGTGCAGTGTCAGGCAGACCGTTCTCCAGGGTCTCGACGAAGCTACATACCCCCACTTGGAGATCAAAATTTTTTAAAAATGTCCAAAACTTCTGCGCCCCCTCCCAGGTTCTGAAAATTATTTAAGCAATTTTTGCGGTCGAAATTTCCAAAAAAGTATTTTTTAACCTAAATTTTTTTTTCAAAATAATCACTGCACTCCCTTTTTAAAATAATTACTGAAAGATACACAAGATATGCCTATTTGACCGATTAGCCTCGGGGAGTGTAGTTTTGACTTGCTCTTCGCTATAGAGCAACAACATTTATAGTGAGAAAGAGGTAACTAAAAACAGATCGCCACACAAGATACACTATCTAAAATCGACGCATTTTGATGGAGTTTCTGTGAGAACAATGACTGATAGCACTGTCAAATAACGGATACCGGCAGAAGTCTACATTTTTACGGATAAGAAACCTCCAACTAGGTTTGCATCGAGACCTCCGTTCGGGTGAAACCCTTTTGTGGGTACTTAAAGCTTCACAGGTTCAAAAAAGCTCGATTCCCAACTAGTATTGTTCGGCCAGATAGGGGGGAGCGAACGCGGAAGGGAGAAGGGGTATCACTGGCGGTGGTTTTGTGGGCGCTGCACCCCACCAGACGCGGTTTGGCATTGGAAAACTATATTTTCGACGGCTCGCCGCAGTGGTAAGTAAAACCCCTTGGTCAGGAACGCTCTAAATTGAGGAGTTTTCGAGCGAATTCGAGGTAGTGAGTAGAAGGTAGGCCAAAGATGAAAATTTCACCTTCAGGATCTCAAAATTGCTTTTATAAGAAAAAAATTTACCGTTGTCCAACCGAAGGGGGGGGATCTGGACAACGGCTTTGGACAACGGCAAAACGTGTTTTATACGATTTTCTCCGTAATTTTAGGGTCGTGGGAGGAGTGATAGGTATCAGTTTAAGGAGAATTTCATGGAGAATCTAAATCTTTTTTCAGAATTATGAAAATCTGAAATTTTATGGGGGAACGTACGTTGTCCATTTTCGAAGAGAAGAATTTAAGCGGGATTAGGCCCGATTAATGAATATAACTCGTTTAAAATTTGTTCTATGTGCTGAAAACTTGGATACTGCCTAAAATATGTCTACTACATCGTTATTTAAATACACTTTCCTCACATGTACTGTTGTGGTGCCGTACTACTGTTCTCTTTAATTTTTTTTGTTGTCATTACAATAAGTGAGACAACCGCGTCCAAATCCCTCGTTCCATCGTTCCACGACCTGTTTTTCTCACAGATAGAGAAACGCGACTGAAAACAATCCCCTCAGAAAAAAATCTTTAAATTTCGGAAATTTTTACGTCCCCCCTGTTGTCCAGTTGGACAACGCCCGCCTGACCCTGATGAAGTGGACCAGCCATTGGGTCGCCCCGCCTAACTTATATAACAGTTGTCCCGCGTTCGTTTCGCCAAATTCTAAAATCCCCGCATGTGCATTGGCCTATCTTCTTTTCAAAGAGTTTCCGGTACAATATACAGCAAACAAAGTCACTTACAAAAGAAACTTGAAGAGGGGCGTTTGACGCCTTGTCTGCAGTCTCCCAACATACACCAACATGCATACAGTTCATCTACGCAATCGCGTTCAGTCCGCAAAGTACCCGCTAATTGAGAAAGGGTGACGCGGCGAAAAAAGGTAAAAACCGCATGGGTTATCCCGGATCCTTTGAACAACTATTTCTCCGGTATTTGAGTGTTCTGTGATGACTTTTCCCTATTGACCTCTACTTAGTGAACCTACCTACTCAGAAACATCGAAAAGTAGAATACGATTGTTTATCGTGAACACCGCCTTTAACCCATTCACGACCACGCCTAATTTTGGGTGGCTGCACGTTCGGACCGCGTGCAATATTGCGTCACCGTATACAGTGTCCCACCGGTGGGCCACTTTTGCTCGAATGGCACGCCACCAAAAAACCGATTTTCGTTTTTTTTTGTTCATCCTACGACTGTTGGCGTCAAAACCATGATGCCAAAGTATCAGCTTCCATAACTCCTTCTTTCCAGAGAAATGGCCTCCTAAATTTTCAACTGTGTAGATAAGACCATCCGCAAAATCATGAGTTCGTTGAATTATAGTGGTTTGAAACATTAATTATCGTAGATTACCATGTTAGACATTCTTCTGTTCTTCAATTGACAGGAAATGCTTAGTGAAATGATATTTTTTTCAGATTTGCACAAATTTTTACGTTAGCTACCCCCTCGCTCTTGCGGTCTATTGCATTCCGACGCGAGTTTTTTTGCCGTAAACATTTTAAGCATTCATTTTGACATTTAGACGTAGAAAGTACTCCTGAATTTTCATATTGACTAGGAACGCTGATGGAAATGACTTTTTTTAGATCTTCGTCCATTTTTTTTCTCGGCCACATCCTCACCTCTCGGGTTCGGCACCTTTTTGGGTAAAATTTTTTGTAAGAAACCTTCTTGAGCGTTTGTTTTTTTTGGATTTAAACGTAGAAAACAGTTCTGTTATTACATATTGACTAGGAATGATTAGTTTAATAACAGTTTTTTTTAGATTTTCACTCCTTTTCTCCTCTCGCACGTCCCATTTTACTTGTCCGCTCCTCTCCAAGATAGTTTTCACCGAAGTTGGAGCCCCGGCCTACAATGGTACACCAACCGTAACCGAGCAGGACTTCCAAAAAAGGCCCTAATGGCCTCTACATTGGTGATCTTCGCATAAAATATTTTCTGAGAACAAAAGACGGGCGAAACAAAAGCCGATTCTCTACGCGGGAATGGTTCGCTGTATCAGTAATCATAATTCTGTGATATATTAAATTATATGTAAGGATAGTGCTATACGATCTGACCACATTTAGGAGTAAGGATTGTTTCTTAAAAAGATTTGAGTTATGGGAAAAAAGAAAAAAAATCGCCATTAATTGCTTGCAAAAATGCGATCTGTACTCATGCTTGCGGTTTTCGACCTCGCTGCATTCGAAGGGTCAGATATATTGTTATGGTGAAGCTGCCAGCGGACCACGAAGTTCATAGTCGAGTCTAGAATGGGTAAATACATTGACCATAAGTAGGTTAGGAAATTCCTTCATGCGGTGGAGAAATTGATTTTTGAAAAGAGTGGCCCACCGGTGGGACACGCGGTCCGAAGTGGTAGTCAACCAGTGTCCCACCGGTGGGACACGCGGTCGTGAATGGGTTAAAGGCACAGTACACCCTCAGATATGAATTCTGAGATTTTCATGCAATTAGGTAGAAGACCCCTTCTGTACAACACGTGCCAAATGCGAGATCTCAATTCCTCCAAATAAGCGAGATATAAGCGACCACCACAGGCCCGACCTCCTTGGCTCACCACCACAGGCCCGACCCCCTAACAGATTTTCGAATTCGATAGCGGCTCAATGGATGAATGAATTCCAACAAGTCGTCGTTCTTCACTCCAATACCGGACTGTCTCTTTACCCTGGCTTTCTCTCACGCAACGATTGCGAATGAAGAGAAATACAGGCCTGAGACAACTCGTCCACCAATTTTTCACCCTCAAAATCTAGGCATCTTTGAAGAGCCACAACTCTGTTCAATGGGGGTCCAGGACGATTCTAGAGATACCGTTGTGATCAGCAGGAGACTCTCTCCAAGATAAGTATGAAATCTGAGAATTAATATTTCTGGGTGTCCTGTGCCTTTAAAGGCATCGGACGTGCTGAAAGCCACACCGTTTTTTGGGTTTGAATCATTGGTTGGACCCGTCTTGAAACGAGCTGAGGCAGTGGTTTGCAGAACCTACCACGATGCTTCGACTTCCATAGACATCCAGATCAAGGGTGTGCGGCAAAGGAATTTCAAATTTCGGCAAACGGCAACGGTGAACCGCAAAAATGGCCGGCAAACGGCAAAATCTGTTTTGTGCCATAATACACCAACATTTGCTTAGTCATGTGGTACTCCATGCAATATCTGCCAGTTACTATGTGCCTGGCGTTTCACTAGCCTTTACAGAAAAGGGAAATCACATGTATCGAAGCTACTTGAAAGCCACAGGTGATCAGAAACCGCCAGTAGCGCTGTTCTGTATGTGATCTGTATAGGAGTCGCTATCAAGTTTTAAAAAACCTTAGCCTATCCCTCGCCGGAGATAATCCTGTTGATTCCCTTATTCATAATCAAAGTTTCCGTACAACTCACGGCTAGAAATCCAAAGGTTGGGCGTCTTTTTTAGAAGTGCAAGGTGTGACTGACCCGCAAAGGAATCACATACTTTGAAAGGAGCTTGCGGTCAGCGCGACCCAGCCTAGTCAATCCGTGGGCGGGCAGCAACCTCAAGATTTTCATTTCGCTCACTTCAAACTACTATTGAATGGTTTCCTTTGTGAGGCTACAGGAGTGGAATGAGAGTCTAGCTGAATGCAGTGCTCACGATAAAAGCAGGCTTTGAATTTCCACCGAAAACCTAGAGCTCCGAGGGGCACATTGATCGAACACACAGAAAGATAGCATTTAGTGAGAGTTTGACGGGTACGACGCGCGCGACAGAAAGCCGCTGCGCTCACGTCTGGAACGCCGCGCGCAGTGCGTTTAGTCGGCCGGACTGCTCTTGGGCGCTTTCCTTTCCGTGTATTCGGCCTACAAGCCCGCACGAGGTCAATTACAACAACAACATCGGCTAACTAAAAGCGAGCAATAAATCGCTATACACGGTCCCAAGCTTGAATGTGGTGTGCTCGCCCCACCCACTTCCCCTGTAACTACCGAGGAAGTAGGTGCGGGGGGGGGTGCACACTATGTTCAAGTTTAGGGGCCATATACTGCCAGTGGTTGCTCGTTTTAAGACTGTTTTCGACATTGCAGTTGCAATGAACCTTGGATCTTTCGATTTCTGATGAAACGGTATATGCGGTTTCAATCGCTGACTTTTAGGAATTTTCATTTTTTTGTTCTTTACACCATTTCTTAACAAACTCAGCTCTGCTACCGAGTCAACCCTTCGTTTCAGTGTATGATCTCGAAATCGAAAATATGATTGAACACCGCCTTTGAAAACCGCTGTGAACATTGGTAATATCGATGCTTCCCTGCGCTTCATAGTTTTGTAAAGAGCTGTGAACATTGTTCAATTTTTGAAAAGCCGGGCAAAGCATTTGCAGAATTGATCAATTTCCTCTAAAAATCGTTAGAAAACCTAAACAGGCTGCAGCGACAGTTTATCCATACGTGTTTTATCACACTGTTTTGCCAGTGGAGGTTCTTTACGAGTTTCATCATGCCTCAATGTGCAAACTTCCTGAGTATTCAGTGCGATAAACGATGTGGATAAGGGTCGCTGCTGCCTGTTTAGGATACCCCCACAATTATTACAATCAGCCCACTAACCGACGGTAAGCGGACTGATCTATGGTTTTCACTTTCGATTTAGTCTGACGCATGGACCAGGCGGCTGGCGGTGCAGTGTTGGCGGCCTCACTGGAGAATGGGGTTTCGATTCGCACTGGGTGATCTACCGTCGCAGCCCCGTCCATTCATCAGACTAAAGTGATTGCGCGTACTCTAGTTACACGAGTTTTCAACGGATTCATATGTCTGAAAAAGGCTGTTTCTACGCTACAACTCTGATACTACTTGGTTTGAAATTTCGGAGCTTGCAGGAATCGGTAAGCTTCCGGAAAAACTCTTTCCTCTGCAATTTTGGCATTTCTAAGGTGCCAAGATTTTGATGATTGAGGAAAGGCACTATGAGGCTCCCGAACAACTTAGAACTTGAACGAGCTTCTCTGGTTACCTCGTCAAGATTTTTCATCAGTCTATCTTCGTTCATTGTGACGTGGGCGAGAATCAAAGAAAGTTACGGAGAATTGTTTCTTTTAATAATAGAACATGCATGAATCCGTTCTGTTGGAGAAAAAATGGCTTTAATTTGGGGTTTGGTTGTCATAGTACTGATCTTGAGGCGTTCTCTTCTAGTTCTGGAGGATGTGAGATTGAAAGCTTCGCTTGACAGTACGGGCGTTTTACCGGTTAGGGTTTTGAAGGCCATGACCGAGTCAAACTTAGTTCTTCTTGAGAGAAAAGTCGGGAGACCTAGTCAAACTCTTCTATCATTTGCGCTAGAGATATCAATGTTTTCACCCATTTAATGGGTGAAATTACACATTATATGAACTGGAACTAGTAGCTGTAACTAGTCAAAATAATAATTTGTAGCAGCTTTGAATCGCTGACCAATACAGAAATGGTGGTGAGGGCAAATCCCGTAGTTTTAACGCATTTTTGCCGAAAATTTGCCGTTTTGGACGAAAATTTCGGCAAACGGCGATCAGCAAACGGCAATTGCCACACACCCCTGATCCAGATCCAGCTTCTACACTCAAAAACTTAGGCCTAGTGCATACTTCCCGCGACAGTGCATACTAGAAATATCGAGTTTCGGTCGATATAGATTACAAACACTATATGGAGTCTCCAGAGTTGCAGTGAGCGGTCGCCGAGCGCCAAGCTTGACGCGGCGACAAAAAAAGTACCCATTCTCGTCGCGACGTCGGCTGCCGCTCGTTGGCAGTGACGCAGTGCCGACGCGGCGTCAACACTCTGCGGCGCCCCTCGTCGGCCCCCACGCCGCGTCGGTCGTCCCCATCGCCTAGTGTGATCGATATTGCATCACCCAGCGCTGTTCGTCGCTGCAAGCAACTCTGCAGACCTCTTATGTCGCGTCGCACGTCGCCGGAAGTATGCACCAGGCTTTACGATGCGAACACGCAAATCATATTTTATCTATGACGTTCATAAAAACTTTCTCGAATGTGTGTACGTAAAATCTTTCCCTATAACAACAAACTAACGACATGGCTGAAATTCAACTAAACAAACGAAACATACTGTAAGGCCTCTACCATATTATGGCTCGGACCTGCTATAACAAAAAACGCAAATGGAGAGAATTCTTCACGAATTCTTCGAAGTGAATTCGAGGCGAAGGTCCACAACAGTTCCTGATCGGAGGGAATCGTTTAGATTCCTGACCACGAATCGACGAATATAATAACTTATCATTCTCAGAAAAAAAAGTTGAATACTGAGGTTGAAAAACCACAAAACCACACCATGCGCCAAAATAATACAAAAAGTGGAATTGCACTATGCGTCGCTGAATTTCACTAATACATAATTTGCAAGTCAATACGTCGGAAATATCAACATGAGGAGTTTGAGTATGGACTGATTATGCGAATGACGCTAATGGCACTAGACTGTCTCTTTCGGATCCTTCTCCTTCAACGCTGCCATCTCCTCGGACGTCGGCAGCGGTTCCCGACGTGCTCTAAAAATTAGGTAAAATTAAACAATCATTAGAACTAAAATCTACTGCTGCCGATCGCGTGCGTGCGTGCGCGTATTCTGAGTTTTATTCTCTCCCACACTTTCTCGCGGTCTCTCCCCTAGCTCCGCACAAGCACGTGATTGAACAAACTAAATTTGCCTCCGAAACAGTATCTATGCTTCATGCAAAGAAACAAATGGGGAACAATTGAAAATGTCCCCAAGCCCAAGGCAGTGTTCACAATGGAAAAACTTTTGGCAACTTTCCACCTTCCAGATTCCAGAGATAGAAATGGTTTCCTCTGTCAAACGTTGTATGGGGAGGGGGGTGAGGTCCGTTCGAGTTTTCACGGAGGAGTACGGCAGTTAGTTCAACATTTCGGAATACCGAACCTTGTCAGTGAGGGTCACTCGGGTGCTGGTCACGAATCTGTTGCCCGCTTTCCGAATTTCGAAGGGTTTGGGCAGGTACTGTAGCCAAACAACATTTATCTACCGTTGCCTCGCGTAATCCTCTAGCAAATAGAAAATAGAGTTATTGTATTAGTGATCAGGACCTCGGAGAAGTTCTCTGGGCAAAGTTCCAGCTAAATGTGAAGCATCGACCTACTACTGTGCAGGTACCGTAACCTACTATAATCTTCCGGGAAACAGACCTCACATTCGTATTCAGCACCCCGAACTAACCCCCCCCCCTCCGGCCTGCAAAAACTTTGCTTTTCGTTGCTCCCCATACCCGTGTTCTATGACTCCTTCAAAGCAGAGTAAAGAAGAAAGAACTATAAAAACGACCAGCAGCAGGTGGATGAAAGTCGCGTGGATCATTCGACCCATCGGATCAGCCCGCCCATATCGAGGAAGAGTTGTCCATCCAAAAGAACAATCGCCGAAGTCTTGAGTGATATCGAGTGCCTAACATCCGAACATGGGGACAGGGGCTCTCTACACACCGAGGGAGGAGTTGTCCCGCCTTTGCACGGCTCTATATTCCACTCCAGGACCACTTCGCTCGCGTTGAGTGGCGCGACGTTTCAAGACTGCAAAGACTGGGACAACTCACTCCTCGGTAGACAGGCTAAGCTGTCCCCGAACACGAGCATTACACGCCTCTTATTTATTAAGAGGAATCCTGGCTATTCTGTCAAGAGAAGTAAGAAAGAATTCAACAGCCTACATTTTTGAGGGCAGAACCACTTCGACGATGTAAACTCTGCTGCACTGAACACACCTAACAGGCGTAGGTGGACGGGTGGCGGACGTTCTGTACCAAGGAGGGCGGAGCCTAGGCGAGGTGTGAATTACGGAGTCGTCGACTCGGACTAATTACCGCACTTTACTCACTGCTAGGGCCAGAAATTGTTATACGAGACGCTATCCAACAAGGCGAACACAGGTAAAAGTGTCGTTGCGTGCTAGTGTCAAAGATATGCTTCGGGTGTCTTTGAGCATTGTGTGATGTTAGTGTGAACGGTATTCCTTTGGCAAATTGTGCCTATCTGTGATGACCGAGGACGAACCTCCCATACACGTAATTTTAGGAGGCTTCCACATCTTCATTTGAATTGAATGAAAAACAGGTTTCTGAAGCATTCATCTGGAAAATATTGAGATCGGAAAAGGCTGGGAAATAATAAACATTTTGGGTCCAATCGCGCGTTCAAGTACCCGGCAGATCTGATCAACGTATTTATGAGTAGGGGAACAATCCTCACCAACTTGGTGGTTTTACGTTCAGTCTTATGAATTTCATAGTTTATTGTGGAAATGTTCACTGTATTCTCCACTATGGGATTTCGAAAACATGAGGTTTAAAAATAGAAGTACACCTGTATTAGAAGCACACCCAAAAATTAGATCTAAAAAATAGAAGGGCATGCATCTTTCTAAAAAATATGGTAGGTTTTCCGATTATCCATTGATTCGAGATGTTCTAAAAAAACAATATTATAATTATTGAATCATTCCGTACTAAAATCGAATGCCCACGTCTATGTGTCACTTCTCTTATTAATTAATATTAATATTATTAGCACTCCAATTATCAGATTAAGTTTTTTTCAAAAATCCTGATATGCACTGCTTTAACACGAAGTATTATTTATTTCGCTCAAAATGGCCTTTCGTTGGAGTAATAGCGTCTCGTATGACAATGTCTGGCCCTAACAGTGAGTAAAATGCGGTAATTAGTCCGAGTCGACGATTCCCGTAACTCACAGCTCGCTCGCACCTCGCTTAGGCTCCGCGCCCCTTGGGACAGAACGTCCCGCTGCCTAGGTGGAAACCTGAGTGCTTTTTCAACTGCATGAAGAAAGATACGCCATTTCATGTCAAAATCAACTAATTACCGGTCATCTGAATACTCTTGGATCTATCCTTGACGGGGGGGGGGAGCATCCAAGGTTTATTCATGGAAATGAAGAAAAGCTCTGATAAAAGATGCCCGATAGTGCTATCAATCATTGTTTTTATAAAAGCTCCATAGAAAGCTTGGTAGCCATACCAATCGGTGGTTCATTTTATTTCTGTCTTGAATCTAGGGTGCCGCACCCCCTGTCTAGGATAGTGCCATCTGAATACTTCTCGTACTCAACGAGCGTTCCGTTAACCAATACAGGACTATTCTTCTCACTTGTAAAGTGCCCTGAACGCGATCGTGTCGATAAGCTGCCATGAAAAGGCTTCAGACAGTCGTGGGTCAGATGTTCAGTCAAATCAGTCAGATGTCTGCAGCCACGGGAATTCGAGTCCGAAATATGCCTTTGCGACGAACGCTCGACACGCACGCCGACCGCGTGCGCGGCCAGTCTCATTCAGACAGACTTTAGTTAACAGAGGACAACGGACTGTTTCGCGCATTTTTTTCATTTGAACTCCCAGATTAGCCCCATAAAGGATCCCACCAGAACCCAATCAATGAAAAACCTCACCGATATGGATATATACTGTACACAAACACAGCCCCGATGACGAAGCATGCTCCCACAACGAAGAACATCGTCGGTCGAAAATTGAAGAGGAAGTACGCCAGGATACAGTTCAACACGATGGCGAACGAGGTAGCAAAAGCCTAGAAAAATGGTGTGAGATTGTCTAAAAGATATTAATCTTTCGAATTTTGCAAAATCTCGGAATGCGAAAAAAAACCAACCTTCAGAATATTATCAGCGAATTTGATCACAACAGCGACCACTAAACCGCCAAAAGCGGATATTCCAATTGTAACCCAAACCGCCCAGTCAAAACCGAAGAGCATCCGATGCCAGACGGCTTCTGGGGCGATTCCATCTGCGAACACCTCGGCGTTGTCTTTCACCTAAATGGGGAGCAAATCATATTTGTACAGATGATGTATCTTTAGATGTGCCCTCTTTGAATTATGGAAGTGGAATCTCGCCTTCCCTCGACCATTTTCTAGAGTCTCGGCCTCCCGTTAGGGGTCGATTATACTTCCATTAACGAGTATGAACGACGCCCTAGACCCACTCGCCTAGCGGGGCATGTTTTTATAGTTTTTTTTTCTCAAATTTTGGAAGATCCTATAATCACCGCTTCTGTCTAGATATCGATGAGTGAGTGGATGCCGCGATTGGATTTGTCTCACATTTTCGATTCCATTAATCAACTTTTAAGCGTTATGTGCAGTCGGCACGAATCGCCCTGACATCGTTCGTCTCTCAAATCGGAAGCCAGGCTCAACAATCGGAAGCAGAATAATTCTATCGACCCTCTGTTTTCCCGCTTGCAAATTTTGCCGCCAAATAGCTTCACGTATTCACGGACCATACTTTGCACTTTTTGTTATATGTTGGCGCGAACTTTCATGTGCACATGTTGTCACATACACAGAAAAATGAAAACAAGTCACTTGTAATTTTAAATGTAACTTACTTGAATGTCTCAGGTATCTTACATTTATATGACATGTAAATTAAATTTATATTACATGAAAGTTACTCTTATGTTACATGTAACTTACATTTTTATTACGCAGGGAACGCGTACGCACTCGTCTCAGACCACACGCTAAACGATAAGCGATGTGGGGCCTCCCCTCTTAGTGTGGAGGCAAGTACCTCTAACTTGGGTGATGGAACCAACAGCGGCGCCAGTCCAAAAGCTGACCCCGGCAGTGCGTCGCGTACTCCCCTTGGAAATGCCTTCTCGTCGATTTGTGTCACTTGCGACTTATCTTGTGCCATTTAAGTTACATGTAACATATAGGGGGCGCACTGCACGCGGTATCTCGTACATACATTGCATGTACCTTAAATGACCCGAGATATGTCGCAAGTAACTTACATCGGCTTAGATATGTTACAAGTAGCTTGCTCTCGGCCATTTATGTTACAAGTAACTTGTTTTCATTTTTCTGAGCTGCACGCGGTATCTCGTCTATATTTATTTATTTATACGTGGGGAACACCACGCGAAAAGCAAACAGTCGCAAGAAACATGAAAAAGAGACAACTAAATGAACACAGAGAAATTACAAAACTCAAACTTGCATCACAATCCCAGGAAGAAAAACTGCAGATGAGCACTAGTCGGAGTAGTATCTACTAACAAGCCTCTCGAATTTTGCTAGAGAGGTGGGTGAAGGATACCTTTTAGAGAACTTCGAAAATTCCGAGCCTGCCCGTTGTGTGAAAAAGGATTCACGCAAGCGACTTCTAGCTTTCGGAAAATGAATTTTATTCTGACTTCCGCGTGTGTTAGACGGCAGAGTCAAGTAGAAGAGATCTAGAGGTAAATCAACCTTACCAACAAGCATTTTGAAAATCATGACAAGATCGTTCCTCTTCCTACGCATTAACAGTGGAGGGAGATTCAGAGTTATGTTCCGAATAGAAGCGGAAGGGATGCTGGCGTAATCATAACCGTGTAGACTGATCCAGAGCTTCCTAGTGAAGCTGTTTTGTACGGCTTCGAGCCTTTGAATGTCACGCTTGTACAGTGGACTGTAAACTGTCGTCCCATATTCAAGAATCGGGCGAACGTACGACTTATAGGCCACTAGCAGATGGTTTGCCGAGTTCGTAGTTAATGATTTATAAATGTTGTGAGCAACTCTTTTAGTTTTTTTTCGTTGAAACTATGCAATGATCAGTGAAAGAAAGGTTGCATATAACTTAAAGGCAGTGTTCACGAAGAAGAAGCTGCAGGTTTTTTTGGCTAAAACGTAAGCTTCGGGTCCCTCTGAGAAGATTAAGAACGAAAGTGCGACGAAAAACGGCCGGTAAGTGGGTGAAAATCTCGTGGGCCAACCAACCCATTGGGCCACTCCGCCTACGTCCTATAACAGTTTTCCTGAATTCGTGGTTAGATGAGCGATTGTTTCTGATAAAAGCCCCGTTCATCCCTTCATTCTCAACTTCTCTCTTTACTCAGGTCAGCTCGCACACATCGGCTGCAAAAAACCGGAGTTACAAGCCTCAAACAACTCGTCCACAATGCTTCCCTAGCTGAATTTTGAGGGACCATAACTCCGTTTCCAGGGGGTCTCTTACGATTCCAGCGACATCATTGGAATCAGCATGGGACCTTAAGATAGACGAAAAAACAGAAAAATGACTTTTCTCGTGAACACTGCATTTAAGTGACCCGAGATATGTCGCAAGTAAATTACATCGGCTTAGATATGTTACAGGTAGCTTGTTTTCGGGGATTTCTGTTACAAGTAACTTGTTTTCATTTTTCTGAGTATGCGCACCCACTTTTATCCAAGCACAATGGAACACGCAATGTATTCTTCACTTCCGCACTGCCGTTCAGTCCGCAAAGTGCGCTTGATTACGAAATCGTGCTGCGGCGCGGTTGCGAGTATCCTCAGACAGGGATGTGGGATCACCCGGGCGGCGAGATCACCCGGGCACCAAAGGCCAAAAGCGCTCGGGTGATCCCACATCCTTGTCTGAGGATGTTCGCAACCGCGCCGCAGCAAGATTGCGCAATCAGGGTGCACTTTGCGGACTGAACTGGCAGTGCGGAAGGTGAACTGTATCCTCTATTCCGGAATAAAATTTATTTCCGGCATTCGCGTGCGTATGTGCGTTCTTCTCCCCAATATCTTCCCGCTGTCTCTGCCCTCGTTACGCACACGGACGCGAAGGAACAGCGTAAACTTGGCTCAGAAATAGATGATATTAGGGCGATATTAGAGTTTGGTCTTCTGTCTGAAGTTCGTTCTTTTATATTCGTTGATTGGTGTTGTTCCGCGCATTTCCCTGTCTGTGCCTGAGCTCGCTCCTGTATTTCTAGCCGTCAAATCGTTGGTAATTTTCTTTTTCGATGTGACGTCAACTACCCATCCCGAGAAGTTGGTGTCGTACTTGGTCAGCCAACTCTATCATTCTGATAAAATTTAAGTAAGAGTGGGGGGGGGGAACAGGCGGACCGGTGTGATATTAACTCCCACTGAACCACCAACTCACCACTACCCCATTTCTTTCCTTAACCATGCGCTCGTCTGATACTCGAATTGGCAGGACCGACTCATGATTCATATTAGTCTCAAATCAGCCAGAAAGTTACTGTTCTAACAGAACGGGATTCCGCTCCGCAGTTGCGAAAACCAATGTGGCAGCACGCACTAAGACGGTAACCTTGGGTGGTAACCTTTCTAACCTTGCCACGCGTATGTGCGTCGCTAGTTAAACTGTATAGCCTGTTTTCATCGGACCTCTCTCTCCAATTGCAGGAAGTTTCGGAGAGCAAAATGGTTTTTGAAACAAATGGTGAGCAGAAGCCTGAAGAGTCCCTGATTTTTCTTAGAGGAGCTCGCCATTGAATCGGCTTCGGTAATTGTTGCTCGTCCCCCCTCCCCAAATGACCGCGAAGAGCTGCTCCAATGGGGTCATTTCGAAGCTGAGGGTGTCTGCTTGAAAACGGCTCACAGCTGAAGTCCTTGGACCCTCTAATGATAAAACGCGAGAAAAAAAATTGCCGAAATTCATTTTTGGCCCATGTCAGTGTTCAAGGTGCCCGAATTCGTGTCACTTTTTTCGTTTACCTGCCGACCTACAGTGCAACTCCGCATTGCCGTTCAGTCCGCAAAATGCACGCCGCTTGCGAAAGCGTGCTACGGCGCGATTGCGAGCATCCTCAGACAGGGATGTGGGATCACCCGGGCGGTGGGATCACCCGGGCACCAAAGGCAAAAACCGACCGGGTGATCCCACATCCCTGTCTGAGAATGCTCGCAACCGCGCCGCAGCGTGCTTTCGCAAGCAGCGTGCATTTTGCGGACTGAACGGCAATGCGGAGTTGCACTGTACAGGCGTCAAGCTCGGAGCATAAGGTGCCCCTGAAGGTTTTCCATCGATCTGCGCGCATATTACAGGATTTTCTCAAAAATCGATAAAATTGGTTGAGTATCGATTTTCTTGAAAATCAATGAGAAGTATAAAAATTCGATGAACAATATTCTTCCGCACCTGACCACGGAGTAAGCCGCCTGAATGTCTTCAGAGAATGCAAAAAATAACGAAAACGTGGGTGCACTGAAATTGGCAGGGCCGGCGTATGGAATTCAGCAACTAGAACTCACGTTCTTTTGATAACGGGTCTCAAGACTGGCTAGAATTCTTCTGCTTGAAAATGGCTTTCTTAGAGCAGTTCTCTAGGTCCGCATACGGGAGGTAGTAACGATCATCGAAGATGACTATGAGTCGATTTATTTCGTACAAATCGAGGACTCCGCAAGCGTTTGCCACCATTGATTTCAAAAACGGCTTCACGCTACGAAGTATTGTACGTTTCGCGAGAGAGGTTCATAGAGAAGAAAATACCACATAATCTGATTACGCACGCACATATGTCGATGGGATGAGATTTGAAACCTTGTCAACAAATTTAAAGCGCACCCTGTATACACTTGAAATTCCAAAAAATCTTATGCCGATATTCCCTTCAGAATCGTCTACGGAAAACCGATTCATTTGAAAAAATATGTAGGGATAAAGACTCACGAAAGCAAACAAGAGAGCGAAGAATATTGATGGCAGAGCCAGTTGAATATTTCGGATCCAGATGGACACATCGGATCCTTTCAAAATCTTCTCAAAATAAATGCCAGCAAATCCAGAAAGACAGCAAGCAACGAGTACGGCAATGAACCCTGAAAAACAACTTCAAGAAGAGGAAAACGCCTTTAAAATTTCTCATAGAACCATACCAAGAATAGAGTTCTGCTCATGAACTTCACGCTTCGCTCGCGCCAATACCTCCGAAACTGGTGCAAACGTTGTGCCATTGAATCCGTCAGATGTGGAACCCTGAACGAGCATTTCAAAAATATCGAAAATCGATATCTATGTTATCCACTCACCATGAGCCTGGTGAAAGCGTCTTCAATGGTGGGCATCGCTGTTGTGGGCGTATCCGTGGCCATCTGAGCGGCTAAGCGCTCCGCCTTTTCTCGATCATTCGACATTTTTTGATCCTGATAAGGTTCAGGGATATCATGGCATGCGATAAAAAATGTCCTCAACATAGCGACACCCATGTCTCACACTTGAAAAAAACACATGGGGACGATAGAATCAATCGAGCGTCTAAAAACATTGACGGGCCTTGACAGACATGATCTTAATTTTCAGCGTTTTCAATGAGCTGATTTTCAAACCGGCAAGCCTAGCGTCCACAGAGAAGGTAGTTCCAACGAGCTGCCCGATGGTTAAGCTTTAGGATGACGCTTGCACAGTCGACAGAATCAAACCCACCAAAAGAGATGCTAGAGCGTTTCGGTCTGAGCTACTTTTACACCTAATCGACCTAGCGCAGACATTGAGAACCCTACCTAAGCACGCATCATGGCTCACTCTTCAATCAAAGCATACAGAGCCAACAGAATCAACCAAACCCGCGATAATAGGTGCAAAAGTTCATTCACGTGTTTGGCTGCTATGCTTACTACATGACCTAACACTGAAAAGAGAAATCCTACCAAATAACATAGCATGTCTTATTCGAAAAGAAAGCATGTGAGTATGATAAAATCAATCGAGTGCATAAAAAACGCAGCTAAGGGCCTTCTCAGACAGATTCCTCTCTGAATACCTTGACAGAGATTTACTCTACAACACAGGTATATAACTAGCGGCGGCAACTAATAGCCCCATCAAAGGGCTCACTCCTAACCTAAGCATACGGAGCTGACAGAATCAATCGAGCACGCAGAACGAAGTGAACGAATATTCTGACGTTAACTATGATTGTGTCAGCTAGCATTGAAAGCGATATTTCCATAAAGTTACAAACCATGGCTCACCCTCAGAACAAAGAATGCTGACAGAATCATTCGAGTGCACAGAACAATCGGAAAAGATTTTCTTCTTTTTGAATGCAGTGTTCACGATGATTTTCGTTCCCGAATTTTCCACTCAAACTATACGTGGGCAACCAAGTGTTACCAAATTTACGAATTTATTTCAATTACATTACTTCATGAAATGGACTAGTTGTCCGATTGGATGAATATGTGTATGTAAGGGTAACCTAGGGTGCTGAAAGCGAATCTGGGGTCTGTTTGTCGAAATTCTGAGGTTTACTGTAGGTTACAGTAGGTAATATGCCATAAGGGGGCAAAACCTATCTTAAATGTTCGAAAATCGGCAAATGAACATCAAATTCGCATTCTCCACTCTGAATAACCCCGTATACAAATTTTGAGTAAAATCCGACATTTTCGCAAATCTACCGTATATCCACCGTAATCTACCGTAATCTGCGAAAAAACGATAAACGGGCTCCAGATTCGTGTTTTGCACTCCAAACAACCCTCAGAAAAAGATTTTGAGACACATCCATCGCAGAAATCCGGAAATCTCGAAAGAGACGTTTTTCCCTCAAAATTTTCCCCGGTTGAGAAGCTTCGAGCGAACTAGGCCGAAAACTTTGGAAAATCGACAAACAAACCTTAGATTCGTGATCAGCGCCCCCAAAAACCCCTTTGAGAGAATTTTAGGTCAAATCTGGAACATTTCTCTGAAGCGCTTTTAGAACCCTTAATTCATATAATTAACCGCCCAACCGAAAATCCGTACAAGTCCAAAACGCTATCAGTCTGCGCAACGTTTGGAAAATGGGTTCCCCCCCAAACTTTGCTTAGGAGGGTAGTTTTGGGCGCTGAACACAATTATGAGATCTGCTTCCGGATTTTTGAAAGACTAATACGCGTTTTGAAAGATACAAAAATCGCAAAAATCGACCGTTTTCGGCTTATAACTTCTGTGAACCTGCGGCTCGGGACGGGGTAGTGCTCAGTTTTACTATATGCTCCCAAGAGATACTAGCAATACTATTCGTTTCCGTAGATCCGACATACGCTTTGCATACTTAACTGTAAGTCATACTCCTCGTCGCTCATCGGTACGTTTAAGAGTATGAATCGAGTCAAATCCCTTCCAGCCCAAAAAAAATCTACTTTTGTGAATTAGAGAAGCGGGAGAAGCGTCCTCCTCATCCGGTTTAAGGCAAGACCGCGATAGAATAGATTACTGTTTTATTGTGAATGAGGCCTAGATCTGATCCTCAATGTAGCAGAAATTTTGAAAAAAGATCGCTGCAGAGGCATCAAAACAAACTGAAACGTCCTGCCAGTTCTGGAATTCCACCTCTTCAAATTAACTCCATGACTAATTGGCAAATTTTCGTGAATTCTAGTTGCATTTCAAATGACAGGTTTCGGTAAAAAGTTTACCGAAAAAAATTTACCGCACACCACTGTTAGGGACCGAAGGAAGAAACGGAGCACCAGAGAGCAGCACAACGAACAGTTCCTGTGGGAGTGAAAAGGCGGAGTGCGAGTACAAGATTTTGTGTACTCCTAGAGCGTTCTCTCTCAATTTTTCGTCTTTTCGGCTCTAATGGGGGCCAACGGATAGTTCTAACAGAAAATCTGAGAATTGAAGATTATCGTGAACGCTGCCCTTAATTAACAACCTCAGTGAATTTTTTTCCATTATTCAGTCTTTCCTTTTGTATTGGCGCGTTTATTTGAACGTATTAAATAAATGAATAAATGACTGACAAAATGAATCGAGCGCGCATAATGAGGAGCCTGACGATTATACTCTGTTTCCATCGAGTTCGCCATTCTAAAGAGAAACTTACTGTCGACACGTATTCTAGTGACACTTTGCGTTCCCCACTGAAGGTTGGCGCAAACTCGGCGCACCTATGTTATAACACACGGCACCGAGTTTGCGCCAACCTTGAATAATACGATTCATGCCGACTATACATTCTCACTCTGAGTTCTTCGCTCTGTGCGACTCAAATGCATGCAGTGCAGCCTAGCGTGACCAGAAAATCGAGTCGACAGCCATCGAAACATTCGTTCCTAGTTTCCAAGTTATTCTGCGTCTCTGCGGTCCGTCCTTGCCGTCTCACCTCTGACCGGTGTATCTCTGCGCTCTGGGATGGTCCGCTCGACCGAAACATATCCTCTGTTTCCGAGTGAAATTTATTTCCGTTCATCGCGTGCGTCTGCGCGCGTACGCTGCGTCTCCTTCTCCCCACACTTTCTCGCTGTCTCTACCCTCGCTCCGCACAGGCGCGCGGGGGAACAGAGTAAAGTTGCCTCGGAACCAGAGGATAAACACCTCTACAGTAATGATACGAGAAACTAACAAGAAAAATAGAGAAGCTCACATATTGCACAATAGCCACTCCACCAAACAAGAAGAACAACGACACCCACTGCTGAATGGACAACTTCCTTCCCAATACCAGCACAGTGAAGACGGCTGTCGTGAGAATTTTCAATTGATAGGTAACCTGAAATTTGTCATTTTCAGCTACCAACAGATTACAAAAAAAACCTGTCAAAGAACAGCTCACCATATATGTAGCCGCCGGTAGATTTTCCACGGCGACGTATAGTAAAAAGTTCTGAATCGTGTACACCACAGCCGGCACCAGCACTTTCAGCGCGTCCCGCCAATGATGGACAAATTGATCGTAAACCTGTACCAAACCTCTGAAAAAAAGATGTTCAGACTGCAGCGCGGCATAGCCGCAACGCGTGTTCAAGCGCGTTGCGGATGCAGTGCATGTTCGATGTTTCATACTCACTTGATAACACTCCGCTCCTGCAGACAAACAAGTACAACACTAGCCAAGAACTTGAACACTTCAGCAAAAAATACCGAGATCGCCTGAAAATCGGTAACCATTTTAGGTTGCGTCAATTGCCGATAAGTCAGATAATAATAAATTATTATTATTTATTTATTTATTCATGCTACATAAGGTAGGCATGATATACAGGCGAAGAGCCAAGAGATACACTGAAAACCAAAGTGACATTTCACCAAGACAGTAGAATATTTGAAGCCTTGCGTTTAAATGATAGAAAAAAATTGGGGACAGTTTGGAAATGGAGTTTCAGAGAGGTAAACGCTGACCCAGCTCTACAGGTAAAGCTGCTCAACCTAATACTAGTTTTTTGTACACCGTAAGAGATTTTCTCCAAACAACCCCCGTGTTCTTGATGCCATGAAGCCAAAAAATTTCGATTTGTCGGTTCTCACAATTCCACACGCAATTTTAAAAACCATGCACACGTCATGTCGTTTACGTCTATGTAGACTCCAGCGGATGCAACGATAGTTCCTGATTCCGCCTAATGGGCTCTGTTACTCTAAGGTATGAGAATCCATATCGTCTCAAGAAAACTTTACGAGTAAAATTATCTTGTAATTTTTCCAAAAGACGAATATCTTTCTTCTTGCATGGACAGAATACTGAAGTACCTGATTCCATTATAGGCCTAAAATAAACTTCATATGCATGCGCCAACACGTTTTTTTCCACAAGTCGATAAGCCTTTAAAAATGGAAAATAAGCTTCGTTAGAAATGGCTCGAAAATGAGCAGAGAAGTCAAGCTGACTATCATACTGAAAACCAAGATCCTTAACATTCGAAGCAGTGGTTAAAGAGTGACCATCGAGCATGTAGGTGACGGGGAGACTGGAGGTTCCTAACCGCAAGTGGACCGTTTTCTCAGGAGCCAGCGGTAAACTCCAAACTTTCGACCATTATTAAATATTATAATAAATTATTATTATAATGTTATATTGTACTCAATCACATTTCGACAATATGTGCAAGATTATATCACATCCACATTCTTACTCAGGTGTGGTGGCGTTCGTACGACTCACGTCCCGAAGAAGTTCATCAGGCAAGGCGCCGCTGATCCCTCACCGAAGTTACCGTATGCCAAACAATTCAGGAAGCTTTCCGCAACCTCGCGCAAATCGGCGTGCCCGTGCTCAGCCTCGTCTCCTGCAACGAGTGGTACTCCGCCATCATCCACTTGGATTTGCCCCTGCGCGTAGTAGGGCACTTCCGGCTTCTAACATGGGAAACGTTGAAAAAACTGAGTTTTTCCCCACGCACAAACTTGAACGATATATCTAAAGTCTTTACTATGGGTGCTGAAAAAAGTGGTCCCAGCACGATTAGCATCCTATGGCATGACGCAACAGCCGTTGTCCGCAAATGCGGATCGGAACTTGGCTCCGAGAAAGACATTACCGTTCCTCAGCTTTTCCGGTGTTTTTTCAAACCCCAGGAAAATATGAACTGTGTCTGCACTAGTTTATAAATTTTTTCGAAATTCGGTTTCCTTGTTTCACAAGTTTTACAAATTTTTTTTTTGAATGCGGTTTTACTTTACCTCTGGATATTCAGCACTGATACAAATAACTAAAACTCAAAACACCTCCTCCATTGAAGAGGCTTTTTCCGTTATGAAATGTCTGTCTGAAGATGGAGCTAAGACGATTCATATCCAAATAATAATTTAAGGCTGTTAGTAGAATCATTTTTTGACAAAAGGATCAATTCCACGAATCAACTTGAAATATGCGAATATTACAGTAATTCATGGGCAAATTGGAAAAATTAAATAAAAAAGAATGTAAAAAAAACAACTAAGAAATAAAAATAAACAGGAACCAAAAATATCATACAAATAACCCAATGAATAGCCAGTAATTATTACTCGCAGGTAGAGTAGAACAGATTTTTTTTAATTTAAAGAATCAAACTTGCAACATAAAAAGTTAAACTTGAAGAAAATTGATGTTTTTGAATATTTAATGCCCTTTCATGCCATGATATATAACCAGAAGAAATCACAAGGTTGCTGAGTTGGATACAAAACTAAGGTTTCTGTCAGGAATCGAACTCGCATCGCATCGCTTCTCGGGCGAGAGTGTTACCATTACACTATCGGCACCAATACCGCATCACATTAAAGAAAATCAATTAAACTAGAGTAGACAAGATCACACATTTCAGCTTCTCATATCGTCCCACTTCTCACCCAGTCGATTGATTGTGTCAACACTATATACCTTGTTGGGGAATGAGTCATAAGTAGATCAAAATGAAGGACTACTCGATGCTGATTCTAAAGATGTCTTGAAGATCGAAAAACGTCCACTTCGAAGCGAGATTAAGAACAAAAGACGAAATAAGCGATTTTTTGCGTTTCTTTCTCGCCTTTTCCCGAAAACTTGAGATGGATATTGTATGGCGAGGATTAGCAGGCGATAAGGGACCGCTTGTACTTACGCCACCGAGCGGCGCGGCGAAGTGCGATTCTATTATATTGATCAGGCGGCGCGGCATGATCAATATTAGGGGTCGCTTATACTCCCGCCGGCAAGCGGCGCGACATAGTGCGTTTCTGTAATATTGACCACGCGGCGGGGCACAATCGATATTGTAGGATTGCACTTCGCCTGCCGCTTGGCGGCGGAAGTATAAACTAAAGACCGGGATCATACTTGCAGCGACAACGACAGTGCGCACCAGGCATGTCGATTTTCGACCGATATTGATGGTAAACATGGCGTCGGGTCGCTCGTTGCTGGAAGTATGATCCCGGTCAAAGGGCGGCGTCAAGCGATCAGCGCATTGTAACGGCCACAAACTATTTTCATGCAACAACAGACTATAGCAGACGACATTAGGCGACAACAGGCGAGAGCGCGCAATTTAAGGAACGATGAAGAAAGGCATCAAAGAGCAAGCAGCGGAGAATCGCAGACGGCGACAAAGCGACAAAGGGTGACAACCGGCGATAGGCAACGATAACGCGCGACACGCATCAAGAAAGTATAATCAGCGAAGAAATCGAGAGTTAAAAAAAATATGTATACAATTTGAAGTCAGAAAAGATAACTAGTGACTATAATGAAGACGAGAATACATTTCGAAAAAATTGTAAAAAACAATAAAACTCACTTTAAGAAATTTCGGTCGATTACCCGTCATCGCATATCGCATAAACAATACCAGCGAGGTATTTTGTAGCACCAATACGAACAAAGAACTATACTTTATCACATTGTTTTCTGAAATTTTACAATTATGCATGTGAGTAGAAAAATATAGTATTATGAAAAGCAATTACAATTTCAAAAAATCGTTTCAAATTTTTTCGTACAAATTCTAAATAAAATAAAGGAAATTTCAAAATCGACGAAAACTCACTCTTGTCGGGGGCGTTGGCCATTCTGAGATATTCCCTTCTGCGAAAAGCTGCAGAACGCGCTTTCTGTCCAATGGGAATCCTGGCTGGAAATTTTTTTTTGACAAATACGGCAAATTATTAAATAAAAATCCGCGTTATGTCGCGTTATCGAGACCACAAATCACCTACAAAGAGCAACGGAAAGTACTCGAATAGAGTGTAAACGTTCATAAATTAGAGATAAGAATTAGGTCAGCTGTCTGTGGAAGAGAGTAATTTTCCGACAATGTAGTCCTTTCCGCGTGAAAATCGAACGAACCAGAGATTCACGTCACAAATTGTGAGGATTATATAGCTACGATATCATTAAGAAAGAAAGTCTCAATAAAACGGAAGAATAAAAGAAAAGAAAAAGGAAAACTATGTAGCAAGTGATTCGTACTCGTTTCTACAACGTTTCCATACCATTTGAAGTCTTTAAAGGCAGTGCTCACGATAAAAATCGTTTTTCTGCTTTTCCGCCTACCTTGAAAACGGTCCCACGCTGATTCCAATGATGTCTCTTGAATCGTACAAGACCTTCTAGAAACGGAGATATGGTCCCTCAGAAACTGAGCTAAAGAAGCATGGTGGACGAGTTGTCCGAGGCTTGTAACTTCCGTCTTTTGCAGCCGATGTATGCGAGCTGACCTGAGTAGAGAGAGAAGTTGAGAATGAAGGGAAGAACGGGGCTATTAATCGGGAACCATCGCTCATCTCGCAATCTCGAGCATTCATTTGTTCACGTCGGTGGGCGTGGAAAGTGCATCTGGGTGTGATGAGCTGACGGGTGCCCAACTTTAGCGCCGTAGGGGACCGTTCCGAACTCCTGGGTAGCTTTTCTTCCCGTTTCTTCAACGCTGTTCTGCTTCTGAGAGCCACGAGAAGCGTTTGTCCATGAAAAATTCGAGACATGAAGTTTATCGCGAACAGTGCCTTTAATAAAACGTAAGAATAAAAGAAAAGAAAAGAAAGTAAACTATGTAGCAAGTGATTCCTACTAGTTTCCACAACGTTCCCATACCATTCGAAGCCTTTTGAAAATAGACTTATTGGTGTAGGTTGAAAGAAACAATTAAATAATAAGAAAACATATCTATCGTCTCTGGCATTTCTGCGAATAGCTGCCGGGTCTCTCCCAGACGGGGGGGGGGCACCCAATATTTGTTCATGCAGATGGAAGGAACTCTGATAAAAGATGCATGACACTGTCATTGTTGTTTGTTTTGGAAACAACAATGATTTTCTATAAATCATTGTTGTTTTGGAAACTCAATAGAAACACTTCGATTGATTGCGTTACAAATAGGCGTTTCACTTCATTTCTGTCCTGAACCCTGGGTGGGCCCACCCCGGTCTGTGTAGTGTAGTGCCTAACTGCCACGCATCTACACTCGGCATGGATCGCACTGAAAAGGGTGAGATACCTACAAAAAGTGGCCATTTGAAATAAAATAAAGATTTCCGGGACCAAGTTTTTCGAATGTTTACTTGGCCCTATCCTAGACGGGGGTGGGGCACTCAGGATTTGAGAGAGAAATCAAATGAACCACCGGCTGGGCTGATACGCTATCAATCGAAATATTTCTATTGAAGTATCAAATCAAAGTAATCAATTTGAGAAGTTGCTTTACCCCTATGAATGTATATTGGGTGCCCCCCCCCGTTGAAAATAGAGTCGTTTACTTTACAGCTGTGAAACATTTCATCAGACAGATTTTTGAGGTTTTTCGATAGATTTCTATAGCTAAATGGCATTATACATGCCGTAACCTAAAGCAATCTTCAAGAAAACCGAAAGTGCACCTCATAATCGCGTTTCGAAAATCAAAAAAGCACATGGCGGGTTGAAGAAAATCTTTTTTCGACAGCTGGACCCCCCGGAAAATGGAATTGTGGCCACCCTCCCCCATTCATAGAGCTGCGAAGGTCAAAAATTTTTTTCGCCGAATTGTACCGCCGCCGCTTTCCAAGGGAAAAAATGGGCGAAACGGGCAGGGTGGGTAACTCAAGCGTCTTTCGACCACAACTCGCCTGAAAATGCTCCTTTTTCAATTTCGAAAACGCCGAAATGTACAGTATGTCGTGATCTAGTCAATCATGCAAAAATCATTTGCGAAATTCGGGAGCAACATTATTCTTTAAGGCGAAATACATTTTCATTTTGACCATGCTAGAGATCGCGTACGGTTGTTTTTGATCGAATGGGCTCGTTATCTTGTGGTAACATTATCAAATTAATAACTAACTGCATCTTAAAAAAAAGTCTTCACAATGAATTCCAATTTTGCCCCATATAGTTAGATAGATTGTGGCACGGTGATCATTTTGGTCTTTTCAAAATTCACAACGGAGCACTTTGAGGCGTGTTGTGGTCGAAAGACGCTTTAGTTGCCCACTTTGCCCATTTCACCCATTTTTCCCTTGGATAGCGGCGGCATTGTATTTGAGGCGCTACACACAAATATAAGGTCCTTATTTCATACTCAAGTCCACTAATGCAGGTTACGATAGGAATATGGTATTTCAACTACTACATATGTACACCGTAGAACTTTGAAAAGATTATGGAGAAAGCAACTTTTTAGGCCCCCGTCATAGTCGGTGGATCTACTGAGTCCCACCCGGTCGATACGCACCGAATTTGTGGGAAACGGGTGCAAAAAAATCAACCCACTGAGTCCGACTGCGACCGTCTGATGCCCACCGCAATCCCCCCGGTCGATACTGATGGTTCCCATGCGTACGAGGGCGGGGCCAATGCACCGACTGAGTCCCACTGAGTCCCGCTGCGTCCCACCGAAATTATCCTCACCCCACCCGGTCGATATAGGTGTTTCTCACGTGATTTGGGTGCATTTTTTTTCGGCCGACTGCGACCTGCCGAGTCCCGCCGCATCTCGACTCTCGTCGTCTGCGCTCTGCCACACCTATCGCTGCCGCTGACTATCGATTGCGTGTTTCGCAGAGGAACTGGTTGGCGCTGGGGGCAACCGGACTCAGTCGGACTCAGCAGGTTTTTCCACCCCGGACTCATTCGGACTCAGTCGGACTCAGCAGGTTTTTCGACGAAGTCTGACAGGGGCCTTAGACCACAAAGCACAGCAATTCTGAAGGATTTCAGCAGCAGGCTTAATTTTCTTTGAAATCAGTGTTCACAATGATTTTCGCTGTCAAGTTTTCCCCATTATACAATGCCCTGGTCAGTATTGGCTACTAAAATCACGAAGAAACGGCGACAAACGCATCGAGACGCCTGCTCTAGGTGAGATAGTTCTTAAACTTGAACTATGTCATTGTCCTGGATGTTGTACAAGTTGTCGGTGGTTGCGCCCGGCAAACAATGAGGCTGAATAAAAATTGAAAGCTCACATTAAGCACAATATTCTTGCTCCGAGTCGAATAATCGGATGAGTAACCAACTTTTCAGTCAGATAAAAAAAGTCGACATTTTTTTCGAAAAGTCGGATATTCAATAAAAAATGCGATACCAGACTCCAGTCGAAAAGTGGGATATCCGAAAAAGTGCGATATCCGAGTTTAGTCGAAAGATCGGATGTTCGAAAAAGACTAAAATCCGACAATGGTCAAAAATTCGGGCATTCGAAAAGTCGGAAATCCGCAAAGTCGGATATTCCAAAAAGCGTGATATCCGACTACAATAAAAAAAACGAGCATTCCAGACAGTATTCTTTTAGAATTAGTATAATGCACAGCAGTATCAGTAAGGATCCAGAAAAAAAAAGGATTGTTGTCGCAGAGAGTCACGAATTTCAGAAGACGAGCGAACAAAGGATTTCATTGTCACAATAAACAGTTCCATTAAAGGCACAGTCCAACCACCCCCCCCCCGAGGTAATTTTTGATATTTTGGTCCGGTCGCCGCCTATAGCAACCCTGTCAAGCGCGAGATCTCAATTCGCTCAAATCAAGCGAGAAAAGGCTAGGAAAAATTCGACCACGCCCCTTGAAAGAAAAAATGGGCAACACCCACAGACAGGTTTCCGACCTCAATAGGGAAGAGACGCGCGAATGATTTCATTCAGAATCTATGTTCTTCTTTTTGTTTTCGGTCTGGCTTTATATTGTGACTTGCTTCAGAATGATGGCTGCGAATAACGAGAAAATACAGGCTCGAGACAACTCGTCCGCGAACTTCTACAAGTTCAAATTCAAAATTTTCGAGGAGCCGTAATTCAGTTCGTAGTGAGTTCTGAGCGATTCTGGAAACACCATTGTGATCAGCGTGGAATTTTCTCCAAGATAGGCAGAAAAACGAAAAATGGATTCTGAGCATGGACTGTGGCTTTAAAGGCAGTGTTCACGATGAATATCGCACTCGAATTCGACCCAAAAATGGGATTGTTTGGTCGTGAGGTAACTAATAGTGAAGAAACAGGGAAGAAAAACGTCCAGATGAAGTCAAAATAGCGGTTTCTAAATTCAGGGCGTGGACGAGAATCATGGGCCCTGCTGATTTCGGTAAGCGCGCGCTAATCACGAAATCTGCGCGAATCGATAGTGCTAACTGCGGCAGAGTTGCTTGGCAATTTGCCATCGAAACGTGTGCGGCGCCTCAAGCTCGTCCGATTGGGGGGCGGACCGGGATAGGTAGGCGCACCGGGATAGCTTTCAAAGCCGTTTTTATAGGTTGCTGGCCAGTTTTTGTTGCTTTCTTCGACCCTATCCTCTACAGCAACTGCCAATTCAGGGTTTCACCCCGAGGCCTCTAGAACGAGATTTATCGTGAACACTGCCTTTAAGAGTAAAGAGATGAAGTGAAATTACAGACTTTCAAGTGCTTCTAGACCGTTTTTTCCCAAGCTTCGTCATCTTAGCTCTACTTGGGGTTCAAGTAATCGTTTTAGCAAATAATCTCAAAACTGAGAATCGTCGTGAGAACTGCCGTTAAGATTCTGAACGCAGGATGAACGAGGAGTTCCTACGAAAAGAAAGAAAGCGGGAGAAATATCGGTGAATGCACCGCCGCACCGTTCTCACAACAGCAGATCGTCAAGGAAAAAAGCTCCTTATCTCCTGTCAGACATTTCATCGGAATCAGAGAACACCTCCATGCAGAAGATTTCCGGGCGATTCTAGAACGATTGAATGCAGTCAACATGCATAAACTCTGGGGGAATTCCAACGAGCTCTAAATTTCGATTATCACCACTAGTAGGAACATCCTTATCACCAGTTGGTGATAAGGATGCTTCGACACAAAAACTATCGCTTCCTGCCGATAGGCGAAACTGAGAGCCCACTAGAGATGCTCTAAAGCTCATGTAAACGGGAAGATTGAAACACAAAATTTTCATAGAAACTTTCGAGTGAGCTTCACTAAAAGGATAGGAAGCGTAACCAAATACGATTCACATTTCTGAGAAAATGAAACAAAAAGCCACAATGAGAAAGCCGTAACACGAGAATTCCACGACGCATTCCCAGGCTGAACAAACCCTCGCCAACGTGGACGTGGTGTTATGAATACACGTCAGCGCTTATAATTGTGGACGAAGCATGTCCTCACATTGAATTCCTGAACGGTGCCGAACACACGGCTGGTGTTGCCAACCAAAATACTAGCCATAAAATTGATTTCGGAACATAACTGCAAGAAAGCTTCGATCTACACGGCAGCTTGTCAAGAACACTGCTGCACCGTAGGTTTCAGAAATGCGGCGAACACCAACTTCAACAACTTACCGAAGTCTTCTGTAAGTTGTTGAAAATCCTGATCGCAACATGCGCAGCCTCATGGCCAACGTGTTCGCAACATTTTCGAAATTGATCCGTAACTTTTTCAAGTATTGATTCCAACAACTAGTTTTACGCAAAAATGATTGCGGTTTTTCGGAAAGGTGTGATATTGTATAGAAAAGCTCACTTCTAAATCCTTTCTCTGTAAAATGACGTGCTCAGACAGTAGCAGGCCCGGAGCGCAACCGGCTCCGCTTCTCCCCGCCCACTTCAACCGAAACCCAGAGCAGTTGATATTCAAACTTGCATTGCGTTTCGGTTGTGATTGTAACGTGCAGTGCGTTCAGGTTGCTCCCCGGGCCACATGCGTTGATTGACGCGCGCATTTCGAAATTAGATGAATCGATTGAAACAAGGAAGAGCATTTGGGCTTCCTGCGATTTTTGAGTGGGTTTCTCACTGTTTCTTCTGTGGGGCTTGTAATTGATTTCCTCTGCTCCATTTGCGCTCAATATTCGACCATCCTAAAATTCATTACATTCTTCATATTTGTGCAATATTTACTGTCTCAAAAAATAAAACGTTAACATGACCTTACGAACGCATTTTGCAAATATTAATGGAGGGAATTTTTTAAATTTATTCAATCATTTCGAAAAAAATTAAGAAAAACGAATCGCTCGCATTCTTGCATTTAGTCATCCACTCCGAAAAATCAAAAAGTCCTAAATCGGAGAAAAATTGATTCGGGTGGGTTATTTTGGATTTAGTACGCATTTTGAGTACTCTAAAACACGATATTCAGCTTATCCTCTGTTTCTGAGTGGAATTTATTTCCATTCGTCGCGTGTGTTTGCGAGCGTCTCCTTCTCCCCTCACTTTCTCGCTGTCTCTAACCTCGCTCCGCACAAGCGATCGAGGGAACAGAATAAATTTGGATCGGAACCAGAGGATACTTATCCGGTGGCTCTAATTTAGGCATCGATTTCCAATGCTTAGCGGGTTGATTCCAGGATGAAATCGCGTACAATGGAAATCAGAAGATTGATGGGTGAAGTTGTGAGGGAAATTGTGACGGAATCAAAATTCTAAGCAGGGGAAGATGTCTTTAGCTTAGGTATTTCATAATCAGCACTAGCCTAGAAAAGGGACAAATAAGGGTCACATTAATCCAATCAAATTCAGTAGGGTGGGGTGATTCGGTGAATGTGTGGAAATCGCTGGATTCTTTCTTGAAAAATCGATTAGCTAAAATGGGTGCTATAGCCGATCAGTGAAGCGTGTCAACTACGTCGAGGTATCGATTTTTGCAGTTGCGCTGCTAAAATCGGTTTATAGAAAGCGCCCGGGGCGCAACCGTCTACGAAGTCATCAGCCGACAGTTGCGCTCTGGGCGCTGCGTGAATCAAATTCGTCGGTAGGACCCGGAGCGCAACGTATGTGGCCTGCATCGCAATATATGTGGCCCGGAAATTGCCAAATTTGTCACCTTGAGCGCAACATTGACGCGGCTCCGGGTGCATTCGGGGTGGGCTCAGGGCCTGCTATCGTCTGAGCGATTCTCGCGACTCATGGCGCGAGCGGCGAGAAGGATTCTGCTCTCTCCGTCTGTCATGCGCTCTCTCTGTCTCTAACCGCCGCTCCGCACCAGCACGCTTAGAAACTATGAGATTTTCGCCGGTTTTATAGCGTTTATCCAGCGCTAGGATGAAAATCACTTTACAATGTGAATGTAATATGTCTGAATCCACTCCTAAATCGGCATTCAGACTTCATTCGCGGCGCAACGCGATATTATAATCAGCCTACATATCGATCAGGCGACATCGCGCCGTCGCCGCGTGCTCACATTGAGGACGCGCGATACATTCGAAATAACGCGCAATTTGCCTTCGCGCGACGTCCATCGCGTAGCCATGCAAAGCAACGCGGCGCGACGGTAAGCTCGTTGCTGCTTTGCTTCGTTTTTTTTTTATTAACATATACTAGCGAGGCCTAGCGAAGTTTTCGCTCACAGAAACTTTTGCGTGAGCCAACTACCTGAGACGGATTAGTTTGTCGGTGGTGACCGACTTCCGTCTACCGGAAAGTTGCTGTACGTATGGACTCTCCTGAGCAGAGCAGGGTGCCGTACATTTACAGCAGGCCGTGGGGGTATCAAAATGTGGGATCATAAAGCAAAACATAAGAAGCCAGCGGTAAATCGTCGGTTGCTACCGGCACAAAATTCACAACCCCTTCTGTACTTCCTTCCCTTACGTCGCTACCCACTGCCCTTTCTTCCAATTTGTAAAGCTCACAAGCGATTATTCTCGCTTTACCGTCTCTATCATGATAAGGAAAAACGCATTCTCATATTATATGATGTTTCCCTAGTTGACCAACATCATGCCCTTGTTCTCAATGAATGAAATTAGTAGGTGGTTGTTTATGTATTTGTGGTGCAGATTTTGATAAGCTCAGATTTGCAACATATATAAAACTGGTTTTTGGAAGTTAGGGATTCGAATTGACTGAGCGGTTGCAATGAGTGGCGAACAGAGAAGGTGCGGAAGTGGAGCTGCTGCTTTATCCTAAACTGGCAAAAAATGTCGCAGGAGTCAATCTCAAAACGCGTCGCACGCTCCTCAAGATTCATGTTTTCCTATCTATTTCTTCTCCACAAAAGGTTAAGATTTAGCATTAAAAAATTGAAAAACCTTTTTCCAAATTCTACACTCTTGGTGACGTCCTGCACACTCCCGCTGCGGTCCTGCTAACTTTTGATTATCTGCACACTCCCACTCGGGACCTGTGCATTTTCTATGACGCCCTGCACACTCCAACTCCTTGGGACCTGCGCACTCTCTATGACGTCCTGCACACTCCCGTTAGGGTTCTTCACACTTTCTATGACGCCCTGCACGCTACCATTTGGGTCCTGCACACTTTCTATGACGTGCTGCACACTCCCGTTGGGGTCCTGCACATTCCTACTTAGGACCTGCGCACTTTCTATGACGTCCTGCACACTCCGATTAGGGTCCTGCACACTTTCTATGACGTCCTGCACACTCCGAATAGGGTCCTGCACACTTTCTATGACGCCCTGCACACTCCCACTGGGGTCCTGTACATTCCTACTTAGGACCTGCGCACTTTCTATGACGTCCTGCACACTCCGATTAGGGTCCTGCACACTTTCTATGACGCCCTGCACACTCCCACTGAGGTCCTGCACGTTTTCTATGACGTCCTGCACACTTCCGCTCGGGTCCTGCACATTCCTACTTAGGACCTGCGCACTTTCTATGACGTCCTGCACACTCCGATTAGGGTCCTGCACACTTTCTATGACGCCCTGCACACTCCCACTGAGGTCCTGCACGTTTTCTATGACGTCCTGCACACTTCCGCTCGGGTCCTGCACATTCCTACTTAGGACCTGCGCACTTTCTATGACGTCCTGCACACTCCGATTAGGGTCCTGCACACTTTCTATGACGCCCTGCACACTCCCACTGAGGTCCTGCACGTTTTCTATGACGTCCTGTACACTTCCGCTCGGGTCCTGCACATTCCTACTTAGGACCTGCGCACTTTCTATGACGTCCTGCACACTCCGAATAGGGTCCTGCACACTTTCTATGACGTCCTGCACACTTCCGCTGGGGTACAGCACATTCCTACTTAGGACCTGCATACTTTCTATGACATCCTCCACACTCCGATTAGGGTCCTGCACACTTTCTATGACGTGCTGCACACTCCCACTGGGGTCCTGCACACTTTCTATGACGTCCTGCACACTTCCGCTGGGGTCCAGCACATTCCTACTTAGGACCTGCGCACTTTCTATGACATCCTGCACACTCCGATTAGGGTCCTGCGCACTTTCTATGACGTCCTGCACACTCCGATTAGGGTCCTGCACACTTTCTATGACGTCCTGCACACTCCCACTGGGGTCCTGCACACTTCCGCTGGGGTCCAGCACATTCCTACTTAGGACCTGCGCACTTTCTATGACGTCCTGCACACTCCGATTAGGGTCCTGCACACTTTCTATGACGTCCTGCACACTCCGATTAGGGTCCTGCACACTTTCTATGACGTCCTGCACACTCCCACTGGGGTCCAGCACACCTTCTATGACGTCCTGCACACTTCCGCTGGGGTACAGCACATTCCTACTTAGGACCTGCATACTTTCTATGACATCCTCCACACTCCGATTAGGGTCCTGCGCACTTACTATGACGTCTTGCACACTCCCACTGGGGTCCTGCACACTTTCTATGACGTTCTGCACACTTCCGCTGGGGTCCAGCACATTCCTACTTAGGACCTGCGCACTTTCTATGACGTCCTGCACACTCCGATTAGGGTCCTGCACACTTTCTATGACGTCCTGCACACTCCCACTGGGGTCCTGCACACTTTCTATGACGTCCTGCACACTTCCGCTGGGGTCCAGCACATTCCTACTTAGGACCTGCGCACTTTCTATGACGTCCTGCACACTCCGATTAGGGTCCTGCACACTTTCTATGACGTCCTGCTCACTCCGATTAGGGTCCTGCACACTTTCTATGACGTCTTGCACACCCTCACGGGGTCCTGCGCACTTCCGCTGGGGTCCTGCACATTCCTACTTAGGACCTGCACACTTTCTATGACGTCCTGCACACTCCGATTAGGGTCCTGCACACTTTCTATGACGTCCTGCACACTCCGATTAGGGTCCTGCACACTTTCTATGACGTCCTGCACACCCCGATTAGGGTCCTGCGCACTTTCTATGACGTCCTGCACACTCCGATTAGGGTCCTGCACACTTTCTATGACGTCCTGCACACCCCACTGGGGTCCTGCACACTTCCGCTGGGGTCCAGCACATTCCTACCAGGACCTGCGCACTTTCTATGACGTCCTGCACACCCGATTAGGGTCCTGCACACTTTCTATGACGTCCCTGCACACTCCCACTGGGATCCTGCACACTTTCTATGACGTCCTGCACACTTCCGCTGGGGTCCTGCACATTCCTACTTAGGACCTGCGCACTTTCTATGGCGTCTTGCACACTCCAATTAGGGTCCTGCACACTTTCTATGACGCCCTGCACACTCCCACTGGGGTCCTGCACACTTTCTATGACGTCCTGCTCACTTCCGCTGGGGTCCTGCACATTCCTACTTAGGACCTGCGCACTTTCTATGACGTCCTGCACACTCCGATTAGGGTCCTGCGCACTTTCTATGACGTCCTGCACACTCCGATTAGGGTCCTGCACACTTTCTATGACGCCCTGCACTTTCCCACTGGGGTCCTGCACACTTTCTATGACGTCCTGCTCACTCCGATTAGGGTCCTGCACACTTTCTATGACGTCTTGCACACCCTCACGGGGTCCTGCACACTTCCGCTGGGGTCCTGCACATTCCTACTTAGGACCTGCGCACTTTCTATGACGTCCTGCACACTCCGATTAGGGTCCTGCACACTTTCTATGACGTCTTGCACACCCTCACGGGGTCCTGCACTCTTTCTATGACGTCCTGCACACTCCGATTAGGGTCCTGCACACTTTCTATGACGTCCTGCACACTCCCACTGGGGTCCTGCACACTTCCGCTGGGGTCCAGCACATTCCTACTTAGGACCTGCGCACTTTCTATGACGTCCTGCACACTCCGATTAGGGTCCTGCACACTTTCTATGACGTCCTGCACACTTCCGCTGGGGTCCAGCACATTCCTACTTAGGACCTGCGCACTTTCTATGACATCCTGCACACCCGATTAGGGTCCTGCGCACTTTCTATGACGTCCTGCACACTCCCACTGAGGTCCTGCGCACTTTCTATGACGTCCTGCACACTCCGGGATTAGGGTCCTGCGCACTTTCTATGACGTCCTGCACACCCGATTAGGGTCCTGCACACTTTCTATGACGTCCCGCACACTCCCACTGGGGTCCTGCACACTTCCGCTGGGGTCCAGCACATTCCTACTTAGGACCTGCGCACTTTATATGACGTCCCGCACACCCGATTAGGGTCCTGCACACTTTCTATGACGTCCCTGCACACTCCCACTGGGGTCCTGCACACTTTCTATGACGTCCTGCACACTTCCGCTGGGGTCCCGCACATCTTACTTAGGACCTGCGCATTTTCTTTGACGTCCTACACACTCCGATTAGGGTCCTGCACACTTTCTATGACGTCCTGCACACTCCCACTGGGGTCCTGCACACTTTCTATGACGTCCTGCACACTTCCGCTGGGGTCCAGCACATTCCTACTTAGGACCTGCGCACTTTCTATGACGTCCTGCACACTCCGATTAGGGTCCTGCACACTTTCTATGACGTCTTGCACACCCTCAGTGGGGTCCAGCACACGTTTTATGACGCCCTGCATTTTTTGCATCGCTAGACGACTCGCAGAAGTTATCATGACCCACGGCCAAAAGTGCGCTCCACGGACAAACTCGGTTGCCCCGAGGCACGTAAGAGGTGACTCGGGCTGATTTTTTGGTAATCGATAAATGTCGCACCCACCTAAATGTTGGTACCAATTCATACAAGTTTTGTTCGGCCATTCCTAAGATATCCGGGACGCATGCACACACATGCACACACACACACACACACACACACACACATACACACACACACACACACACACACACACACACACACACACACACACACACACACACACACACACACAAACACACATAAACACACACACACAAACACACACACACACAAACACACACACATCGGGACATAACTGATTTAAGTATAAGGATAACTATAGTTAGGTCCGTGGCTTGATTCCTCAAGGAAAGAACATTTAAATCTCACCCGCGACTGGCGACAGACCTCGCGTGCGCCGGCAGCCTAATCGATCCAGGCCGAGATAAGAGCGCAGATGATCAGCTTACCATACCGCCAACCACCGGTGAAATTTACAACGCAGCCGCTGGTGAGATTTAAAAGTTTTTTTTTGAGGAAGCAAGCCACGGAGCTAACTGTACATCTAACAATAAAAGCAATAAAATAAGCATATTTAGGATTACTTGTACTTGAACCAACACTAAGAAGGTGTTGGTATTGCCACAAAAAAACGTTGCTTGTTTACGAGAAATTACGTACGTACGCAATTGCGCGTAGTCGCCCAGCGTTCTCACCTAGAGACTTGCCGACGCGATTTTCGCGTCGCACTGACACGTGCCATCACGCCGCCCTGCGGAAACTCTCTGAACGCCGCCTAAAACGTTCATTTGGAACGTTTTAGGCGTCTGTCCGTTTTTCGTCCTTACTCTTCTTGTAGGGGCCCAGATAAGGGGTAACCGGAAATGTGCTCCTGAATTTCAGAAATCGGAACGTCAAAAACCTTCGGAAATCGGATATTTGTTCAGCGAAATTCTTAACCCTCCCCTGGATACTGTACCTACCTAAGAACTTAGGCTTATCTTTTTTATCGAATAATTTTCATGTAAATACAATCAACCCAGGCTTTGTGAAAAGTGAAGACGGACCTCGAATTCGAATTTAGCGCCCGGATCACAAGTGAATTCTCGAGAAAAAATGTTAAAAATTTTGATCTCGTCATAATTCCAATTCCTCCGGCATCTCAGGTTTTATTCGGAAATCGGAAGGCCAAAAGCCATCGGATATCGGAATTCTGCTCATTCCTGACCCGGATGATACGTTTCTGCAAAAATACGGGCAACTTTTTGATCGTGAACACTGTCTTTAACAATGAAGAAGACATTGGAGCCATCAGAGCAGTTGCAGGAGAGAAGTCAAACGGATCTTTCTGTTTCTGGTATTCCCCGCTGGGGCAAAAGAAAATCTCCAGGACCCCCAGCATTCATGTAATCTTGCTTGATGAGACGGAATAGCGTGACGGAAATATTGAGATAGTTGGATTCAGTAAGAACTAGCAAGATGAAAACCCCGCTCCCTAGTCCATTATGCAGCCCAAGTGAGAGTGATTAATTCCAATTGGCCTTACTGCAAGCACCCTCTATTTTCTCAAACTCTACTCTTCCGCAAATACACACTTGACTCAAAGCCTATCTCTCTCCGGAATTCAGACAAGGCTTTTTCTCTGCAATTACTGCTCTATTTTTCCCTTCCTTTCTGCAAAAACTCTCGTTTATCCTCATCTAAGACACCAAAGGTCTATTTGCGATAGCTTACGGAAAGCGTTGGCAAATTGGTACAGTGACGCACTTCTTATTTCAGAACTCGCAGAAGTGCAGCGAGCGCAAGAATTTGCCTGCTGCTCACGGGCTCTCGGCTATGACAACTCCATAGTTCAGTTTGCTGATTAGTAATCGGCGGCCCTATATAAAAGTCGAAAAAACCAGTCACACCCATGGTCACTAGGTTGCTACGCAAGGTCACCAATGCACAAAAAGCTGGCATCTTTTGTTTAGCTTGATTACTTGAATTTGGCCTCAACGTGATGCGCACAGCATCTATGGGAAACTAGGTTATAGCTTTCTGATTTCTATTTTCCTCGCTTATATGTATGCGCGAGTTCGAAGTGGAATTGCTCAATAATACTGTTTAACAATTTTTTTTCTTATCAGATCTCTTACAGTGATGAAAGGGACGTTAGCGATCGCACTTATCTCTCTAGCCGCAGCCACTTCCGCCTATGAGTCAAAATTGGTAGAACAACTTCGGCCTCGTCACCGCCGGACCATCACGATCTACATCTGTGGATCTCCTGGGTATACCTACACCTCATACTATCGTGAGTATTGTTCGTATACATGCGCTACAACCACGTAGCTAGAAGTCGCCGAATTGTAGTGAAGCCGCAACGGCTTCTTTCAATTCGTACACATCCTTTCCAGAATTCAAGATTTTTTCAGCCTGTAATCCATGCATAAACTGTGAGAATACTGCTCCGATAACTACCTATTACTACTATTATCCAGCCAACAGCAACTATTACCCATCAACGTATCTCAGCCCAATCATATACACGCCGAGCCTTCCAGCAACACAAACACAGAAATGCACAGGTTGGATGCTTACATATTGCGCTTTTCTTTCGATTTAAAGGTATTACACGCCTTTTCAAGTTCAAAATCATTAAAGGAGGTGTTCACCACGAAAACGGTCTTCAAATTTTCACCGCAAATCGAAAGAACCAGGAAGCATTGCAACAATAATGGTGAAAGGACGGCTAAAAACTAGCCACAGACAGTCCTCTACGGCACACAAGTTTGTATGCGCTATGCCCTACCTGCCCAGTTCCTTGTTAGTTAAGGAATCGGGCGGGGAGAGCATAGCACAGCCAAGTTTGTGGGCCACGTAGGGCTATCTACGGCTCATTGTTATCCTTTCTTCCGCCATTATGCGGGTGATGGTCTTAGTGTATTTTCAACGCGTGAAAGACGTCGAAACGAGAGATGGGCAGCTCTCGTGATTGGACGGACGAGGAAGAAGCCAAGCCCGTGATTGGAAGGAGCACGGATTCTCCCCCGTTTCTCTTGCGATTGGAATATACTACGAAAAACCCCCATTTTTGCTGTGATGGATCCCGGAAAATTCGGTTTCCGGTGAAAACTTGAAGACCGTTTTTTATCACAAAGACTGCATTTAAACTTGGGCCTTCACACCGTGACCCTAATTATATTCCTATTTGCCAGCAATGCGTCGCCCAACCAACCTAACCCTCAGACGCAGCACAATATGGGAAGTTGCATGTGTCGGTTCAGAAGTTGCGCGCAAGCCGCAGCCACTTGTCCAATGTTGCTATGTCATAGGCCGGGATCACACTTTCAGCAACCAGCGATAGCGACAGTGCATAGGAGGCACATCGATTTTTTATCGATATTGATTGTAAACATTGGGCCGCGCTGTACGTCGCTGGAAGTGTGATCCTGAACATACAGACTATAAAACGGCGAAATTCACATGGTTCCTACGCGTACTGGTGAGAAGCGAAGGTTAGACACAGTGAGAGAGCGGAGGGCAGACGGAGGCTGAGGCATCGCGCGCGCCGCTCGCGTCCCGAATGATGTGAAATACGACGTTTCATAGAGGGTACGTCATTGTGATAATTTGACAAAGCTCGATCCCTGGAGGTTGACATGACGAGGGAGGTGTAACAACTGTCCTTGAACAGGCTACGAAGTATGTAATACGTCCAAGCGTTAAGCCAGAACATAATATTTTTCTAGAGCTTCATCACTGCGCGGTGCAACCATATGCAATATCTGGGTGTTGAATCACGCTTCGAATTGTATGCGAAGTATGATTTGCGCTCATGTGTGCCAAATGCTTCTGGACCATAGACCGGCAGGGAAGATGGCGAGCTCATGCATGGCCATTCTCACAGCTTTCAGTCTTCAGTGCCACTGGAGTAACCTTACACAGCAAATTTGTGACACAATGATATGAGCCCTCATTCCGTTTGGTCAGAACGGAATGCAGTCCTGATGGACATGACAAGGCGGACTGAGGCAAGAGAGCTGGCTGATGAGCTTCACTATCATCGAACCCTCTAGCGCAACCTTATGTGTTAGTCATTGCTGATTCAAATCTAACACTACCTTTCATTGTTTCAGGACCATGCGTCAATGGACAATGCCCAGATGGATACCTCTGTAATGCTAACAACGTTTGCTGTTCTTAGCAAACACAAAAATCAAACGGCTTCAAGTCATCTATGTAGGCGCTATCGACTTGATTTGTATATTGTATGAGAAGAATATTCATAAGTGTGCGTGTTATGATAATAGTGTCACATTCGTAGTAGTACCCACAATTGGGTACCTGGGGATTCTTCGGAGAAAAAAACCTCAATGAATACTGCCAGACATTGTTGAATGTTTAATTGACACTGACTATAGAAGAGCCGCAAGGATGAGGCCAGGATGTTGTCAGAAACTATTCCGACCATCCTTTGTGCCTCACGAGTCGTGGAATCGCCATCACTTCTACACGTCGTACAGCTGCTAGTGTTCGCTGTTTCACGTTCGTGACGCTATACAGCTGCCTCAACGATCAGGAAGTTGTGGCCCCGCTTCGAGAGAGCCTTTGTGTACTGTTGACCGCCTTCTGCTCTTCGAGCGATGCAACGACAGGAGCACAGCATGTCACTTCGGCGCTTCCTAGTTTTCTGTCCTTTTACCGTTTAGGCGTGTTTTACAAGTGTTTATCCGCATTCAAACAAAATATTCAAACACATTAAATTGACTTACTTGACTTAATCGGTTGGCTTTCGCCTGACGCGGTCATTCCGCATCTTCACCGAGGTGTGCCGTCCTAGTAGTCAGCCGTGTCCATTTTTCACGGTCTTCAGCCACAATTTGAACACATTCCATCCAGCTGTCACTATTCCATTTCCTGCGAAACGAAACATCGCGCCTGAACTGTCTTTCGATGCCGAGTGACTTTAAATCCTCTTTAACCACATCCGTCCAGAACTTTCGCCTACGCCCAGGTGGCCGTTTCCAGACAGGATTTGGAAGCATTTTTAAAGCGTGTTGTACGAGACGATCCGGCGTTCTTCTTAGTATATGCCCGAGCAGTCGAAGTCGACTTTCCATTGCTGCTTGAGATGGCGTTAGGAGATGCTGGCACCTCCTCGTGTCAAGCGTCCATGTACTGCGTCGATTTCCTTGTAAAGGTTTTCGTTATGGCATACACGCGGCCAGAAATATCCAAGCAAACGCCTAAAAAGCTTCCTCTCCGTGCAATCCAACCTTTCCATCTGCGTTTTCGGTGCTGCCCACGTCTCCGATCCGTACATCATGATAGGGCGAATAGCGGATAGGTAGACGCGCAACTTGACTTCCTTCGCGATGGTGGTAGACCACAAACACTTGGTTAGAGAATTGAATGCAGACGTAGCTTTCGCACATCGTTGTCGAATATCCGCTGCATAACTACCATCGTTCTTCAGCAAACAGCCCAAATAACAGAAATCGTCCACCAGTTCGATACGTTGTCCGTCCACACAAACTCCAGTTGAAGGCCTCTGAGAGACCCACATCTGCTTGCATTTGTCGGGACGAAGACGAAGTCCATAGGCTGCGGCATACTTCGAAACGAGGTTCACAATCCTTTGCAGTTTTGCGTTGTTTTCAGCGAATAACACAATGTCGTCGGCGTACTCCAGGTCGACAAGGGAGCGTCCTGATGGTGTTAGGATCACATCCGCAGGAAACTGTTCTGCAACTCTACGCATGACGTCATCAACGGCGAAGTTGAAAAGAAAAGGTCCTGCAACGGCTCCTTGCCTTACTCCTGTTTTCACCTCGAAAGCTGACGTAAATCCGACAGGTGTACGAACTGCTGCTGTTGTTCCTTTGTTCATGTCCTCGATTAACCGAACATACTTTTCCGGGACTCCATCTGCTCGCAGAGCATTGAGCAATCGATCACGATGAGGAGAGTCGAACGCGGCTTCAAAGTCCAAAAAAGCAAGCTGTAATGGCTTCGAAAACCGCTGCCACGATTCAATTACTCTTCTCACGACGAACACTTGGTCGATGGGCGATCTTCCAGGTCCGAAACCGGCCTGCTCATCTCTGGTCGTTCCTTCACGATGTTTGATAAGTCGCTCGAGAATGATACGTTCTAAAACCTTGTACATGACACGAAGTAGAGATTCCTCTGTAGTTCTTAGGATCCGTGACGGATAGCTTCTTGTGAAGAGGTACGATGATCGCATGTCTCCACGTATCGGGTATCCTTTCGCTCATCCATATGACACGGATGGTGTTGGTCATTTCACGAATCCCAGACGGAGGAAGAGCTTTCAGCATTTCAGCAGTGATGTTGTCATCTCCACCTGCCTTTCCATTCTTCATTTTCCGGACACAATCCAAAACTTCAGACTCAGTCGGCGGTTCCTCACTGACATCGTAATGTGCTCTCTGAACATGCGGGAGCTCAGGTACTGATGGCGCTGGACGATTCAGTAGTGAACTGAAGTAATCCTTCCATATTGGCAGCGTCGCATCACCAACTGCAACTCCATTGGTAGTGTTCAAGACAGGAGAACATCTCTTCATCTTCCCGCTATACTGTCGCAGCAACGTGTAGGCTTTCCTCGGATTCTTCTCCTCCCAAGCCTTCTCGAACTCCTTAGCTCTACACGTCCACTCGTTCGCGGTCACTTTGAAGCTGCCGACGCAACTTCCTCCTCAGACGCTTCTCCTCCACGAAGTTTCCTGCAGTTCGGAGAGCACATACTCTGTTGTAGGTAGATGTTGTTTCTTCTGAGACGTAGGCGAACTTCTTCTTAGGCTGTACAACCGGGAGTGCCTCTTTCGAAGCGTCCTGGATGCATTTGACAAAAGAATCCGCGTCGCAAAGTTTCTTCTTAGTCCGTACTCCGATGTGAATAGAAACGCGTTGTCGGAAATTCCTTCTGCACTCTTCATCTCTGAGACTTGTCATGTCAATCCTCTGGAGAGGCTGAGCCCCTCGCTTCCTCTTATGAATCCTCGCAGTGAAGTTCAACAGAACAGGACGGTGATCCGAATCGAATGCGACATCCCACACAGCTCTAGATCTTCGAATGTCCGATACTGGAATATTCCTCGTCAGGACATAGTCAAGCTGTAGTTTCAAAGTTGTCATCTTCCGCTTCCGCTGCTCTTCTGGAGATAGCCGGGTTGGTCCCTGCCACGTAAGCTGATGGCGGCGATGATTCCTCTTGAATGTCGATGCAATAATCAGACCACTGCGTTCACAAAGTCGACAAGGCGGTAGCCATTGTCCGATGTTTGCTCCACTGGGTAGAACCATTTACCGAGTACTTCGGATTCCTGAGCAAGTCCCATCTTCGCATTTGCGTCAATCCCCACGACAACAGCATGTTGACAAGGTATCCTGGCCAGCAACGTATTGAGTTCCTCATAAAACGCATCCTTCGAATTGTCTTCGGCGGTTTCAGTGGGCGCATGAGCACTCACTATCCACAGATTGAATCCTCTGATCCCGCAGTCGTACGAATGCATTCCGACACGACGTTGAGCCGAACTCCTTGACCATACCATTGAAATCCTTCCTTACAGCTATTGCACAGCCTCCCACTCTCCTATCGTCAGCGTTACCGCAGTAGATGGTGTACTCTCCGACGCTGATGACGGGTCTATCCTGAGGCGGGTTTCCTGCAAAGCAGCAAACGGTGCATGGAAATAGCTCAGAAGTCTGGATAGCGCAGTTTTTGGATATCACTCGACAGCGATCGACAGTTCAGGGTGGCGAAATTGTGGCTTGTGGCCAAAGACTCCATGACTCCCTAGGTACGGATCCTAAGGTGTTATGGACCAGAGGCCTTAGTGTGCCGGACGGCGACACCTTTATGCAATGTGCGGGATACTTTCGCGATATAGTTGTGCACGCTATATCGCTCGAACGTTCCCTGTGTACACTCAAACGTCTGCTGGGTTCAGTAGAAGCAGGGGCACCAACGAGCAGGTACCAACAGACTTGTATACACACCCCCAAACACATTAAATAATAAACAATACCTAAGTAGGACCCTTTGGGGTGACCGTCCCTCCCTCGAAGGAGGTGGGCCAAGCAGAGAACGATTCCCCAAAAAAGAGGAAATCCAAACGGGCCAGAGTGTAAGCATCGACGACAACACGGACGTACCTTGCGCCATCAGGAGCGAGAACTAGAAAGTCAATCGCTGATTTTAGGATTGCCTGCTGCGGCACGTTGACAGGTTACGGAAGGATGGCGCAGAGTTTGAATAAGTCGTGCTGACGCGACACTGCACAAGCATTTATTTGGCAAGCCTACGCGACAACGCGAGCGCCATTCCAACCTTTTGTAACGCCGTGAAAGGTTCGTTATATACGAGAGCGCAAGTGTTTAAGGAACGAAGAATAAGAAGCCAACCAAAGGAAAAGCATGAAAGCGCGATTCGGAACTTTTCCGTTCAATTGTAAAACTAGCTTTATCACTTTTTTTTAAAGTTAATTTCATTCTGCTGAAATCTTATTGCAAAAGGTCATTAAAGTCAGTTTCGACCCCTGTAAGTCTTCCCGGGTCTCTTCAGCGAACAAGAAGACTGTTTCAACAGTTGTAAACTTGTGGCTGATAGACCGCGTCAACATCTAAGAGACCGCGCGCCCCACGGCTAATTTGCGCAGGCAACTACGCGCCCCACGACCAATCAATCCAAAGGGTCTCAAAACCCGGATTTTCTTCATCAATGAACCATGATAGAAGAATTTCATTGTGCCTCATATCTGCCCACCAGTAATATTGGTCCTTTTCAGAAAGGATCCTTCAGCTACGATGAGAAAGAACCTTCATTTTTGAAGAAACGACAAAAAATCGAAATCGCGGCTTGGGTGCGTGGACACGCGGTCTTTTAGTTGTTAGGAATGCGGAGTGCACACAATAGCGGTGACAGTAATTCTCATATAAAGAGCGGACACATAAAATGTAGGCAATAAATGGGCCGAATAAGCGAAAGTGGAGGGAAGCTTGTCCACAAATGGATTGGACGCTGGGTTCAACATGGTAGCTGTTGATTTAGCGTTGCAAACAAGTCAACTCAAAAATTGATATGACACGAACGTGTTTGGTCTATGGCGTTTTACGTGTCATTCAATCAGGAAACCACACTCAGCTATTGGGCGCGAAATCATTCGATCAATAGCCACCACGCCTTCGTTTTCCCGCGTGCCACTTTTTTCAGCCAAACAGCGTTGCGGCTTCCTAATCAAATGACACGGACCATACTTCTCTTAAATGTACCAACAGCACAAAGTACACCTTACTTGACGTCAACTTCATTTTCTAAGGCGCTATTCATACTACTCAACGCTAGCGCGGCACGCGCGTGCCGCGCTAGCGTTGAAGTATGAATGGCTCTACGCCCCGCCCGCGCGGCACGCGCGTCACTCTCCGCCCGCTCCGCCATGGCGTCGCCGCTGCAGTATTCATACTGCCACCTGGAACGCCTTGACGTTTTCATCCACTGATATTATTTATCGATCGTCGCATTCATTCCACCTTCACCGCTCCGCCATGGCGTCGCCGCTGGAGTATTCATAGTCTCCGCAAGCGCGTCACGCGCGTAGAAAGTATCCATACACGAATGCCATGCCAGCGCGGCACGCGCGTGCCGCGCAGGCGTTGAGTAGCGTGAATAGCGCCTAACGCTCTAGTGAGCACCAAAGACTGCATTTTGATCGAACCAGCACCACATCCACCGCCTTGCTTGGTAGAAAGGAAAAACACGCCCGAAGTCAAGTCAAGAAGACATTGAAAATCACTACCCAGCAGATAGCGATAAATCTTCCCTGTGGTCAGCACGGAGATTCGCAGCGTCACTGGGTGTTTAGTTTCACCTGTTCTCATCAATGCAGGCGGAAGTTTTGCGCTTCAATGATAAGCAGCTACTGACCGGTGCGCCTCTGTCGGCTGAAGACCTATGATTATGACAAAAAATCGGCATCGATTTTTTGAAAAGGGAACTTTCACCCCTCCTTTGACGTCTTCAACGTTTAAGTAGACTTCGACCGTAACCACCAAACACCAAAAATCATCAGCAATGGCGTTGAGAAAGGAGTTTCTGGTCCTACATATACTAATGAAGGTGAAGCATTGATAGGAAAGTCGAAAGTTTGAAATACGAATTTTAAACAACAAAGTACATAGGATGACTGTGATCACACGAACTCTTGGAATGCACATGAAATTAAGGAACCAGCCCAGGCGAGTGTACTCTGCGAGGCTTAGAGAGGATTAAAGTCTACCACGTTTCGGCCAACGTGTATCATAACAACAAAGACTTTTCGGATGAGGAGGACTAAAAAACGGACTGAAACGTATTCAGGTCCAGAAAAGGTAATCTCACTGTAAAATTTGAGGGAGGAAAGTGGCACTGAAAAAGAGCGCTAAAGACGCTAAGACGCGTCCAGGCGTGCCTTCTTACAAAAACGAGTTGTAGAGTATGGCCACACATAACATCAGTCATAGATCATGGAATTGAAAGTAGTAAGGCCTTCTCTGGTAAAATCATAATTATGATGGGCATATATAGTATAGAAGGAAAACACTATTGGATTGAGGAACAAGGAAAATCGGCAGTAACCTGGGAAACGAAACAACGAGATATACCCTGTCCCAAACGAGATGGCAAGCCTAGAGTCCAAAGATGCAGTGCGCCGCCCTCTGCGTCTCTGACATTTTCGTATTTTAGCACGTTTTTTTACCTTTTTCAATTCATTTTCTTACATACTCCATTGCTCTTTTGCGTTCTTTTCTCTCGAAATGCTCGTGTTATTCACTCTTGATACATATTTTGTTCTTCACGTGGCAGGGAAAGTTTTTCAGGATATGGATAACAGGTCGGAGCGCACTGAGTCGTCTAACCGGTTGATTTCACCGTAAACTCTATACAGCCGAGCTCTTTCAACTTGTCTGAAGCCACTATTTCCCTTTAAAATTTGGTTGCAGTCTCTATAGTGCCTCAGACAACTTTAACATCGATCCAGATGCTTCAGGTCGCTGATGATGTCAGAGACGCAGAGGACGGCGCGGTGCTTCTTTGGACTCTAGGCTTGCCATCTCGTTTGGGACAGGGTATAGCAGGAATTTGAGAGGAAGTCAGGTAGTAATACGGAAGAATATGTAGTTAGATTCCTACCGAGCTAGCGCGACCTAAAAATGGCCCTGTGGTCGAAAAAGGGCAGAAATGAGCGTAAGGTTCAGCTCTAGAGGTTAAAGAAGGAGCACAGAGAATATTCTCAGAAAGATGATTTCTATTTTGCTTAATGTGACCCGTACAATTTAAATAGAATAAGAAATCCAAATTGGGGAACAAAAATAAAAATAGAATAATAATAATAATAATAATACTGAACTGAAAAAGCATACAAAGGAACTAATAAATAGAAACTTTGACCTTCTGAAGACCTTTGACAAAATGATCAAATGTATCTGGTGATCAAAAGGATTGGTACAAAAGTAGCTTCACCATCAATACTACTAGCTTATATAAATCAAAAACACGATGAACATTTGGAGAACAGAGAAAATAGAATCAAATCTCGGGAAAAAAATTGTTCAAGTATATGGATAGAAATTACCCAGTATTGTGGTCTTCAAGACGGAAACTGGAAACAGACTCAGAAAAAACTCTATATTAGGAGTTGCTAATGATTGGAAGTTTATAAAAAAGATAAAGTTGACCTGAAAAACAAAAGAACAAGGAAATTGAAAGAGAAAAAGCAAAACTACATCAATATACATACGCCTAATCGTTAAAAATGGAAAATATAACACTGAGCTTCAGAAGCCAAAAAATCCAAAAAGTACATGAAATCATTCATAGAAAATCATTTTTCCACTTCTCATGCAATGTTCAAAAGAAACCGGTCAAAAAAGAGAATATGACTATGAAAAAACAAGAAAAATAAATACTAGAAACAACAGAATTGAGGGAATAAAAAACACTCGAAATTGCAAGGCTGAAAAAATGATACAGGAGTGAAATACTAAAAGAGGAATGCGAATCGTAACAACATTCCTATTCCCCATCATTTGAACAAAAAAAAACTATGGAAACATACGAAAATTTCAAAACAGATTTTCATTATCAATTTTTTTTTCAATTTTTTCAATACATTCAAAGAAATCATCTAGAAATGAGGATGAGCATTTCAGAAATTCGGAAAAAAGTAGGAGTAATAATTAAACAAATGGAAATGTTGATATAACAGCAAAACGCATGAATAAAGAAATAATGAGTTTGAAAAATGGACAAATAAGACAGTGAACAAACAAGGCGAGATAAAAGTAATTTTTACAAATATTCCTCATAAATTTAGTGACTGAAAACTGCTTGACCCTGAATGCTTGAGAAATTCAGAAAAATTCAGCAAGTTTTTAGAAAACTGTATTTATATGTTTTTTTCATGTCATGCTCACTAGTAATAGAGCTTAGAAAATGAGGAACTATACAGAAAAACTAATAAAGGCCACATAACACAAAGAAGCTTCTCGGGCGAACACCCTGGACGGCAGCCCTAGAGCCATATCAGAATTCGCAACGCCCACCCGTTCCCACTTCTAATATCGCTATGGGCATTACTGGCGGTCTAATCGATTCTATTCATATGGACACACGAGAATAGTCGAACTCCCCTCCCCCTCCCTTCACAGCTGGCAAAACAAGTCCATTCAGAAGACATGAGGGCGGAAGGAGGGGGATGTCTCTGCTCGTGAATGGGCTGTAGACGGACAACTGTTCAAAGACCAGCCAGCTGCAGCGAGATGGGCGGGACTGGCTGAGTTGAAAACATGAAACGATCACCACCTCAAAAACCATCAAAATCACCACGTCACAAACCACCACATAAACAAGGAGTTGAGGGAGGCAAATATCATGAAAATTTCGAAATCTGCCATATTTTTTAATCGAAAATGCAACCGGCACATCAAAATCGTTATCTTTACACCGAACGACCTAACCGGACCGAAGTCTTAGACACTTCTGAAACTTCGGACGGGGAGCGGTCATTTCTCACCCGCGCCTGCTGCGTCGCGGTTGATGAGCGTCGCGCGCGGTGGAGTGGGCGGCGACGCGGCATCCCAGCTTTTAAGCGAAATCAATCATACTGGCATGTCGTGGGGCATCAGGTTGCTTTGCTACGTTCATTTTATATCACTAACGATAACCGTTTTCCCGCATTTGATGCTGCAGACTCTTCTACACGATGGTGAGTTTACCGCGCGCGACACTCACCGGACCGCGACGCGTACGCACGCAGGTGAGCAATGCCATGGAGCCACTTCGGACAGACCCCCGTGTACTCACCGTAACCTCACGGAAAGCTTCGACTAACTTCTAGAAAAGTTTTTTTTCACAAATCTGCTTGGGCACAGTGCCCAGACTATGCACTATAGTATAAAATTGAAGAGTTCAACTGTGATGGACTGAAACAACTGCTCTCCTAGACTAAACTGACAAGTTGAATGGCAATCATTTGATCAGAAAAGTACTAATAGCATCAGCTGATGTTGTCCTACATTCATTCTAGCCCGGAAGTGCAATTTCGTGACCTCAACAAGATTCAAGGCTTTAAAACCGCGACATTCTCATGATTTTTACGCGTGCTGGTGCGGAGGTTAGAGACAGTGAGAGAACGCATGACAGAAGGAGGGAGCAGAATCGCTCGCGCCTTGGGTCGTGAGAATTACGACGTTTGACAGAGGGTATATATGTTTAGGAATCTTCAAAGGCAGCATGCACGCTCGCAAAAGTTGTTGAGATAACTACATTATTTGGGTCTTACGGGCCCTAGAAGAGCCCTCACGAAGTTGGAAGAGTTGAAAACGAGTTGAAAAGACCGTATTTGAGACTTAATGAGTCACAAAATCATCCTTTCTCCGCCCAGCGATACGGGCTCCGCCCCTCAATACTTACTTACTTGACTTAATCGGTTGGCTTTCGCCTGACGCGGTCATTCCGCATCTTCACCGAGGTGTGCCGTCCTAGTAGTCAGCCGTGTCCATTTTTCACGGTCTTCAGCCACAATTTGAACACATTCCATCCAGCTGTCACTATTCCATTTCCTGCGAAACGAAACATCGCGCCTGAACTGTCTTTCGATGCCGAGTGACTTTAAATCCTCTTTAACCACATCCGTCCAGAACTTTCGCCTACGCCCAGGTGGCCGTTTCCAGACAGGATTTGGAAGCATTTTTAAAGCGTGTTGTACGAGACGATCCGGCGTTCTTCTTAGTATATGCCCGAGCAGTCGAAGTCGACTTTCCATTGCTGCTTGAGATGGCCTTAGAAGATGCTGGCACCTCCCTCGTGTCAAGTGTTGATGTACTGCGTCGATTTCCTTGTAAAGGTCTTCGTTATGGCATACACGCGGCCAGAAATATCCAAGCAAACGCCTAAAAAGCTTCCTCTCCGTGCAATCCAACCTTTCCATCTGCGTTTTCGGTGCTGCCCACGTCTCCGATCCGTACATCATGATAGGGCGAATAGCGGATAGGTAGACGCGCAACTTGACTTCCTTCGCGATGGTGGTAGACCACAAACACTTGGTTAGAGAATTGAATGCAGACGTAGCTTTCGCACATCGTTGTCGAATATCCGCTGCATAACTACCATCGTTCTTCAGCAAACAGCCCAAATAACAGAAATCGTCCACCAGTTCGATACGTTGTCCGTCCACACAAACTCCAGTTGAAGGCCTCTGAGAGACCCACATCTGCTTGCATTTGTCGGGACGAAGACGAAGTCCATAGGCTGCGGCAAACTTCGAAACGAGGTTCACAATCCTTTGCAGTTTTGCGTTGTTTTCAGCGAATAACACAATGTCGTCGGCGTACTCCAGGTCGACAAGGGAGCGTCCTGATGGTGTTAGGATCACATCCGCAGGAAACTGTTCTGCAACTCTACGCATGATGTCATCAACGGCGAAGATGAAAAGAAAAGGTCCTGCAACGGCTCCTTGCCTTACTCCTGTTTTCACCTCGAAAGCTGACGTAAATCCGACAGGTGTACGAACTGCTGCTGTTGTTCCTTTGTTCATGTCCTCGATTAACCGAACATACTTTTCCGGGACTCCATCTGCTCGCAGAGCATTGAGCAATCGATCACGATGAGGAGAGTCGAACGCGGCTTCAAAGTCCAAAAAAGCAAGCTGTAATGGCTTCGAAAACCGCTGCCACGATTCAATTACTCTTCTCACGACGAACACTTGGTCGATGGTCGATCTTCCAGGTCGAAAACCGGCTTGCTCATCTCTGGTCGTTCCTTCACGATGTTTGATAAGTCGCTCGAGAATGATACGTTCTAAAACCTTGTACATGACACGAAGTAGAAAGATTCCTCTGTAGTTCTTAGGATCCGTGACGGATAGCTTCTTGTGAAGAGGTACGATGATCGCATGTCTCCACGAATCGGGTATCCTTTCGCTCATCCATATGGCACGGATGGTGTTGGTCATTTCACGAATCCCAGACGGAGGAAGAGCTTTCAGCATTTCAGCAGTGATGTTGTCATCTCCACCTGCCTTTCCATTCTTCATTTTCCGGACACAATCCAAAACTTCAGACTCAGTCGGCGGTTCCTCACTGACATCGTAATGTGCTCTCTGAACATGCGGGAGCTCAGGTACTGATGGCGCTGGACGATTCAGTAGTGAACTGAAGTAATCCTTCCATATTGGCAGCGTCGCATCACCAACTGCAACTCCATTGGTAGTGTTCAAGACAGGAGAACATCTCTTCATCTTCCCGCTATACTGTCGCAGCAACGTGTAGGCTTTCTTCGGATTCTTCTCCTCCCAAGCCTTCTCAAACTCCTTAGCTCTACACGTCCACTCTCGTTCGCGGTCACTTTGAAGCTGCCGACGCAACTTCCTCCTCAGACGCTTCTCCTCCACGAAGTTTCCTGCAGTTCGGAGAGCACATACTCTGTTGTAGGTAGATGTTGATTCTTCTGAGACGTAGGCGAACTTCTTCTTAGGCTGTACAACCGGGAGTGCCTCTTTCGAAGCGTCCTGGATGCACTTGACAAAAGAATCCGCGTCGCAAAGTTTCTTCTTAGTCCGTACTCCGATGTGAATAGAAACGCGTTGTCGGAAATTCCTTCTGCACTCTTCATCTCTGAGACTTGTCATGTCAATCCTCTGGAGAGGCTGAGCCCCTCGCTTCCTCTTATGAATCCTCGCAGTGAAGTTCAACAGAACAGGACGGTGATCCGAATCGAATGCGACATCCCACACAGCTCTAGATCTTCGAATGTCCGATACTGGAATACTCCTCGTCAGGACATAGTCAAGCTGTAGTTTCAAAGTTGTCATCTTCCGCTTCCGCTGCTCTTCTGGAGATAGCCGGGTTGGTCCCTGCCACGTAAGCTGATGGCGGCGATGATTCCTCTTGAATGTCGATGCAATAATCAGACCACTGCGTTCACAAAGTCGACAAGGCGGTAGCCATTGTCCGATGTTTGCTCCACTGGGTAGAACCATTTACCGAGTACTTCGGATTCCTGATCAAGTCCCATCTTCGCATTTGCGTCAATCCCCACGACAACAGCATGTTGACAAGGTATCCTGGCCAGCAACGTATTGAGTTCCTCATAAAACGCATCCTTCGAATTGTCTTCGGCGGTTTCAGTGGGCGCATGAGCACTCACTATCCACAGATTGAATCCTCTGTGATCCCGCAGTCGTACGAATGCATTCCGACACGACGTTGAGCCGAACTCCTTGACCATACCATTGAAATCCTTCCTTACAGCTATTGCACAGCCTCCCACTCTCCTATCGTCAGCGTTACCGCAGTAGATGGTGTACTCTCCGACGCTGATGACGGGTCTATCCTGAGGCGGGTTTCCTGCAAAGCAGCAAACGGTGCATGGAAATAGCTCAGAAGTCTGGACAGCGCAGTTTTTTGGATATCACTCGACAGCGATCGACAGTTCAGGGTGGCGAAATTGTGGCTTGTGGCCAAAGACTCCATGACTCCCTAGGTACGGATCCTAAGGTGTTATGGACCAGAGGCCTTAGTGTGCCGGACGGCGACACCTTTATGCAATGTGCGGGATACTTTCGCGATATAGTTGTGCACGCTATATCGCTCGAACGTTCCCTGTGTACACTCAAACGTCTGCTGGGTTCAGTAGAAGCAGGGGCACCAACGAGCAGGTACCAACAGACTTGTATACACACCCCCGCCCCTCAATACAAATGTTCAATGCTCGATAACGGTCATTTTGGCTCATTTTTACGCTTCTAACGTCGTAGGCGTTCCAGAAAGGGCCGCACGAGTACACTAGCGTCGTTATCCCAACAAATTTTTCGCTAGCTTCGCTATTTCAGCCAATGCGGTACAACTCGTCCACATCTGGGCCAATATAGAACGAACCGTTATATCTTCATTTCAGTTAATTTTTTTTCGGTTTTTGCGTTATTTCTGAATACTAAGAGCTTCAGAACTTTAATTCATTCCATAAAATTGATATCAATTTTGAGCGCGTATGCTGCCTTTAAGAGGCCGGCTAGGAGCTATTCCCATTTTTGCGTTCCACGAACAAAAATTCCACGCATTACAGGGCGTTTTGCGCTCAAATCTTGACCGCCGAGAGAAACATTCGTTTAAAGGCAGTGTTCACGATGATTTTCGTTCCGGAGTTTTCCACTCAAATCAATACATTGGCCACCAAGGGTTACCGAAATTACGAAGAAATGGCTTGAAACGCACTAAAACGTCTTATTTCAGTGACATTATTCTCTGGCCTGGACTAGTTGTCCGATTGGATGAACATGTTCACGATGGTTGTCACCGGTGAAAAATGGTGTTAATCGAAAATGAAGGAATATTTTAGGTAAAACAGTATTAGTTAGGGTCCAAAGGAATGAAAAGAGCAACAGAAAGTAGCGAATTCCAAAAGACGGGTCCACAGAAGATTTCATTGTCACAGCGAACAGTTCCAGTGAGAGTAAAAAGGTGGGGTGAGAGCAAAGGACTTGGTGCTCTTCTGAGGCGTTTTTCTCGATTTATTCGTCATTTCAAATCTACCCGGGGCATCAAACAATCGATTTGGCCATGAATCTCGAAATCGAAGATTATCTTGAACACTGCCTTTAAGGATCCAATTGTCGATTACTGAAATTTTTAGGCTGCTTATCCCTGATGAGCTGTGAGTTCGCGCTGCGCTGGAAGGTCACAACGTTGGCATTAAAGGTCCGATTAAGTAATGTCAGTCGCGCGGCACATCTTCAATCGCGCGATGCCGCAATCGCGAAGACGTGCGAAGTTCTCTAGACCAGTGTCATTTTCATATACCTCACCCGTGTATTTATGACCTGAAAGTCTATACATCATTAGCTGAGCACTTAAAGGCAGTGTTAACGATGATTTCCATTCCCGAGTTTTCCGCTCAAAACAATACGTTGGCCACCAAGTGTTACCAAAATTACGAAGAAACGGCGAGAAACGCATTAAAACGTCGTATTTCAGTGACATTATTCTATAACATGGACTAGTTGTCCGGTTGGATGAACATGTTTGGTTGTCACAGGTGGAAAATTGGGTCAATTGAAAATAGAAGATTATTTTATGCAAAGCAGGATTAGTTAGGGCCCTAAGGAAGGAACGGAGCAATAGAGAGTAGAGAATTTCAAAGGACGCGTCCACAAAAGATTCCGTTGTCACAACAAACGCTTCCTGTGATACTTAAGAGGTGAAGCGATACTTAAGAATTTCGAGAACTTCTGATGCGTTTTTCTCAATTTCTACGTCATTTTGGATCTACCCGAGGGCCACTCAATCAATATAGCGAATAATCAATCTCAGAATTTAAGATTATCGTTAACACTGCCTTTAAGGTAACCTTTATAGCAAAAAAAGTCAACTCAGATTCGAAAAACTATCCAGTTCAGACCGAAAACAGGGAAAAAAGTCAAGGTAATCAGAATGGTGAAATGGCGTACTAGTGTTCATGGGGTAAATCGGTATGTACACACATTTGTATGTATGCATGTAGCCCCGCAACATGTTTGAAGGAGCAGAGAACAGAGCACTTGTGGAAAGTGCACCAGACCGCAGAATTTCAATTAAAAACCGCACTTCGCAGTCGAACCGGGCTGATCACAGAACACGAACTGTTTTGATTTTCACAAAGAATAAGATGATCAACTCACATATTAGGAATTCAAAGGCAGGGTTCGCAATAAAGACGGTTGTTGAGTTGTCCTCATTAGAGGGTAGATCTGGCTACAACAAGATAAGTGAATGATAAGTGGCTGGCTACGGCTTCTTATTTGAACTTAAAGGCAGTGTTTACGATAAAAATCGTTTTTCTGTTTTTCCGCCTATCTTGAAAACGGTCCCAAGCTGATCCCATTGATGTCTCTGGAATCGTTCAAGACCCCATAGAAATGAAGTTATGGCCCCTCGATAATTGAGCTAGGGAAGCATTGTGGACGAGTTCTTCGAGGCTTGTAACTTCTGTCTTTTGAAGCCGATGTGTGCGAGCTGACCTGAGTAAAGAGAGAAGTTGAGAATGAAGCTAAGAACTGGGCTTTTGATCGGAAACCAACGCTCATCTGAGTGTTCATTTGTTCTCATAGAGGGGGCGGACCTGAAACACGGGGCGGTTCTGAAACATCAAAACGCTTGTTCGCAGCCGTTATTTTGCCACTCCTGGCTCGTTTTCTTTCGCTTTTTCGACACCGGGAGCCTAGGAACCTTCTCGCCTATCATTTCACTGAGGAAGGTCACTGAGGATGATTATCGTGAACGCTGTCTTTAAACCTTAGCAGTAATCACACTGTTACCGTTGGTTCAATCTGTTTGTAAATTCATTAGTTCATTAGAAAATGAGTTGGAAGCAAGTATCAAAAAAGACCGCTGAAAACGCCGCCTCCTGTGCAGACCCTCGTGTAATCTTTTCGAAGGTCGGTCGTTGACTGGATCGAACCAGCAAAACGTTTCGCAGCAACAGCGCGCCCTAACCACTCAGCCACAGTAGGATGGCTAGCGCCCCATGTGGCACAAGTACTGCCGGTGATAGAATATATAGGTAAGACACGACACCCACGAAGGACTTCCCCGAGGGGCCGCAGTTCTAAGCTAGGAGTGAGGGGTTGGGGGACACAGGCCCGCAGTCTGACACCATCAGGAAATTCTTGGTATTCAGCGGTACAACTTTTGAAAAAAAAGTGAAAATATTTGAAAATAGGCTCGTAGTGATAGTAACAAAAATATTAAAAATATTATTATTCACAGGTACTTGGACAATTTTTCAAATTCCTGTTAATAATCACTGAAATTTCCGTTTCTAAGAGAGTCACACTTGCGGTGCACTTGGAAAAAAAGAGGTGTGAGGGCGGAATAATTATCAGGCTTGGGGAGGGGAACACACTTCTCACGGTTTCATGGGGATAGGTACATAGTTGTCTCGCCTTTCGTGGCTCTGAAGGGGTTTGCAGAGTTGAAGTTGCAGCGTTGCTCGCAGCGACGAACAGCACTGGGTGATGTAATATCGATTACATTCGGCGAAGATGGCGACCGACGCGGACTGAAGGGCGACGAGGGGGCACCGCAGAGCGTTTTGACGCCGCGACGGCCCTACATCACTGCCAGCGAGCGGCAACCGGTGTCGCGACCACTCGCCGGTCTCTGCAACTCTGCAGACCCCTTCAGGCGTCTTATAAAAGTGCAATCCTATAATATCGATCGTCCCGCGCCGCATGATCAATATTGAAGAAATGCACTGTGCCGCGCCGCTCGGTGACGGTACTATAAACGACCCCTAATTCCACTCGGGACCACTTCGCTTGCATTGAGTAGCGTGAAGTTTCGAATTTCAAAAATGGGACAACTCCTCCCTCGGTGTATATGTAGAGAGCTCCTATCCCACTTCATCATGGCACGCCATACTCTGCGCATGCGTTCGGAACAAAGCTCATAAGTAGTATGTATACATGGAAGTAGAATACAAATAATTACTTCTGACCCTCAAAGTCGCACAGAACGTAAAAAAATTTTAAAGACCAAATTGTGAAATATTTGCGCTGGAGTTCCAAATTCCGGAGGGTAAATCTGCACACCTACGTTGGAGAAAAAAAGAAAGAAAATGAAAATAGTAATCAGGGACTTCATTATCTCCACTAAGCAAATATTAACTGACAAAGTGCATTATGTCACACTATATTTCGAAGAAAAACGCTCATCAAACTAATCGAAGTATGTGGGAGATGTAAAGAGACACACGTGGAATGAAAGTAAACAAAAGGGTTGCGATAGCGTCACCCCGTATCTACACATATTCGATAAACCTGTGGGCACAAATGATCTGATAGGGCAGACTTTTCCCAAATGAAAAAAAGGTAAAATTTGGACCCGGGGCCAAACTGGATGGACGGCTGGGGCAGGGATGATGACCCCGAGTGAATAGCCTAGCGACAGATGTCGTGAGCCATTGATTGGGACAGATCGTTAAGAAGACGCAACACATGTGTGAGTGACTCTAAATTCGTCCACACACTTCTATCAAAACAAACTTCCGCGCACACTTCCAGCAGGAAAAATGGGTTTTGTCTAATTTTCTAAAAAAAAATTGTTGTCACAAAATACAGTTTTTCAGGCACTGACCAAAACCAACTGTTTGTTAGCTATTTCAAGGTAGTTTGTTCGCTCACCCAAGAACTCTAATTCTTGGAAAAATCGGAATAAGGTGGGAGCTTAGGTGAGAAACGTGCTAAAATTCTCCCAGAGGACTGTAACTCCTGGGTGGGGTAGGGGGGGAAGGGGATAACCTGAAATTTGTATACCAAGCAGGTCAGCACCACTTTCAAATTTTTTCAATGAATGAATTCTAACGCGTCCTCCCTATATGAATCGATGAAGTATTCACAAGTTTATAAGGGAAAAATTTTCAGATAAAGCATTGGGTTTGTGGTTAGTACTCGCGTTTTTTTTTCAATTGGAAATTGTGCATGAAATTAACAGGAATTTTGGCGACATGTCATTGACCATTAATAAGGAATTTTTTGCTGCAAAGTGGTGTGATTAGTTTTTTCTCAACAATTGAACTTCATTCAACTTTCGGGTTCATAAAGCAAAGGTTAAGGAAATGTTGCTTCGTTAACCCTAAAAATCGATTAACAAGACTCAATCTTCAACACTTGAAGGTTTCGTGCGCGCTGGAAATCATTTCCGATGTTTTGTGTACAATCAAATCATTCGGGCTAGCTGACATCACCCACGGAACGTGAGGCTCTGAGCAATGCCCAACTTAAAAGTTGTGGCCACCTGAAGACTGCTGTGGTGTCGATCATCTAGCACTTCTGTGTCGGTCATCTAGCACTTTTTTCACGGAATGTTGATGTGACCGTTAACCCATTCACGATCACGTGTGACACCGGTGGGACAAGATTTTCAAAAATCGATTTCTTCGCCGCAAGAAGGAACCTACAAACCTAACATCGGCATGGATCCTGAAGAAACTTTGCGTTCCCCATAGGAGGTTGGCGCAAACTCGGTGCACCTATGTTATAGCATATGGCACCGTGATTGTGGCAACCTTCAACAAGGAATGCGAAGTTTCTTTAGAATCCATGCCGACGTTACATATGATCAAAGCATTGACCTAACCTAGACTTGAAGACAAACCTCGTGGTCCGCCGGTAGGCCAAACGCAACAACGAATTGGGACCTTTCGAAAAATACCGCTAGTTGAGGTGAAAGAAAAGAATCACCTTATTTACTGCGCGGACGATGTCTTTTAAGGCACAGTCTAACCTCAATCGTTTTTCTGTTTTACTACTCATGCAGATAAGATTCCAACGATATCTCTCTAAATGCAAAAGAAAAAACTTCTTGGATAGAGTTACGGCCCCAAAAGTTTGCCTAAAATTCGTCGAAAATGCCAAGGCTTGCAACCTCGGTCAATCGCATCTGACGAGTGAGAGCGGATCCGAGTGAAGACAGAGGCTGAGAGTGACTGCTAAAGGCAGCGTTCACGATGATCATCCTCGTTGACTTCCCTCTAGTGAAGCGATAGGCGAGAAGGACCCTAGGCTCACAGTGTCGAAAGAACGGTAGAAAATGAGCCAGGAGCGGCAAAATAACGGCTGCAAACAAGCGTTTTGGTGCCCCAGACACGCCCCGGGCCCCAGATCCGCCCCTCGAAAGGAACAAGTGAAGACTAGGATTATAGGATTGATCAAGTGAAGGAAGTGCTGATAAGAGAGCTGATCGCTTCATTGCACTGATAGGTATCATCCTTCTAGCGGTCAATTCATCCACGCTCAAAAATCAACGTAGACAAGAGAGGGCCTATTTTGGCCCAAAAACGCGTCTTTCGTGTCCTTTCTAAGCATGCCTTGCTATATAGGGCACCAGACCTTCCGTAAGCCGTGGAGATATCGGAAGTGAAATTTAACTTGAACAACTGCCTTTAAGCTGGAAACTCGTGAGAGGAGGGGGGGGGGGGAGTGGCTACTTGCTGTAGGAGCGGTAGAGCGGCTTCTTACTATATCTCGCGGGCAGATCTACTACACAACCGTGTGAAAAAGCCAGTTTTTTCCCTGGGGTTGGACTGTGCCTTTAAACTCAGCGTTTACGATGAAAACCGTTTTCTAGTTTTTGATATTTCTGAATAAATAAGCCCACGAAGCGGAGGATAATGGGGAAAATCCTCACAAAATTCTCAAATATCAGACAAAAAACTGTTTGAAAAACTTTACACTATTTAATTACGCCTGCTTGGTGTGTTTAGGTGCGTTGCAGACTTTCATCAGTCAAATAACCGGGAATAGTTTTGCGCTTAAAAATTGGAAGGTAAAAACGTTGCTTTGTGTTTTCAATGCACAACCTTGGGTGTTAGAATCTTTTGGGATAAAGAGTGTTCGAAAATTCGACAACTGTTACTTTGGTGAAACGAGCGCAGGACAACTGTTATATGACCTGGGCGGAGCGATTCAAGAGATTTCCACCCTTTTATGGCCGTTTTTCGTTCTCTTTTAAGAGCACAAAGCTTCGCATTGCTATCGCCTGCTTTAATGTTCTCCAATTTCAACATTGAACTCACTTCCAGATTGCTTTCAACGAGTCCTATACGGTAGCGATACAAAATAATAGATTCAACATCAGAAGTTCACCGTAACTTGCGTATTTCCATCTCGAAATACCCTATTGTGAGCTGATTAGACGGTGATGATAGCAGAAACCTGTCATGCTTTTACCTGTGGTCGATGAGAATCTCAGAAGAAGATACACATTTTCGACAAACCACCTGGGTAAAAAGATTTTCTATCCGTGTCATCGCATTCGCCTCACCAAACGAAGACGAGAACTACCTTCTCAGATACTGGGGAGGTCCGATTCGGCCACAAAAAGTTTTAATCGGATACCTAGTCGAGTTGAAACTCGGAGAGTCGGGGGGGGGGGGGTCCCATTTGGCCACGATAGGCTTTCGATTCGACTGCAAAGTGGTTGGACGACGATACGGCCACGTACTTTCCGTGCGTTTCGTGGCCTAATCGTCGTCCAAGTGAGAAGCACGAGCCGCCAATCGTAGCCGTACCACTCGGCCACGACACGCTTTCGATTCGACTAAGATGTGGTTTGGACGACGAACGAGCCACGATGCCGATGATTGATCACGTTGATCGATCACTCCACAATTGGCCAGGCGCTTATCAGCGTATAAAAGGGGCACCATCCCGTAGGGAGCGCAGTCGGCCTTTCGCGGCCGCTCCTAGAAGGTGACTACGAGTCACTCTCTGGACGATTTTTGACCGCTGAGGGGGTCTCTCCCACTGGCCTCAGCGAGGGAAGCTCCCCCGCTGTCGACCGCGACGAGGATGTTGTCCCTGTCGCGGACTGCTCTGGGGTAATCCTCTGCTGCAGGCCGTGACTTGGACCGTATCCTTTTTAAGGAGACCCACTCCTATCGAAGGGGTGGGATCCCGCCCCCAGCGCCACGTGCTCCTATTATATAGGATGATGTGCTGCTGCGAGGGAAAGGGGGTGCGGCCAGGGTTTTGTCTTTCTGCGCCACGTAGTCCTGTCGAACGGACCACGTGCTCCTCGAAGCAGTACGTGCTGCTGCGAAAGTTCCTTTCAAGTCGACCAGGTACCCGATTAGAAAGCATGTCGTGGCCGATTCGGATCTCCCGACTCTCTGAGAAGAAACTTTCTCAGCAGCAAGTATTGCTCCGAGCAGCACGTGGCCTGTTCGATAGGACTACGTGGCGCAGACAGGCAAAACTTTTGTCGCACCCCGTTCCCCACGCTGCAGCGTGTCGTCCTATAACAAAGGCACCTGGCGCTGGGAGCGGGGTCCCACCCCGCCCATGAGAGCGGATCTTCCCCAACAAGGATACGGTCCATTTCAAGGCCCGCAGCAGGGGTCACCCCCACAGCAGTCCTCGACAAGGGCATCACCCTCGCCGCGATCGACAGCAAGGGAGCTTCCCTCGCCGAGGACGTGGGGGAGACCCGTTCAGTGGCCAAAAATCGTCCAGAAAGTGACTCGTAGTCACCTTCCAGGAGCGGCCCCGGAAGTCCGACTGCGGTCTCTACGGGATGGGGCCCCTTATATGCGGCTGATAGACGCCTGATCAATTGTGGAGCGATCGATCAACGTGTTCAGTCATGGGTATCGTGGCTCGTTCGTCGCGCAAACTGCATCGTAGTCGAATCGAAAGCATGTCGTGGCCGGATCGGACCCCCCCCCCCCCCCGGCTGTCCGAGTAAAAATTCATTTCGTCAATTTTGAGAAGAGTTATAGCGATACAGCGCTTTGTGAGCGCAAAAACGCAGTTTCGCAATTCAAAAACTGCTCGTTACTGTACCTAAGAGGGACCCAAAGCTTACGTTCCTGAGAAAATGACAACTTTTCATCTAGAACACTTTCTTTAAAATGTACATACAATTTTCATCAGACTCTATTCTACCAAGCTGATGGACATAGAGCTAGGACCTCGCGGTGTAGCGGTAGTTTTCTCGCCCGGTAGAGGAGCAATACATGTTCGAAGCGGTAAAGGCTGTGGTCACGATAAAAAACGTTATAGAAAAAACTACAAAAATCAGCTTAGATCAAAAACAGCTCAAAAACTATGAAGGTAGAGCGGTGAAAAACGGGCTAGAATTAGAGTTTCTAGGGCCCAAAGAAGCTGTTTCGTGCACACGTGCACAGCGATGACGAAAAAGATCGCCGTCTCATGCCGAGCAGTCAAAAATCGACATTCAGAGGACGAAATAAATGCAAATTTAACGAATAAAAACAGTTGAATAATGAAAGCATCACTTCAGTCAATGTTTTTGACTAGATCTGTACATAAATCCGTAGGTTCATTGATTGAAATTCAATTTCAAGCCAGCTGATGTTCTTGATAAAAGAGGTCACGGATGCCGATGATGTGGAGTGGGCTCGTCCACCATCAAAAGACAAGAAAGTTCAGGCTTCAAATTTGGCCCAAAACAGTGTTTTTTTCGCGATCTTTTCTTATAGGTCCTACTACTCGAGACCCACAAAAGGGTTTAGAGAAAAAAAGACCACAAGCATATTTGATCGCGACCACTGCCTTTAACTCCGCTACCCTTTCATATTCAGGGATTATACTTCATGTCATATTCAGACATAAACTAGACATAAACACGATTGCGAGATCAGCCCAATGAGCGAAAGAAAACAATAAACAGAGACAGAAGAATTTGATTATCAGATAATGGCCCCGCCCACCTTTTGCGGCAGCAGAGAAAGTGTAATTAATTATTGACGGGTCTCATATGTTCAGGTGAGAATCACATTCTCACGTCGTTGTGGCTGAAGAACAAACCCCTCGATCACCAAACCTGCTCATTTTCACAGAATCAGCATTCAAATCAGGTGATAGAAATGTGCAACATTCCTTTACCATAAGTTCAACTTGAATGCACTGGACGGAATGGAAATTCAAGGGTTTCTCGCAAGAAAAAAACTGTCACAATTGTCTTCAACCCGCTGAAAATCTCATAATAGGCAAGTTTTGAAAGAACAAATTTTCCTCAATTCAAGATAGAGAGCGGTCTTCAAGTTTTTTACCACAATTCGAAAATTCCGAGGTCCGTTGCAACAAAAACGTCGAAACTGGCCTCAAATAAGCCATCGATATCCCTGAATGGCCCTAGAGCCCAAATGAGCTACGCCCGACCGTCCCACTTCTTCCGGTTCACAAGGAAAAGGGCGTGGAGGGCACAGCACATCCAGGTTTCGGGGCCGTATATGGCCATTTATGGCTTGTTTTTGGCCGTTAATTTTACAACGGAACAAGAGATTCTCGACTTTAGGTGAAAACTTGAGAACAATTTTGATCGAGAACACTGCCTTTTATATTCGAGCATGTCCAAGTCAAATTTTGCGGCCAATAACTTACGAGCTTCGTCAAACTCGGCATGGTAGGCAGGCATATAAAATGCCATTTTATTGGTAACCCACCCTATCGTAATCGTTCAAAAAATCAAAAAGCGAACTTCATACTCGTAGAATGTTAGCGGGGAGGGTGACATAAGGCTGTTGGATAGCTGTCGCAATCATCCTATTTTTTAAAACTATATTTGCCTAAGTGTGTGTGACCTTCTGTGTGTGTGTGTGTGTGTGAGAGAGGGAGAGAATGAGCGGAAATTAGTCATCGCCAACCGTCGTTCACAATTGACACCCGGCTGTCACACGCACTGTCCACGTAAGCAGCGGTGGTCATTGACCTCGGCTTTCGTATCAATGGGCAACAAGAGAAAAATCAGTTCTGAGTACTGTTCTACTGCATTTATCTTGCTTCACTCGTGCCAATTGCTTTAACTGTTCATTCATAATCACTCTCTGGAGAGACAGCTCTCTGGGATGAGCTCAGGAACTGAGCAAGACATCAATCCACTGCGAACAGTTCACCAATCCATGGAGGAGTGTGACATGACTTTCTCCGCCGATTCTCTTCTTTCAACTCTGTGTCAGACTGTGAAGGGTTATGCATTGCATTGCGAAAGTTCCCTGCGTGAGCTTAATTGAGCGCAGTAAAACTAATTTCCATGAGAACATACAGGAGCGCGCAAGTTTTTTTTTGCAAAAAAAAAGCTTTTTGTGACGTTTTTCGCTGATACAACTCCAAGAAATATTACCGCGACTTCGCCGCAACACCTCCGGTTTGACGCCTGCCGGAGGAGTTGTGGGGAGATGCGAGGCAGAACCGCGGACGATTCTTTATTGACCAAATCGCGGTAGGGTCGCGGATGAGTGACGGGGTAACCTCAGAAGAGTAGCGAAAGCGTGATCCACGGGGAAGTCGCGGCAAAGCCGCGGAAGAGTCCAGGATCGCTTGGGAGTCGCGGAACAGTCCGGAATCGCGGAGTAGTCGTGGGGCAATAGCGGAAGAGTCACGGCAATATTTCTCAGAGAAAGCGCCACATCGCCATGTCTCGCTTTAAAATTGACGAAATGAAATTTTGAGGTAGTTTTCATGTTCCTCCCGATGAAACAAATGTAGAAGTAAATGCGACTCAGGTATCCTGTTGAAAATGTGTATTTCCTTCTAAAATTCATGTCGAGCACAGGTCAGAAAATGAAAGGTTTCTGCTATCATGATCGTCTGACCAGTTCAGAGTGAGAGATTTTTTGGTGCAGATTATAGTTGTACAATTTCGAAAAAATGTCGAACGAACGAAAGTCGAATTTTTTTCGTTCCAAATGTTTTCGAACCAACGAGAAATGAAAAAATTTCGTTCCCAAAAATTTCGAACGAACGAAAAAAAAATTCGAAAAATCTTTCGAAAATTTCGTTCGTGTACAACTATAGTGCAGATATGCATTTTTCGATGCACTTCCTGAGTTCAATCTATTATTTTCTGATACTATCGTATAGGACTCAATGAAAGCAATTTAGAAATTACTTCAAAATTGAAATCGGACCACTTTGAAGCAAGTTATAGCGATGCAGCGCTTTGTGAGCGCAAAAAAAACGCCGCAAAATGCTTTTTTCTGCGAAAAATTGTGCGGTACTGTACCTCAGGGGTAAAATTTGACATTATAGCCCGCCCACCGTGTGTAGCAACCCTGCCAAGCGCGAGATCTCAATTCGATCAAATAAGTGAGAAACTACATGGAAAAAAGTCGGCCTCGCTACCATCTCCCTAAAAGCATCATCAAGCGTTTCGACCCCGAAACGGTAACCAAAACTTTTGCACACAGAAAAATTGATTAGTGTGCCGATGCTCAAAAGCAAAATGTAAAATAGCAGAGCTCTTGGTTTCCCTTCCAGGGCGGTGTGCGCAGTCAGGCTTTTGAGACGGGGCCAACTTTTCCCTTGAAGTTTCTCACTTATTAGAGCGTATTGAGATCTCGCGCTCGGCAGGGTTGCTAATCACGGTGGGCTTGCTATAATATCAAAGTTTATCCCTGATGTTGGACTGGCTGTTGTGCACACCGAGGCACTGCTCTGCAATTCAAATATTCCATACATAGATCCTAAAGCGCGCCCACATGTACGCCGCGAAGCGGCGTGGGCGTGCACAATGTATCATACAGTATTTTCTCTTTTAGAAGTACATGTACTTCTAATACTCTGACCCCTATTTTATATGTACTTCTATTAGAGGTGTACTTCAAATAGAGGCTGTACTTCTAATTCTCAGCCCTCTTTTTTGGTGTACTTCTATTAGAGGTGTACTTCTATTATTCTGCGCAATTTTTTGAATTTCCAATATTAGACTCTTCACATTTCTTGATTTCAAGTATAACACCAAAAACTTGTATTTAATGAAATTTCAGACTAGGCTCAATTGAATTGATGCTTCCTCAATCTCTGATAGCATATATTCACACCTTTCTCAGGTTAATTTCTTCCAAAAAATGTATAAGGTCGTTTTCGATTTTGTTGACACGTGCTTCAACGACTTGTTATGCTTAAAAACAATTTCAAGGCAGCGTTCACGATGAACATCAGCGGTGACTTGCCACAGTGAAATGATAGGCGAGGAGGATTCTAGGCTCCCAGTGTCGAAAGAACGGTAAAAAACGAGCCAGGAGTGGCAAAATAACAGAAGCAAACAAGCGTTTTGGTGTCCCAGAACCGCCCGGTGCTCCACTTCCGCCCCCGGTGTGAACAAATGAAGACTCAGATTACAGGAATGATCAAATCAAGGAGGTGCTGATAAGTGATCTGATCGCTTGATTGCACTGATTGGCATCATCCTTCATAACGGTCAATTCCTCCACGCTCAAAAATCAGCGTAAAAAGGGCACAAAATGCGTCTTTCGCGTGTGCTGTAAGTATACAGGTCACCAGACCTACCAAAAACCGAGGTGATATCGGAAGTGAAATTTATCGTGAACACTGCCTTTAACTAATCGCCTTTCGAGTCGTCCAGAGCGATTGAAAAGCGCGGTTCTTGAACGACCTAACAACAGCTTTTCCAGAAGCGAGTTCTTTGCGTCCACAATCCTCTATAGGTAAAGTCTACCATCGGTGGTTTCTGATTTCCTCGTCGTATAAGCGATTTCTATACGGAAATGATCCAATCTTCGTAACGCTGGGGAATCTTGGTTTTTCAAGCACCGCTAAAGTCAACGTCTAGGGCCAAAACAAGTCGACTTTGATCGACTAAAACCCAATAAAACAAAAATATTTGTAAGGAACCTAAATAAACTCCGTGAATTTGCCGCGAATAACACCAATGTCGAACTTTAGCTCTGCGTCTTTTCATGGTCATTTGAAGTTCGCTGAGATTTCATCGTAAGTTGTCCCATACAAGCAATCTTTGACCAAGAAAGGGATGACCGATAGCTTTTTTGTGAATATTCAAACTTCACATTACTGAAAAAAATCTCGGGCAAACTAGTCTCTCTCAAATGCCGCATTCGTGTTGCCAATCACTTACCCAAGTACCGGAGGTCCACTCCGAGAAAAGGTGTACTTCAAATAGAGTGTGTACTTCTAATACTCAGACCTCTATTTTATATGTACTTCGAATAGAGGGTGTACTTCTAATACTCAGGCTCCCCTTTTAGGTGTACTTCTATTAGAGTAAATACGGTACATAAACCGAGTTTGTGCCAACACACAACAGGAAATGCAAAGTATCAGAACGATCCGTGCCGAGTGTATATATTTAAGAGGTGGAATATTAGAAAACCTGAAGATCTCAGTATTATCAAAAAGCTGGAATTTGACAAAAAAATTCCCTCTGCGCAGGTATACCGCATATTACAATACCCGTGCTAGGTTTTGTGAAAGTTTTTTTTGGCGTCAGTTTTGCCAAAAAACTTGGCAAAAAAAGGGTCCGATGCATGTAACTTTTTCAAATGAAGACTTTTTTTGAATTTTGAACACGCTATCATATTCACAGATCAATTTGCGACCTAAATACCAGGTTGTCCAATAATTCTTGTCCGAAAATTTCACCATTTTTAATTTTTTTTCAACTTCATTGAAAAACAAGTCTAATCAACAATATAATCACCACAGTTATCCACAACAGTGGCCCATCGATTGGGCAGGTCGCCGATGCCCTTCGCCCAGAACTCAGGGAGCTGCGACTCGAAGAAGTCCGCGATGTCGTATTTCAGGTTGTCGTAGTTGGTGAGTTTTCTTCCGGCCAAATGGTGCTTCAGCGGGAGGAACAAGTGGTAGTCGGAGGGGGCGAGGTCCGGGGAATACGGCGGATGGGCAACCGTCTGCCAGCCGAGCGTCGCCAACTTCTGTTGTGTCTCCTTCGCCACGTGGGGGCGCGCGTTGTTGTGCAGCAGGTGGACCGAGGCCCGTCGGGGACGCTTTTCTCGGATGGCGGCGGCTAGTTTCTTGAGCTGATCGATGTTGATGGAGGCGGTGACCGTCCTGCCTTGCGGGAGCAGCTCGAAGTACAGCATGACCTTGGTGTCCCACCAGCAGCAGATTATGATCTTCAGCGGGTGCAGGTCGGCTTTCGGCGTCGTCGGCGGCTCTTCTCCGCGCGGGATCCGGACGGCACGGCGGGCGACGTTGTCGTAGAGGACCCAGCTCTCATCCCCAGTGACCAGGTCCTCGAGAAACTCCTTGCGATGCGGACGAAGGAGGAGGGACTGGCAGACGGCCACGCGGCTCTGCTTGTTGGCGTCCGTCAGACGGTGGGGGATCCAACGGGCATGAACTTTGTGGTAGCCGAGTGAGCTGAGTCGATTGTGGATGGTGGACTTGCTGCAGCCGAGCGTCGTCGCCAGTTCACGGGTGGTGGCTTCCGGCTTCTCCTTGATACAGCAACGGACTTCGTCATCATCCACCGTAGAAGACCTCCCGATGTGCTTCCAGTCCTCGAGGCTCGTGTCGCCGCTCTCGAAACGATTGAACCAGCGGCCGACTGTGCGTTGGGACACTGCATCCTCTTTGCACGCTCTGCAGATGTTGGCGACCGCGGTGCCCGTGTCGTTGCCCAGCAGCCCCACACGAACGTACGAATTCGATCTTGGTCCATTTTAGCTTGTACTGGTAGCTAGACGCGGCGACTGCGCCTTACATACTCCTAGCGTAGAACTTTGGAGAACCTTCTAGAAGGTTCTTACACTTGCCTGATATTATAACACTTCTAAGGAAAATCGTAGAATTTTAAAATTTTTCGGACAGGAATTAATGGACGGCCTAGTATGTGAATTGTGTGCCGAAATTCCCTAAAATCGCTTTGTTTCTGAAAGATATACTTTTTACAATAGTTTTTCAAAGACGTCGCGCTCGCCGAAGTGCGGCGAAACTTTAAGCAGTATTTGTACAAGTAATGGAAGAGCATTCTGTATGCTTTCTTTATAAATTAGGTGCAGGTAAGAGAATTTCAAGGTTCATGTCGGTTGAATTTTCGAAATCCTTCATTTAAGAGTCCGGGGTTTTCGCGACAAAACTTCGACTTTTCAGGTAGTTCCCAAGCGTGTTTAATGAAGTATTTCAAAAATTCAATCAACATAAGCCTTGAGATTCTCTCACCTGCACCTAATTCATAAAGAAAGCATACAGATGGCTCTTTCACTACGTGTACAAATTTATTTATTTATAGATACGTCGTAAACGACGCGACAAAACGTCGAATGAACAGATCTGGTGTGAATTCAACATACGAAACGAAAAGAAATCAGATACAATGTACCCAAGTTTTGCGCAGTGGGGGAGGTTGTGATGCTATTCCTAGCGATAACCTTTTCAACAGGGGAGGTTAATGGCGGAGACGCATAATGCATATATCCGTAATAAATTAGCATCAAAACAATGGATCGATAGCTTGTCCGGTATTCAAATAAGAAAAGCGTATTACTGCGCTAACCGTTGCGGTTATATAAGGAGCCCTACCCACCTGTGTTCCTAGGAGATAGTTCGATCCTCCCACCATGGACAGGTATCTGGGCTGAATTCTTTATAGTGGGGCAAGTGGTGAATGGGTAAGTAAGCCCTACCAACATGGGTTCCTAGGAGATCGTTCAATGGTTGGGTCTTTATTTCTCTGAAGCCAGATGCTCCCCGTTTTTACAAAACTTAGCGCGGGTATTGTATCTATGAACCCTTTCAAGGACCTCTGCAGACGAGGTTATGACTCCTTAGAAGCTGCACCGATTTTGAGGACTAAAAACTGTTGGGCGAGTTGCCTCAGCCCTGTGATCGAATGCGTGTCCGTCCAACTACTTCAGTTTAATACGGTCCCCCCATATTCGATGTGTCGGACATCTGAATAGTTGCATATCCGACCTTGCCAATTTGAAAAGTCGAATACCTGAAATGCTTTAGACCGAAATGCATTTCAAACGCTTGAAGTCCGACTATATTCAGAGTGCGATCAGGAGTTAAGCAGTTAGTGTCCGGTGGTAAAACGGAGGGAGACGCCCCAATTCTCAGAAGATCCTAGTTTTTTCGGGGGGGGGGGGGGCAAAGGCATACAAATCTTGGGCTATTGGGCTAGAGGTGAAGGGCAGCTCTTGCGGCTAGTCAGCAGTACATTATATAAGGAGTGGTACATAGTCATTGAAAAGGTACAAAAATTAAACAAACATTTTCGAAAACTTCCAAGATTTTCGGGAAACTTCAAGCTCCAAAATCGAAGAAAAAAAATTCAAATAGGGAGGCGTGATTCAACTTCTGCTTGAATTTCGGCCACCAAGAAGGGGGGGGGGGGGTTCAGCTCAGTCGCGCTCCAGGACAACGGTCTGCCTCTCCAATGTTCTGTCATATGCGAGAAGTCGGAAAATCTATGAGAAATCCGTCTAACCAAGCATATCTATGTAGTAGAGACCACGCCACATAACACGGAACGTCATGAAACATCACATATATGATACTAAGCCTACGACATGCCATGCACATCTAATTAATGCAGAGTCAGGTAACATCTGGATCTTCTCCTCACCATCTCTCATCAAACCGTAAGTTTTTGATAAGAAAAAACATGCATAGCTATTCTTTAGAAAAAATTCATCCTTATGCGAATTTTTCTTTTAAAGCATAATCTTACATAGATGCATCACGTATATCAATATAGTAGTAATACTAGATCTTCAATATGCATACAATCTCTCAATCACAGCCAGAGATAATTCTATCACAGAGCGATAATTTGGACACCAGGAAGAAACAAGGCAACATTCGGAACATACCTATATCAACACTGCCTTGAGAAACAAGAAAAATAAACATTAATTAGATATGAAAATTTAAGAAGTCAAAAAGCGAAAAATCTAGGCAAAACTACTAACAAATTCAGTCAGCGTTGCGGCAAGAGAAAATCAGGTCATTGGTTCAGACAAGCTACCATGACGTCGCATCGGCTGCACGTTGATCGTACGAAGTCTTGGCAGGTTCTCCATACCATTGTCGGAATGGGAAACCAGTTCTGGTCCTAACCCTAGCCACAAGGTCAACGTGAACAGCAGTGGGCGTGGCGAATTCCACGCCCACTGTCGTAACTAATGAGCTGCAGCCCCTAACCCAGGGTGCACTAGTAATAAATACATAGAAGGACGTGCATGTGGGTTCAGCAGAAGGATGCCGCCGTATTTCACGTAGTTTTTTTTTCATGAATTCAATCCTCAGCGCCAGCTAGGCTTGCAGAACTAAGGGCAAACCGCAAAAAAAACCTTGCCGCTTGTGTTGAAACATACAGAAACAAGTCGCGCTCAGACCGCGCTCAAGTCAAAGGAAGAGTTTTAGGTCAGCTCCAGTTCGGGCCTAACACTAACACTTTAAAAGGAGCGCGCAGAGAAGGTGACCTAACCGCCACGCGTAAAATCGTACGGCCTGCTTAGCAGAATCTGAAATCTGGGATAACCACTCACACTGGAGACTAAGCCGTCAGGCTGCAATGCCTAGGCGTGCATACAGTGTAGAGAGTGAAAGGGAACACCACGTAATAACCCATAGGCAGCGTCCATACTTCGTGAGAGCGCGCGTTCCCGCGTTCCACTCTCAACGCGGCTCAGCGCAAGGTATGGTCGTACGCTCAAATAAACCCTAGAACATACTTCTAGCGACGATCGACGTGACGCAATGTTTACCATCAATGTCGACCGAAAATCGATATGCTTCGGATGCGCTGCCGCTAGAAGTACATAATATGATCCCGGACTGACTAGAGAAAACAACCACTGCCTCGTGTTGATTCGATTGAAGACGTTTGACCGGGTGATCAATCACTCGAATCAGCGTGACAACTGATCATTTCCTACAGAGTGTGATGGCTGTGGTGGAGTTATGGGGAGAAAGTGCAATAGCTGTGCAACCTGTCTGATGTCTCCTGCTTCAGAAATGAAGCAGTAAGTTTGAAAGTTGCTGCTTCCATCTTGTAGCGGGAGTGAGCGCGCGAATGGGAGAACGCGTGAGCGTCTAGCAAATTGTGTGCTCGCGATGCGTAATCGCACGCCCTCGCGAAGAATGGGCGCTGCTTTACCGCGCAACGACCGTTTCGATAGACCCCAAAATTCTGGCTTGACCAAGCATAGTACTTCGCAAATACAAGATCGCACCTAAAGCTACCGGCGTACAAATAACAGGAACTTTCGCACGGCCCACACATATCTGCGGCTCTGCTTTCCTATTGTCTGAAAGCGTCTCAATTCTTACAAGGACGATGTCTAGTAGCCCAAGGTGAAACTACGGCTAGTTCGCCAGTTTCCTCTCATTGAAAATGAAAACCACGGAGGGCGGCATTCGACCAAAAATGGGCGGGCAGCCACCACTTTCATGGCTGCTCTGACCAATTTCTGGAGTCAGTAGGCATTTTTTAAGAGATCTACGCCAAAAATATGCACCTAAAAATCCCCAAATCGAAACATGGAATCAACGCCCAACGCGCCTGCCTGCTCCGCTCACTGCTGTAGGTCGTCTGAACAAAAGCCGATGAGCTAAGCTAAGGATTCCTAGATAGAGCATCCGAAAGGACAACAGCAGCCGTCAGAAAGCGCAATGGTGCTCCAATGACGCGCCAAATTAATCCTCCCATTAATTCCAGAAATCATTAATCCCTCATTAAACACCGCTAAATGCTCGCCATTAAAGGGAAATTGCGTCATACTAGTTGGAAAACTCATCAGCTTCGCGGAATTTTTCTGCACAAAATCGTTATGCAACCGTAATCCACAGAAAAACGCGATATCAACTCCGAAAACTGACCGGAATTCGCGAAAATCGGCTAGGAAATTGGGGGCAAATCTCCAGCTTCAGCACGAAAAAGGGCAAGTTATTGAATGTTGTTGCCAGGGAAGTCTGCGCTGTGCAAACAGGCGAGCTGATGGCCGGCGATCTTGAGCGCCGTGAGAACGACCTCACGTAGTAATATAAGCTAAGGGGAAGGAATGCTGCCCAGCTGATTCACACTGGGACTACAAACGAACGGCAGGAAATCCGCTTCGAAACACACACACACAGGCACTTCACATCTTTCCCCCGACCTAACATAGTCTAACATGGAAAGAGGTGCAGTAGGTGCATTCACGCCCACCTAACTAGTCCGTGAAAAACTTTTAGAGTAAAGCTGTAGCTGTAATATAATACATACATACTGTAAATATAATTTAACCTATACAAAACACTCGCTTTTGGCAATCCGCCTGAATGCCATCAGCATGGATTGTGACGATGAATACATGAAAATACTGAAAATGACTAGCGATGCGCCGAGTGTAAACAGAGCTGATGGCTGGAAACTGAAGAACACCATTGAACCGATCGTCGCCAACACGATTGCCACAGACGTGGCAAAGTTCTTCGCGATATTGTCCGCATACTTTATGCAAACAGCAACCGAGAGGCCTAAATGAAATTATACACACTCAGACGGTTTTCGGCCTCGAACCGCCTAACAGTTCGGGTAGTTCTCCCATCTGCAAGTCGACTTCTGTTGCTGTCCGGGCTACTCCAGTTCGCACAAACTGCTGTGGCCCGGAGATTGGGAGAACGAGCGGAACTGTGAGGCGGCTCCAAATTCTCTTTGGTGCGGCTCGGGGTCGAGAATCGCCTGAGTAGAATCATGACATGAGTTATATATAGCCCCAACACCCATCAAAGCCCTCTACGGTTCCGAAAGGGAGCTAAATGTAAGGCGCATTCTCGAAGCAATCATTAAAGCCGACGACTTTACTTTTTATAACAACACTAACCTCCAACACAATACCAGAACACCGTCAACCACACGACCCAATCGAATCCGTAAAGTAACCCATACTCGAGAACCACCTTGTTGTCCTGAAAGAGAAGAAATTCGGTAGTGATTCGGTTTTCGAGATGCATGCTGAACACAGGGGCCAGTTTGTAGAGTCTAGCGCTGTCTCAAGTGGAGATGTACATGTAAAGTGTTCGGATGATGGTAGTAATGTATGAGCTCCTCGAAATACAATACCGCTCATAACATGTGTCCTAAAACGCGTCGGCGACGCGAAAGCGCGTCGGAAACGTCGTATTGGTTCAGAGTGATTGATTTTGGAATCTGAAAACACCGTTCGATTCGTCTCGTCGCACTGATTCCAAAAACGTTCTCAGGTTTGAGAAAAAATAAAGTTTTGACCTACTTTCTCAGAAAGAAGCCACAATCTTCCCATGTAGATATTTTCGAAATTTTGAAACGTCAGTGCATTCGAATGGTCATGCTGATTTCAAAAATGTATGCATAGTCAAGATCAGACCCATTTTTGACCTAATTTCAGTCTTTTCAAATTCAATCAATTCAAAATGACGGAAGTTCCAATAAAACAATATTTTCATTTCGATGACTTTAGTTGTTTGATGCAACTTTTTATACACTTAAGTCCGCTGGCAACGGAGTCATCATTAGAAGCAGAAGACAAAAACAGCCTTCGAAAAGTTTTGAAATGCATTGGAAAATGTGCCAAATGGAGGTAAAGGTGCGGAATGTCACGGTTGTCTCCAGCAGAGTTGCTCAACATTGCACTTTTTGTAGGCAGCGCCAGTTTAGTAGGTGACGTCGGCATGAATCCAGAAGAGACTTCGCGTTCACTGTTGAAGGTTGGCACAAACTCAGGGCCATATGCTACAACACATGTGCACCATGTTTGCGCCAACCGCCAATGGAGAACGCAAAGTCTCTTCAGGATCCATGCCGATGTTAATTAGCGGGGTCATCAGAAAGTTCAGTCGTAAGTAGACGATAACAAGGCTTGATATTTAGTTTATTCCGCATTTTAACACACATTCTGAATAAGAATGACGCCGCAAATTGTATGGTGCTATTGTATTTTCACATTAACCGCTTTCAAAAAAGGTTTGAATTGATTGAATTTGAAAAGACTGAAAGTAGGTCAAAAATTGGTCTGATCTTGACTATGCATACATTTTTGGAATCGGCATGACCATTCGAATGCATTGACATTTTTAAATTTTGAAAATATTTACATTGGAAGATTTTGTCTTCTTTCTGAGAAAACAGGTCATAACTAGATCAAAACTTTATTTTTTTTAAACCTGAGAACATTCTTGGAATCAACGCGACGAGACGAATCGAACGGTGTTTTCAGATTCCAAAATCAATCACTCTGAACCAAAACGACGTTTCCGACGCGCTTTCGAGTCGCCGACGCGTTTTAGGACACATGTTATGAGCGGTATTGTATTGCGCATCGTCTCCCGCACGCTCGTGGCGACATAGTATAGACTAATTACATTTTTCTCGGTCTCAATGCTCGTTGAGTCAGCTCGTAAGATTTGGCCAGGGATGAGCGGAGTTCCGCGTTTCGAATCCCGCAGTATCGCGCGCGCAATTCTGGCATTCCGAAAAGCGCTCCGGAACGCGAAAAGATCGGGTCACCTGGGACGAAAGAGTGGCGGACGTTCTGTCCCAAGGGGAGCGGTGCGAGCGAGGTGTGAATTACGGGAGTCGTCGACTCGGACTAATTACCTCACTTTACTCACTGCTAGGGCCAGACATTGTTATACGAGACGCTATCCAACGAGGCAAACACAGGTAAAAGTGTCGTTGCGTGTTAGCGTCAAAGATATCCTTCGGGTGTCTTTGAGCATTGTGTGATGTTAGTGTGAACGATCTTCCTTTGGCAACTTGTGCCTATCTGTGATGACCGAGGTCGAACCTCCCATACACGTAATTTTTAGGAGGCTTCCACATCTTCATTTGAATTGAATGAAAAACAGGTTTTCAAAAGCATTCATCTGGAAAATATTGAGAAGTCCAAGTCAAATTTATTCTACAATTCGAGAATATCACAACGTCATTATTTGAAACCATTTAGTCATGAAAAAAATCCAAACACAGTATTTTCTCCATTAGAAGAAACCCCATTTGAAATACAAAAAAAGAGAAGACTGAATAATAGAAGTAAACCCTCTTTCCGAAGTACACCTCTATTACTAGTACATTTCGGAAAAGGATGGGGAATAAACATTTTGACTGCAAAACAAGGCTTAGAAGAAGATGATAATATTCATGAGTAGGGGAACAATCACTCAATCTAACTTGGTGGTTGTTGATCGCGAATTTCATAGTTTAGTTGTGAAAATGTCCACTGTAATTCCACCATGGGCTTTTCGAAAAATGATGCTGAAAAATAGAAGTACACCTGTATTAGAAGTACACCCAAAAATTAGATCTGAAAAATAGAAGTACATGCATCTCTCTAAACAAAGATGGTAGGTTTTTCGAATTATCCATTGATTCGAGATGTTCTGAAAATGCAATATTATAATTATTGAATCATTCCGTACTAAAGTCGAATGCCCATGTCTATATGTCACTTCTCTTATTAATTAATATTAATATTATTAACACTCTAATCATCAGATTAAGTTTTTTCAACAATCCTGATATGCACTGCTTCAACACGAAGTATTATTTATTTCGCTCAAAACGGTCTTTCGTTAGAGAATAGCGTCTCGTACGACAATGTCTGGCCCTAGCAGTGAGTAAAGTGCGGTAATTAGTCCGAAACGATGACTCCCGTAATTCACACCTCGCTCGCACGTCGCGTAGGCTCAGCCCCCCTTGGGACAGAACGTCCCACTGCCGGGACGAAAAACATCCAACATATCTGAATTTTTCGGCGTTTCGAAACCCGCATTTCCACGTATTTCCAGGGGTTTTGCGCCCGATTTCCGAGACCCAAAAAAAATTGGGCCGAAAACCGATTTTCAAATTTTATTTTTTTATTACGGTCATCAGTGGTCAGAATGTGTGCGGGGACGCGTGTTCCCGTCCTTGGCATCCTTTTTGAATCACCTCCTCCGAACAATTTTTTTTCGGATTTGAAAAATTTATTAAGATTCTTGTGAGAGACTATCTAAAGGTATAATGTTTGGAGGGGTTTTGCTTCAAACAAAACAGTTTGGAATGAAATTTTTAGTGCGCCATACAGTATGCAAACACAATGTGCGACTGCACATCGCATGGTGTACTGCACAACTGCCTGGCAATCACAGTCCAAAATTTACAATCTTATCTGAACCCTGGCATACCACATTGTTGGGTAGCTCTCCTCACCTGCATCTTAAAGGCAGCATACACGCTCGTAAACGTGGTTGGGATATCAATGCGGATCGAACCGTATGGCCTGCAACATAATGCCTACGCATTTTGAAGCGTCAAAAACGAACCACAATGCCTTTACAAGAGGCCCCGCCCGTATTTTCACACCCCCTGTATTTGCCCTTTTCCTCAAACGCAGGGTTGCTGGGCCATCTTTGCCCTCAGTGACGTGTGTGGTTCACTTGTTAGACCATCTACGAACAGCACCGACGGTGAATATGACCCAGCAACCTTGCGTTGCAGGAAAAAGGCCAAATACAGGGAGCGTGAAAAATCGGGCGGGGCCAAACTTGACACTCCTTTAACGGCAATGTGGATCGTTTTTTACGCTTCAAAATGCGTAGGCCTTGCAATCTGAGCCATACCATCCTATTTCCGTAGTTATCTCAATCATGTTTACCAGCGTGCATGCTGCCTTCAAACTGAAAGTGATTAACCACCGGAGGCCGGCTGGCGTGACGCGTTCGACGAAAACCTGCGGAGCGCGCGTTTATACGATTGGAGCACGATTATACACTCGATCAAAATCGTAGACAGGTGAGGGAATGTGATATACAGGCGAAACGAAGCCTTGCTCTGCTTAATACCCTACAGACAAGCCTTAGAAAGTAAATGCAATGCAACACGTGGTATAAACACTAAATTTCACACTTCTCTAAGGCTAAGAGGCGAAACTAGTCTAACGAGGGAAGTATAATAAGCGTAGGTCTGAACGGTAGAAATCTAGGCTGGGATTCATGAACGCAGCCGGCTAGAAAGAAGGAAAGATAGATGTAGAGGAAAAAAGTGGATAAAGCTCGTTTCGCCTCTTCCCGCAGACGAACTTTACCAAACAACCCTGTCGAGGCTCCTCAGTGAGGAACAGAGTTGTCGATGAGAAAGAGTAATGGGACGAGGAGATTGAGCAAGAACTACTGGTAAAGAGTCACATGGGATATTACGAGAAATTTGAGACATGGAAATGGTGGAAAAGGCAAAAGGCGTCCAAGAGGGGGGGGGGGAAGGAAACAATGAGTCCAAAACAAAATGTGATCGATATGGTCAAACCAAGCCTGTAGCCAAGCAAATGGAGGTACGGGGGAAGGAATCGGAATCAACATTAGAGTGTAGCTATCTCTAACCCTCATAAAATAGCAGCAACAATTTTCTTAATGTTATTGTAATTATCTGGCAGAAGAAGTTTATATGAAACTTTTTTGTTGCGATAGATACATTTGACTATGTTCGCAGTAATGAATTCAGAAGAGTATCCATTATGCAAAAGCGAGTTTTTCAACTCTCTTAATTTATCAATGAAAAATCCCAACTCAGAACAGACATTGGCTATCCTCAAGGTCTCCGTGTATGTTGTTGAGGCCTTGATGATAACAGAAACTGCTGAATCTGACTGCGGGAATTTCTTAACGAGGAAATCGAAGTCATCCGTTTTATTGTATAAACTAGTCAAAATTATGTTACTATCTATTTTTATATTGATATCTAAGTAGTTGGTATGAAAATTGTCCATATGGGTTCTTTTAATCTCTAACAAATTATTGTAAACAAGCGCTAACATGTCTTCTATATAATTATCCGTTTTGTTATGGATGATTAACAGGTCATCCATATATCTATAAGGCTCAAACAAAACATTACGATCAAAAGACAAAGTTTTTGAAAATTTGAACTCCATCACTGATAAAACCAAATCTGCTAGGATGGGGCTAAAATTACCGCCTTGTGGAACCCCTTGTTTCTGTTTAAACACGACGCTACCGAATATACAGTAGCTATTATTGAGAAGGTAGTCAATGTAGTAAATTAAGTCATGTTTAGTATAATACCTGTAACTATTGTTTTTAGATTGGTAGTCCGTGTAGAAAGACTTAAAACCATTACTTGCGATAAACTTTTTATTAGCATTTTTAAAGCATATGTTGACCAAGTAACCCACACAGCCAATAATAGTAGTATGAGGTAGGTTAGTGAACATATCAGTGAAATCTGCCGAGTAAAGTTTCGCATTGTAATTTTTAAATGAGTTCAGTTGCTCAGCAATATTTATATTTGCAATTGACCAGTATGTTTTAATTATTCTGTTCCGAGACTTAACTATATTAGCGTAATTGACAAAATGCTTCTTCAGTGTTGTGAATACCACACATAATTCCTGAGCGAGAGGTTTCAAACTGCTATTATGTGCTCCTGTTATACACCTAAATTTGATGGGATTTTTATGTAGCTTTGGTATGGCATAAATCAATGGAAGCGTACAGTCGACTATAAATTTCAACTTATTCTTAAGGTTGAAAAACTTATGCTTAAGAATTATTGAAACATCATTTGCATTTGGAACGGCTTCATAAATTTCATTGTTATTTCCATGTATTATTGTATTGTTGACTTCATCAAAAGTAATTCCCATTTCTTTCATTAGGAACATAAGGTAATACTTCTTACAAATTAGTCCATAGTTATTACTAGCCTTATCCAATGGACAAAATATGAAAGTCTTTTGCAACCTTCTGACAACTTCATATGGAAACTTCCTAGTATTTTCTTTAAGTAACTCCCCATGAAGAAGTGGTTTTATTTTTGCCCTATATTCCGTGTTTAAAAAAGACATAATACGGTTTATTTTCCCACCATTTAGCTTGAATTTATTCATCAAGTAATTGACAACCTCTAGTGTGGTTTGATCAAAAATAATTTTAATATCTCGTCTACTAGACTTGTCGTTAAATCTAAACTTAGTACCTTTGTTAAGGATGTTACGGAAAACAACATCATCAATTATATCCAAATTTCCTGTAATTATATGTCCATTGCTAGAGCAAATATAATTATGATATTTATCACTATCTGTTTCACAGACACACGACATACTCAAAACATCTTTAATTTCAGTGGTAGTCAGGGTTCCCAGAAATTTATTATAATTGTAAATTTTAGCAGAAATAGGATTGCTGTAAGTAAATATTGGTCTAAAGATTTTTTCATTGTTATCTACAACCTCAATTATGTTTTTTATGGTGAGAGAATTGAATATTCTATTGAAATTTACTTTGTCAAATATTTTGTTCGCAAAAGGAATTTTGATAAGATGACCTTCCAATTCACGTACTTTTGGTTTGTATATATTGATGTCATAACGCAAGCTGGTTAGCAAACAGAAAACAAGGAATCTATATTTTTGTTGAGTATTCTTCAAAAATTCTGCTGAAAGTGATGACTTTATAAGACTTTGTATATTTTTCTTATCCATGGACTTGAGTAGTCTATAAATTTCCATCGGATTATCAAAATCGTTCTCATGATTAGTGAGATAATTAAGAATTTCCTTATACTTTTCTCTATTTCTTGACTTTTTGTTTTTATTTTTACCTCTGTTTTTTCTTTCTTTGGTGATTCTGAGTGAAAAGAAGGGATGGCTATTTTTGTATGAAAGAGGATTTATGACATCAGTGATATTACCATAGCCCTTAATATTATCATTAAGACCAAACGGGTGAGCAGCCATCAACAGTTTGATCCAGAATAATTCTTTTTCGAGCAGAACGCTTTGATCTTCATTTGAGGCTAGAGCATCTAGAATATAGACAGAAAATCCAGAGCGACATTGTTGAAAATGTTGGTACAAGAGCGTAGGTTTCTTGAAATTTTTAATGTTATTCAGATGTTCTCTAATTCTAAATTTGAGGCATCGCTGTGTAATTCCAACATATTGTCTATCACAACAATTGCATTGCAAACAATAAACTACTCCTTTTGTATTACAATTACTAGTGGGAGTATGATAAGTATTTATTATGAATTTTGTAGTGTGAGAGCAGATTTGATTTTCAAACTTGATGAGACTGCAAATGTTACAGATATTTTTACACTTTTTACCTATGGTGTGGCTTCCCAAGTCTTTAACTGTATAATGCCCGTTACCTACCTTATACCTTAGTGAAACTGGAGACCTGAAAGTAATTGCTCTGAGTGACTTGCATGGAGTTTTTTGACTGTTAGATCCACATCACCTAGGAAGCCAAGCCTAAGTGAAGGGGGGAGTCCACCTTAAGGTTGGTGTTCCGAAAGGCTTCGGTGGGGCTGCCACCAAGGGAATGACGGGCCCTTTTTTGTTCAAACGAGGTTTGGGTTTGGTTAGGGCAGCAACCCCAGCGGTAGCCAAACCGCGAACCGGCATTCACAACAGCCCCATCGCGGTTGGGTGGCTAACCATTCCGCGGCCACGTACTCGCCACTAAATTGACGCCGAGAACCTCGATTGGAGAAAATCAATATTGGCACTCGGGTCGGAATTTCCTTAACCCGTCACTGTTTTTATTGCTCAGGATTGCTAATTTTGCTTGCTTCTTGAATTCTTATTTTTGTCTACCTTGTGCTTTACCTTCTGCAATGGATCGCAGGCATTTAAAGGGATTTTCCTCAACTTGGAGATGTTTTTTCCATTTTTAAGTTTTTATTTTTTTTTAAATCCTTTTTTTGTTTTTTTTACAGTACATAAAGTGGTGCTGCTTTCTCAAGATGAGCCGCAAACCTGCTGGTGAAATTTTAACCCCCAATTTAGCTTTTTTCTCGCATTACTAGCCTTTTCAACTTTTTTTTTCGAAACGCCCCTCTAATTTTTTTTTGTGATCGTCCTCTCGATGAGTTTTTGGCTCGAAGTTCTCCGTTTGTCGTTTGAGTTCCGAGTTTTTTTTCCATCTCTTTTTTTTTGTCTAAGATCCCTTTTTTGATTTTTTCTCTTTGTCATTCTCACACAAGCTTACTGTCGCTCACAACGGGAGAAAACTAAAACGACTCCTTAGAAAAATCATATGGAAAAAGCTCAAAATGCAGGGGAAAAACAGAAGTTCGAACTAAAAACATCGAGAAAACCCAGGCTGATCACAGAACCATGCAAAAAATATTAACATTCGAAATCCAAGTGGGCGCTTCGGAAAAAAGTAGAAGAAAACGTTGTAAATGCGAAAAAACAAAATCATGCATCACAGTACCGTACCAAGTCAGGGTTTTCCAATAGAAAAATAACGAAAACGTATACGAAAAGCGCTGGGAAAAATTCTGAGGAAAAAATGAGGGAATTCGGAGCCGAAATGGGGGAGAAACCCCAGCGAAGAGCCTGTGGCTGCTCGGTAAATAGTCAGCGCACGGAAGACAAGAATTCGGAACAAAAAGAGGAGGCAAAAAGAAAAACGATGTGCTATAAAATAAAGAAGAGAGCGAGAGTAGGGAGGACAGGCATAATGATTTTAGTTAGCCATGGGCAACATACATAAAACTTACAGATGAGGTTGATAATTCTGAGAATTTTCGTTGTTATCGAGAGGAACCACTATGGCTAGCGGGCCTATAATGTGGCAGTTTTTATGCGTATTCGCGAAAAGTGCGTTTCCTCAGTGTTGTGCACGAATACAACACACCATCGATTCGACGACTAAGCCGCAAAACCGCTGCTAACCGCGGTTAACCGCAGCTCTGAGGTGCGGTTACGCGTAGCCCAATCGTAGCCCAGCCGTAACCAAATCGGATTTTTTGTGAATGCTGGTTTCCTCCGCTAGCCCAGCCGTAACCGTGGTTTGCCGTTCATGAATCCCAGCCCTAATGTCATGTGGGAATGTTCACGCATTACATGGTAAAATAGTGTTGGGTACCCGCCGCGAAAGATAGATCTGAATCAGTTATAAGCTCCGAAAGTTTGCCAGCCATCCACCTCCTCCTAGTCTATGATTTGTCAAGCGGTCTAGCCAGCAGCATCGACGGCGCAAAGGGAGGAAGGGCCAGTGATGAGCAAGTGAACCGGGTTCGAATCTCCCCCAGAGCTGATTTTTCGCAACTTGACGGAACTTTCATATTCTGATCACAAATTATATCACAAATTTCATCTTATCCTTTTGCTGCGCGATATAGCCATATCGAAAGTGAAATAGACTCGGGTACAAAGGATTTAAGGTTTTGTTCCCCATCAAGGATTTGCATTGTTTTGGAGAACTAATATGATTTGGAAGTATTAACATCACATATTTTGAACAACCTTATCACTTTATGGGATGCAAAATACATAACCATTTCTTTCACCAATGGTAAATAGGCACATAATGCATCTCACATAAGCAAATTCCGCAATAGGGACAGCGAATGATCGCGATAGACACCTGGCAACCCATCTCTTCACAGGAGCCGAGCGCGACTGGGAATTTGAGATCAGTTGGGTTTCGAAAGGACCCGGACGGATAAGAACGTAGCCGGCCTTAAAGGCATCGTTCACGCCGAAAACCATATATTATTTCAAACGACCTAAAAATTCAAAATTTTGAAGAGCAATAGTAGAGTGAAATCGCTCGAGTAGTGCTTCCGAATAGCTGCAAAACCCGATGTCTGCCAGCTGAACCAAGCTGGTTACGCCAGGTTTCGTCAAAATCTGCAAGTTTTTCCCCGCCGGCACAAGAGACTGTATCGCGCTTTGATTGGAAAAATCACTCCTTGAGTCGAGAAAGAGAACACAATTCTCCGGAATTTGCTGGATGAAAACATTCTCGAAAAATGCAAGTGTTGTTAACGTCGTCATGATATGGGATGTTCCACTGAAGACGTAAAGTTTCTTCGTCTTGAATACACCCTTCAATGGGAAGCGACCACCCGGCTCTGGTAATTGGACAAAGAGCATTTCTCCGACCTTGCCTGATGGGAAAATGAGGGGCATGACGGTCAGACTACGGGTGGTGGCAGAAGCCGACTGCACCAAGCGCACCGTCTTCTGTAACTTACTGGCTCTCGTAAATATGGTCAAAATATGTGGGGTAATACTTCCCAATCACATAAGTTCCCCAAAACATTGGGAAATCTTTGATGGGAAACAAAACCTTGAATTCCTTGCACCCGAATCTATTTCACTGTCGATATGGCTGCATCGCGCAGCAAAAGAATAAGATTACATTTGTGATATAATTTTTGATCAAAATATGAAAGTTCCGTGAATTTGCAAAAAAACAGCTCTGGGGTAGATTCGAACCCTGGTAACATGCCCACCACTGCCCGTTCCTCCCTTTGCGCCGTCGATGCTGTTGGCTCGACCGCTTAACAATTCATAGACTACGAGGAGGTCGATGGCTGGCAAACTTCTGGAGCTTATAACTCCTTCAGATCTATCTTTCGCGGCGGCTACCCTACACTATTTCACCATGTAATGCGCGAACATTCCCACATGACATTGGATTTCTACCGTTCAGACCTACGCTTCTTATACTTCCCTTGTAAGCTCTTCCTATTACAGAAGCAACATCAATAACAAGGGAGGGTTGCACATATAAGGTAGAGTTTCGAGATGCAACTTTGATATGTTCAAGGGGGAGGACAGTGCTCCAATATTCCATACTCAGAATCTGCTAAGTGCCTCAGATATTTACAGGAAATTTGCAAAAGTGGACTTTTCCATAGCATAGCCAATAGAAAAGGCGTACACGAATGACAGTTTTCAGGACGTTCAAAAAATTGTCTCGGATTGAGCCTAAAACTCGTTTCTGGGGCTTGTTTTGGGTGCTAATTACGAATCTGAGGCCCATTTGTCAATATTTTAAAAACTCCATCTGACTCGGTCCGCAGCTTCGAAGTGGGTGAAATTTCGCTGCCCAAACGCGACTTTTGGCGATTTCGAGAATGCTACGATCAAATCGCCTCAAAACTTGTACATAGGGGTTATTCGGGCTGTCTCACACTCTAAGTCTGGCGGGGAATGGATCCCACATTTGGGTTCAGCGCCCTAAATAACACCAATTTGAATGTTTTGCGCCAATTCCGAATTTTTTTTTCTGAACGCTCCGAAAAATCCCTGATACTTTACTTTTTTGTGACCCAATGTAAATGCCATTTTTGGAATCCCCGCAGTTTGTTAGCCAATTTCAAGCGCATGTAATTTATTTACTGTCACAGACCTACAGCAACGACCACATGGTTTTCCAAATTGCCACCGGAAGATGGCAAGCCTCCCTTGTAACAGAACCCACGAGACCAATCTTAACAGCTGTTAAAAACTAGTCTATTGCTCCTCTGTTGTGCTACATTTATCTTCTTGAGACGATTCCTCACTGTCAAGTGGTAGAATGTGAAAAGCATTGAGCGAATAAGAAATATTGAATGTTGTCTACTGAATCGTTTTTCATGCTTTTCTAAGGCAGTGAGGCTTAGTCCCCCTCAAAACCTCAGAAATTACGAGTAATACTGGAGCTTTAAAGGGTAAGGGGTGTAGTTCACGAGGTTCTGCTCTGCACAAAAGTTTCTCAAATCCATCAATCGAATCACCCAAGTTCCGCTTGGCTCTTCAAGTTTGATGTTGCTGCTAGCGTGATTTATTCCTAAGAAATCCGATCTCATATCTCGTTTTCTGAGGTTAAAATGGATCGAACTCAAGACGGGCTGTGATGATGGAGAAGAATAATCAGACTTTCTGCTAACTAGTAGGCTAGAAAATTCCTCTGTAGTTCTATTGCTGATTAATGACGGTGGAATGACCTTGCATGAGTGGAATCACTTATAGTCTACAGTATACTTGGGGCCGAATCGAATGATCGAATCATCATCCGATTGAAAAAAGTCGACTTCGATTAAATCGACTTAGTCGACTATTCGAAAAGTGGAAATTCCGGCTAAATCGAAAAGTCGATCATTCGAAAAAGTCTAATTTTCGACTTATCCGAAAAGTCGATCATTCGAAAAAGGGCGATTTTCGGATAAGTCGAGAAGTCGATCATTCGAAAAAAGTGATACCCGACTAATTCGAAAATTTGGCCGATCACAAGAGCATTTACTTAGTGAGAAAGATGATGGAAGCTGCAGTTACTCAGTCTGAACTCATTTCTGGCCTTGAGCGTGATCTCTGCTGTATCTTGTGAAGCCACGGAAGACACAGAATCTCACGATTGCGGGCAATTCAAACTCCGACACTGGCAGCAGACTCCTACAGGAGGAAACGACGATCGCGGTCTCCCACAGGAGCTGTTTTGTCCAGTGGGAGACCGAACTAGAGCGAAGCGGTCTCCTACAGGACGCGCTGCCCCATTGCTTCTATTGGGTCTCCTACAGGAGAAAACAACTCCGGTAGTTGGCCTGGAACGCGCACGTTGAACGCATGATCGAACCCGCGCGGTGTACGATACGCGTGTGCATGGGGTGGAGAGCCGATTCGCCCATGCAAGTTCACAGAGGCGCCCCCTTCATTGATTGATTGGGGTGCTTTGAAGCCGGATTTCCTCTTTCATGACAGCCCTATAGTAAATTTTGCCGGGAAGTGTGATAATCATGCTTCGATTTAAGGAATTCGAAAACGAGGCGGTTTTGGCTCGATTCCAGCAAAGGTTATTTGAAATTCCCTTCAAGCTACCGTCCAAGTTCCGGTCTCCTACGGGAGAATCACAGGACTCCTACAGGAGAAAGCCAGGACTCCTGTTGCAAGGGAGACTAGGACTCCCAGCGGACTCCTGTAGGAGTCCGCTGCCAGTGTCGGAGAATTTCAACGTGTCAAGCCCCCTGCTTTTGACGTGTATCCATCGATCGTTCATTTCGCGCGTGATTTCAACATCTCGCATTCTACGACGCTTCATTTTTGGTGATGTTCATTGCATTGATTAGCAGGCTCTTGCGGCCGATCTCTGCGGACTACCGTTACGAAGCACCGGGTGCGAAAAATATTTGGGCGCTGGAGCGCGTTTCCGTTCCTTCTCCTCAGTATCGGAGTAGGTTTTGCTGGGCCAGTCGCAATAAACACGCGCCATGTAAATGTTTTTTTCCAGAATTTGGGCAGGTCCTAGAATTTTCACAGAATACTTTTCCATTTCGGACGAAGGAATAAAACTTTGAGTAGGTAAAATTCTTGCTGCGTTTGAAACTTCACCTACTCAGTTTTGCACCCATATGAGGCTTTATAGAAATCTCAGTAATTTCGAAATTTTGACGTGTGTGCGGATTTCTTCTACGACACCCCCCCGCCCCACCCACCTAATGTTAATTTTATGTTAACTTACAGAGTTTTTGCTGAAACGAAAGACTTTGTTGGATTGCCACGTCTTCGTGTGCCGTTTGAAATGCTGAGCGAGAGAGTCGACGACTTTTTCTTAAGTCGATTGAAAAAGTCGACTTATTATTCGAAAAGTCGATCATTCGAAAAAGTCTAATTTTCGACTTATCCGAAAAGTCGATCATTCGAAAAAAGTCAATTTTCGGATAAGTCGAGAAGTCGATCATTCGAAAAAGGGCGATTTTCGACTTATCCGAAAAGTCGATCATTCGAAAAAGTCTAATTTTCGACTTATCCGAAAAGTCGATCATTCGAAAAAAAAATTCATTTTGCCCAAGTATAGTCTACAGCAATGGAAGTAGGACCTGGTGAGGTTGCGGACTCGTCCTGACATACGGTAGTTTGTTAGTGGTATCACTCATTTTTTCGAAGCAGCTGTGATAGACCGGTGAGTCCGTGTTTTCACCGATATGACTGCATCCGTGGAAGCAATGGAAACAGGTTAAACGGGGGGAGTGAAAACAAAAACTCATCGAGCAATCTCAGCTATTTCGAAAAAATGAGTGATAACACAATCAGACTACAGTAAATTAGGAAGAGTCCGCAACCTCACTAGGTCCTACTTCCATTGCTGTAGACTATACTTGAGAATTGGAAGAAGATGTCCCCCTTAAATCAGTTTAATTGACGTTATTAATGGTCTGTTCTATACACTTTGAGCTCCTCATACGCTGTTTAGATTGGTCTAGTGGGTTCTCACAGTGATGTTGCTTCTGAAATGGGAAGAGCTGAGAGCAGTTTCGCCTCTTACCCTTGGAGAAGTGTGAAATTTAGTGTTCATACCACATATTAAATTATTTTTACTTCCGGAGTTTCGTCAGTAGATTATTAAGAAGAGCTAGGTATAGTGGAGTCCACCAAGAGTGTCTCATTTACTTATCAATGAGAAACGGTCGTTTGGAGATCAATGAACATGAAACTCGTTGCAGCACAACCGCTCTCGCTCAATCGCTATCGAGCGTGCTGGTATGGGATTCATGCACATTGATCCCCAGCCGACCGCTTCTTATTGATAAGTAAATGAGACACTCTTGGTGGACTCCACTATACTCGTTTCGCTCGCATGTATGGGATTTTGGTTGAGTGTATGATCGTGCTCCAATCGTACGAACGCGCGCGCCGCAAATTTGCGTCGCACGCGTCGCGCCAGCCGGCCTCCGGTGGTTAATCACTTTCCTTCAAACTTTCAATGCGTGCTTGATGCACATACAGAACTTCCTAGACCTGAAAAACGTTGATTTTGAAAGAAGTTAATAGAATAGGACGCGAAAACGCGTCCCCAAGCGCTATATGATCAAAACCTACGGGCCGTAGCCTATTTTGTGGTTTTAGTGATGATTTAGCGCCTCGAACTCCTTTATTAGATGAATTTGTTTTGTGTTTCGTCCATCAAACATTCTCTATGAATAAGAAAATCTGGAACTAGTTCACTTTCCCAACTACGAATGTCATTTTTTTCCCAAACTTCGCTTTGGGTGGTCATTTGGGGTGCTGAACATGATATAGACTTCTGGTTCCGGTTCTACGAAAGATCTAGTTGAAATCTGGCCCCGAGAAGTTCTTCTAGGTGCTGATCACAAATCCAATATCCTTGTTTTGATTTTGTGAGAATTACAGTAGGCTAAATACCGTTTGGATACCTATAACCTGCCTCAAAACTTCGAAGATCTCTACCGTATACACATCGTACGCTTTCGTTACATCGAAATCGCACCTCATACTCGTGTTCAGCACCTCAAACGACCCCTAGACGGAGTTTGAGATAAATTTCATTTTGATTCCTGGTGCGGCATTCATGAACGCTTATGAAGAGGACAGGGAAACGCTCCGCGTCCTACGCGCGAAGTATTGGGCAAAGGTGACCCGAAACACAAGCTGCCCTCATTGAATGGGTACGCAAGCTCATTACGCGCGGCGAACTTCCCGTCCAACTACATTTCTTTAATTTTACCTATATTTGAAACAGCTTATTTTTGCAAAATATCAAACTTTAAAAAAAGCAACTTAAAAAGTTCATAAAAAGTAATCAATGAATTAACAAGAAAAAGCTAAAAAAGATAAAAATCTAAACACGATTAGAGCCAAGGGAACTCAGTTAGGCGGGGATTCGCCGTGCGTTGTAAGGTTGGGTCGTGATAGGGAGGGCATGTGCTTCGGGTCACCTCTGGCCTGAGGCTTCGCGCGTAGGACGCGGGGCGGCTCCCTGCCCTCGTCATAAGCGTTCATGCATGCCGCCCCTGGAGTCGGAAAAATAGGAACCGTGCCGAGGAAACACACTCGAGCGTTTGAATGTTAAGATCTTACGAAATAATGAGTATTCAGCGCACCGAAAACTATTCCTTTGCATGGACAATTCTTCTATTTTGTGGGCGTGCTGATCCACACGATTTTCACCCACACCCTGCTCGTTTTTTGACGTTCTTTCTTCAATGTTTCCCTTGGATAGTTCCACTGTGGAAAACGCTTTTGGAAAAAGCTGTACAGGGTTTCTAGGTACCTGTGCACATAATGAGCTGTAAGTGAACAATATTACCCCTACCTCCACCTTTAGTTTGCACTCGAACAACAGACTTATCGTTGATGAATCTTACCGAGGAAAACTGTCACGAAACCATAGGAGTTCTATCGAACAACCCACCCACGCTTTTTCATATTTCGCTCTCATTTGAACGCTTTCCACGCCCGAATTCCCACACTCGTGTCCTTCGATGTAGAGACATGTAATTTGACCCGATATTCACACGAGAAACTCCTCCTGGCCCAAACTCCACCAATCGCAGCACATAATTTCGAGGGTAGAAAAATGGTCAGACACGAACTTGAAAAATCGGATCTTCCAAAACAGTGTTCTGACTACAATCTTGTAAACCACCTCCGACAGATGCTCGTTTCGAGGTGTGAGTCCATAAAAAGGGCGGGTAGATCAGAAGGGAGGGCTCGGCACCGCTATTAGTGCGGCAGAGTGGTGCCGACCAGTAACGGTGCTGAGGTCTTCCCTCTGATCTGCCCGCCCTCTACAGTTTGACACCCGAAGACGGCCACCCCTTTAGGCAATGGTTTAGAGAACCTATCGCGACGTCGCAAAGACAGACGCACAACCACAACTAACTACTGCGATAACCTGCCAATGATGACGTATTCGAAGCCGGTTGGCGGGAAACTTTTGCTTATAGCCTAATGCATGCATACATATAAGAAATCTCCGCCCCCCCCCCTCCCCCCAACTCAATTCCAGCTCGACCCAAAGCACTTCGCTAATAAGACATCTCATTTCGCGCAACCTCCAGATAACGCGATTTTTTTAGGAGAAAACTGCGTCTTTCACCTATACTGCGCTCGTGATTTTCCGGTAGAATGGGTTTCGGATACACGATAGGCAAATCTTAATTGCACTATTGCCTAACGTGAAATGCAGTTCAATCTGATGGATATTTTTTACCCAATACGATTTCTTCCTAACTGGGAAATCGGAACACCCTTGCACAACGTTACCGTTCAAAAAGGATGGACAATCCGAAGGACAAAAAACATTTTTTTTAATAAGGAGTCACCTCACTTTTCAATGATATGGTCTGAAAATGAACAAAAACTTAAATCTGTGGAAACTCACCTGCCACATAACACCAGCAAACGATGCCGGGATGGCGAACACACCCATTTGGACATTTCGCATCCATAATGATACCGGTGCCGAGCCTTTCAGGATCTTCTCAAAGTAGATGCCAGCAAATCCGGAAAGACAGCAGGCAATCACTACAGCCAGAAAACCTAGAATGGGATTTTCTAAATGTGTTAGGCCGAAAAATCAATAAAATATGTCCGATAAAATGTGTTAATCTAGGTGAAAATTGAAACAAGGAATCGATTATCGACACAACTAAGGTTCAAGTAACACTTTCCAGCGAAATTTTCGGCACTCGTCTAGAAAACTCGGGGCGAAGTCGCAGACACGGTGTCGCGGGAAGTCAAGACTGCCGCTCGATACACGTTGACTTACTGGTAGGTTGTCCAAACCAGTGCCCCCGATTTCAACACAAAAGATTCGAAGAACTGCTCACTAACCGACAAACGGCTTCTGTCCGTCCAAGCCAGCCGCGTCGCTCTTAGAAGACTGGAACTGCACCATTGAAACTCCAACAAACAGTACGAACAGCGCAAACCTTGAAATAGAACCACTTGGTCCTGATACGACGAAAAAATGCAGATGAATCGAATGAAAAAAATTTCATTTAAGGCAGGGTTTGCGATAGAAACGATTGTTGTGATACAGTCGTGGGAAGAAGGCAGATCTGGTCATCACAAAAGTGAAATTAAGTGAAAAATTGTAAAAAAACGCCAAGGGACAAGTAATTGCTGGGTGTCCGCCCGCCCCCCACTTACCGAGATATCTATAAATGCCGTTTTTGCCAACTTTTATTTTGCGTCTAAAGTGATTTCCGAGCATTTCTGGAGACTAGTGGCTACTTTAGCAGAAAAATAAAAGGCGGCTAAACATGCATTGATGAAAAAGTCGTTAATTAGGGGGTCGGTCGACACTTTTAATTAGCCGTTATACCTTGTTTTTGAGCGTATTCCCGCAAACTTCTGGGTTTTCTCCACTTATTTTTACTTTTGTGATGACCAAATCTACATTCTCATGAAGAGAGCTCAAAAGTTTTTTATCACGAACCCTGCCATTGAGCATTTTCCATTCTGAGGCCTCAAAATTGGCTTTGGTTCATTAGATAAGGAGTACATGGCGATTCTATACGTCCTGGTTTATATCTGGCACTCATTCAGTCCACCCACCTTGAGAAAAAAGGCCCAAAAGATCATTCTCAAACATCAGAAGAAAGTCTCCAATAAAAAAACTGAAAAACAGGTATGTGGTCACCACTCATCAATAAATATATGTGAACCCGTAGCGAATCCCGAGAACATTTTAGGTTTTTTGGAAGATCAGTGTAGGGATACAGTTGATTTATCGATGTTTCAAGCTCGAACATAACGTTTCCGAGTAAGAAGGGTGATCCTTGTTTTGCTGATCATAAATAAGTATGTACGACACCCGTTTCTCGAAATTTGAAAGTACTGAGACATCCTGGTAGGATATGCAACAGAGCTGGTCCGAAAGCTGTCGTGTGGCTCCTATCCTAGCTGTGGTCGGCTTGAAACAGAAGGCTTGTTGATCGAATCCACAGCTCACGGCGGCGTGGATCCCCGCTGTGAGGCGCGCCGCGGTAATTGCAGGGCAGGCACGCATTTCGAGCTATGGATTCGATCAACAAGACAAGCAGACCACTGTCTGAGTTAGATTATCCCTTAGTGGAATTCAATGATTCTAATTAAAGGCATCGTACGCGCTGAAATCCACTTTCCATTTGTTTATGCTCAATCCCTTCCTCGGGCCCCTGTGAGAACATACAACGAGCTTGGCTGCTCAAAAACGTTTCATTGTGAGCATAGAGGAAGTGGAAAGTAAGGAATTCCGTCAAAAAGGGCCGGCCCTTCCGTCAGTCATTTGGCACTTTCGCAATATTTGAGCAGAAATTCGCGTCGCTAAGTACAGGGCACGCCACTGTACGCTGACGCACCGTCGGACGAAAGTGGCATTATCGACTGGAAATTTCTCGTCACACAACGAGCGAGGACGATGTGCAGGGCCCAGGTGAATATTTTTGTTAGTCAGTGCAAGTCAGTGCAGTCAGAGCATTGTAGCCGTCGGCGAATCGTTTCCAACGCTGCGCCAATGGACAAATTGTAGAACAGCTCCTTGTGCCATCCGCGTAACTATCCCGAGTCGATGCCGGCGCGAATTTCAAACGATTTGCAGAAGGTTTTTAAAACGGTCCTTTCTTGAAAAGTTGACGTTTTCGAGGGGGCTTTTCGCTAACTTTAGTTACTATAGGGGAGTAAAAACTCAAAAACGCTCAAAAACAAGACATGGTTTTCAGCGCGTACGATGCCTTTAATTAAAATCAAAAATTACACCTAATATACCCATTTGAGTTAATATTTCACCATCAACTAACCATTGTGTTCGCGTTAATGATCTCTTCAGAATGATGACCGTGAAGACGGCAGCCGTGAATATTTTCAGCTGAGATGTAATCTGTAATACACGGCTAATTAATCATTCTCGAAGCACTATAACCAGCTCCTTCACTGGTTGCCAGCTGTTAGAAAGACAATTGAGATCCTATCTTGGACCGGTCCAAGTAAGCCAGCATTCATGGAAACACATATTATTGCGGAATTGAAATAGGTTTTCTTGAAGGACACATTCTCCCAGACAATTATGAAGCCTTAGGATACTCTTTGTAAACCTACACTACAGCCCAAGTTGCAAATACCACAAGGTTAGGGAGAAGGATAGGGTATCGAGACGCCCTAAATGATACAAGGTATGCATGCTACGTGGACAGAGTCATTCCGCAGACCAGAGTCCCAGACCCAGATTTATCAACGATTAACCCGTGGGTGAAGCAAACCAAATGCTCTGCCGTCTTCGCATGCTCAACGCCTCTACCTCCCTTATCACTACCACTAAGTCACAGATTCATCCCTCATACCCATCAATTTTCGGGTAGTTCTTCTTGTAAGGCCCAGTTATACACCAGCGGAAAAAAAAATGTCCCGCGATGACATTGCCGCTGCTTGGATCAGGGACCCGTCCGTCTGCAATGTTGCGTGCTTGACGCAATATTGCACACTAAAAATTCTCGGGCGTTTCAATTGTACTTTATCGACATCTCACGACTCTATCACTTGTTTATTGCAGAAAGTCACTAGAAATATATTGATGTTGTCAAAACAGTGCTCGTTATATCGAATTGGTGATATTTTAACAAGTTCAGATCTGAGAAATAATCAGCTGATGGATACTGGCAAATTTCCAACAGGGTAGGTCCCGCAAGGATACAGTGCCGCGGCGTGAATAACTGCTCGGTGCGGGCTTCCTGCGCGTTTTTCTGGGACAACTCTCCCTTTTGGCATGCCTCAGAATAGTTAGGACGCACATAAGTGGTAGATGTCTTGCTATTTCCACAGCGTCCCGCCGGTGTATAACTACTGCCTAACTCTCGAGAAACACGTTAAAAACTTCAAATATTGAAACCTCATGAGCAAGAAACCAACCATGAACGTCGCCGCATCCAGATGCGACGCCGCTACGTAGAACAAATTATTCTGAACGATGTATACCATCGCCGGCACGCATACTTTCAACGTATCATACGGCTGTCGAACCACCTGATCCATTAAAGCATCCAAAAACCTGAACTAAGTTTCCTTGGATACGTTTACTACTCATAAAAAAATCTTTATGATAGTTCAATTTATTATCCTTCCATCGGGAACTCAAGCAGTGATGGGGTTCAGTTTGGCCACTCGGCCCAAAACGGTTTGGACGACAACGTAGCCACGTACTCCTCACAAAACACATCATTTTATTGCCTTCCAATGACCAGACGCAAAGCAGGTACTCAGAAAATCGCAGCATTCAATGCGTGTTGAATATGCGTTCAACTCGAGTGACCACACCCATCCAAAGGCTCTATCGCAAGGGCACGTACTCTAAAAAGCAGCACGTGCTGCAGAATTTATTCGCAGAAGCACGTGCTGCAAAAATTAATGGAAGGAGGACGTGCTGCAAGGCAGTACAGCGCCACCGCAGCAGCACATAAACACGCGACGCGGCCGACACACCGACATGCGCCTCGGCCAGCTCGCCGAACACCATCTGGTGCCGTCAGCGGTTCAACGAAGCCTACAGCACCTGGGCGGGCCAAGTACCGCAAACTTGAGTGATTGAACCTGCGACGCTGCAGACATCTGAGTCCCGCCTCAGAAGCCCATCATACGCGCGCTTTTTTGGAATATTGTTTTATCATCAAGTTGAATATGTATCATGCACGCAATGAACGTTTCATTTGTTGGGGCACCTGCAGTAATGTGAAACACAATACGAGCACGTGCTCACTAGCAGCGCGTTCCCGACGGTGCTCAAAACCGTTTTTTTTTTCGAGTTAAATGCATATTTGACATGTGAGGACTGCGGCGATTATCAGAGTGTAACACGACAACGTGCTCCTACAATAATAATATTGATGCAGCTGAGTTTGTCTTTTTGCATAATGTGCTCCTGTAACAGGACGTCGTGCTGCTATAATAAGGACTTGGGTGCAGCAATACTGTTGTCTCAGAAAATCCCTGCATTCAATGCGTGTCGGATATGCATTCAACTTGAGTGACCACACTCATCGAAAGGCTCTATCGCATGGGCACGTGCTCCAAACAGCAGCACGTGCTGAAAATTTTCATCGCAGGAGCACGTGCCGCAAAAAATAATAGCAGGGGTACATGCTGCAAGGTAGTCCAGCACAATCGCAGCAGCACACCGGCAGGCGACGCGGCCGGCACACGCACGTGCAACGCGGCCAGCTCGAAAAGCCCCATCTAAGGCCACCAGCGGTTGGACGAGCCCTCTAGCGGTAGGCCAAGTACCGCAAACGTGAATAATTGAACCGGCGACGCTGCCGACCTTTTAGTCCCGTCTCAAGAGTGCGTCGCATGCTTCCCCTTTTTTTCGAAAATCGTTTTGTCATCGAGTTGTATGTGTATCATGCACGCAATGAATGTCTTATTTATTGGGGCACGTGCTGAAATTCAAAAGACAGTAGCAGCACGTGCTCCCCTAGCAGCACGTTCCCTCACTGTGCTCGAAACCGCCTTGTCTGCGAGTTGAATGCGGATTCGACACGCACAGAATGCGGCGATTATCTGAGGTGTCCACGTGCGACTCTCCTGCCAACCTTAGAGGGCGATTAGTTCGTAATCGCTTATATGACCGCGTCTGCCATACTCCCTCCTGTGTAATTTGCCCATTTGGTAAGGAGGGTGACTGCATGGCCTCTGAGGTGGTATATCGCATAAATTGACGCCTGTGTGGGGAGGATTATATAAGGGAGACTGGGAGACCGCTGTGTGTCAGGATTAAGGAGCACATGGACGGACTGAACAAGTCTAAATTGTCTACTCCGCTTGGGGAACTGAGGGTGCGCAGTCACGAAAACAATTGCATTTCAGTTGCTGTTACGATCTTGGCACGTGAAGGCGAAATCTCAGCGCGCAGAACTCTTGAGACCTTTTGGATTGCCGCAAAAACACCCAAAATAAACCGAAAGGACGAATGTGTTGCGGTGACCCAGGAGTTGGCGCCGTACGTTAACCTATGCGGATTCTGACCAACCGGTCATAATCTGAGGGCGGGTCTGAGCGTGGGCGGCCCCAGGTCTTCGAGGGTGATTCTGAGGGTTCTTACTAGTCAGTCGCCTAAAAACTTCCATCCGAGGCTGTCGGACCTCTTGGTCCCCTTCAAAGGTTGATATAATGTGTGACTTCCGTTCTTTTGGTTCACTTCCGTGAGAATCCTTCTCTGTAGAATGAAATGGGGCTTGGGAGGGTAATTTCTTGGATGTTAATTAGTTTTTACAGGCTCCGAAGAAGGCGAAAATGGCCGAAACGACAGCCAATGAAAGAGGTTTTAACAATCTTGGTCTCGCTTCAACCACCGAATACCACAAGTATCTGAGGTGTATTTGCAGAACGTATGTGCTCTTCTTACAGGACGACGTGCTCCTTCAATAATAAAGTTTTTTTTTCGTATCTGCAGCGAGTGGTCATGTTGAACTCGTCCGCGTGCCCCTGACGACACCATGTCCTGCTGTTAGTTACATGCCTTGAAGGCGTGTTAGGGCCCAAAGTGTTATAAGTAAACTATGGTGAACGCGTGCGGCCACGCCGCGCGTCCAAGAGAGACCCAATGTCACCGAAAACAAGATTTAATTGTCTCGACGATGACTTTACTGATATGATTTGAAACCACTCGTCTAAAATGCAGACCGATAGGCTACTACAAATCAAGATAAACTGAAATGTCTTCGGCAAACTGCGAAAGCTAGTCATTGGCAACTTCTAATCTGCTTGTAATGCGCAACGCAACAGCTCGCGCCCACATTCATTCAGCCCCGCCCGGGTTTACTTTGTGGGGGTAAGTTTGCATTCGCTTTATTCCTAGGGACCTCCCAATTTTCCATTAAGAATTAGAGTGTTGAATACGTTAGTCGCACTGTGTCAGAGAAGCATAGGGTCACAATTTCAAAAACTGAAGACCACTTGCTGAGCCATAGACCAACTGAATCCTCTGAACCCTGCATTTTGTCAGAAGAAGAAAAAGTGCCACAACACCTCCTTGTATTATTATAAAAAAACTGAACCTTTTCGGCGTCTCATCTCGCATTATGAAGCCAAGACAGACAATACACTTCATCACCTCCGTGAAAAAAACAGCTACCGTTGATAAAAACATATGCTCGACCTCTCGCGACCGAGAGTATCTGTAAATTATGGACTAAAAAGTGGACTCTTAACCAGCAAATCAATAACTTTTTTCTGATACTCTACCGAATTAACAAGGTATGAACACTGTTCTGTAAGGTAAGCCAGACCAAAATCGCCACCCGCATACTTCCACTCGAATGCGATTTTTCGAAGGATATCGTAAGACGGCTAACCTGAAAAATGATAATTTAGTACACTGAGAATTTCTTGAATATATAGTTTTTAGATTTCCTGATCTTTAGTAAGAAAAAATGGAGGAACAATTTTAAGAAACACATAAGATAATTAACAATTTTCTTCTTTTCTATGACACTTTACGTTTAAAAATGAATATAATGAATACATCCTCTGGTTCGGAGCCAAATTTACTTTGTTCTTAAGCGTGCGCGTACGGACCGAGGGGAGAGACGGCGAGAACGAGTGAGGGAGAGGGAGACGCAGCATACGCGCGCGGAAGCACGCAATCGACAGAAATTAATCACCATCCGGATCAGAGGATATGAATGAATGAATCAGCAAATATATAAATCAATGAATTATCTGCAACAAACAAGTAAAAACGAATAACTGAGCGAATGAATAATAATAGTGAAAAATTCTAGCAAATGAACAAATTCTAAATAATCGGCAAGTATTCGCTTTTAAAAATTTCTTCAAATCAGCTATGTAGATGTTGGAGAAATTATTCGAATTCCATCTTGTGAAATTGAGAAAATTCTCTTATAAGTTTTCGAGCTTCAAATTTCCGAATAATCCGAATAATTAAAAAAAAATATCCTATTTGATTCCAACTAAGTGAGAAACTATGTAATAGGCTTCAAGATGAAGATCGTTACAGCAAATCAATGAATGTGGCACTAAATCTGGCACGCCAGCGTTACACTATGAGTGAGCTTTTTCTCATTCAAGAGGCAATTCAAATCAAAGAGAACCGACGAGAAACGAGAATTATGTAGCATACCGTTGATTGGGAAATTTCCGCATTTTTGTTGAAAAATTCCAATTTCTGATTTTAAAAAGGACGGTTTAGTCAAGCAACTATGGGAAAAGATAACATTTCACTCTAATCCCTGCGCTGACCGAAAATTTCCTGGTTTTAAGCTTCCCGTTTGCTCGACCCAACTCAGGAACTTAGTTTTTACATTGTAAAAAAGGTGAGAACGTTCATGTTCGTGAGAAATTCAGCCCTTTTTTTAAAATTTATTTAGGCGAAACTTTATTTGAATCTCCGAGGCATTCAGGAAACTTCGAACACGAAATATTTATGTGCTATTACACACCTACAAACACACGGTTTCGCCAAATCTTGCGCTACAAGCAAGTCTTAGTTAAAACTAAGTCGACAATTCATTAGAGTACACAACATTCGAGTATTGGAATACTCGAACACGGGAATTCAAAATTTCGATTTTTCAACATTTCTTTCATTCGAGAATACAAAATACACGGTTTTTCAGAGAATCGGTTCATTCGTTCGTCTAAAACTGAATTTACTTCAAATTTCGAAATTATCAATTTTTTCAATATAATCGAATATTCCACTCATTCGAAAATGAAGAATTTTACGAGAATTCAATTCGAACAGGAATTCTGAAGTACTCGTTTAAAGAAGTATGTAACGATTCATTCGGGGATCTGGACTGCCTTTCTTTCGAATATTGAATTTTTCACAAAGATTACAAAATTTTGAACATTCGATTCCTTCGGAAACTCTCATTTTTCGGTTTCGATTGTTGACTGTCTTGCCAAAATCAAAATAAGTGGGTATTCCAGCACCGTGGTGAGTGTGGGGCAGCGGCAAGAGGCGCCGCTGTCACGCCCACAGTCGAGTGATCGATTCTCGCCCAAGGCCAACCAAGCCTTCTATTCCTCCGGGGTCAGTAAACTGGTACCAGACTTGTCTGAGAGGACAAAAACACTGACTTGAACATCGGCTGGCCTCCGCAAGTCACTGTATAGGCCCTATACACATTCAAAAGCCTCTACGATTCTGAATGGAAGTCGAATGTGTGGCGCATCCTCAAACGATTGTTATACGCCGGGAACTTTATCCTTTATCGTTTATTCGAACACCGTATTCATACAAAGACCCAAATTACGAAGCTTTTCTGATATTTGATTCCTTCAAAAACCCGAATGGTTTCTAACGAATGATCGATTCATGGGTTAACTCGAAACATTCAGTTCTGATTTGTATAATTTGCCAAATATTCTATTCACCTATAATTTATATTTTTCTTTGTTTTTTTTTTCAAACATAAAAAGGTATTCGATTCAATTTATTCTGAAAATTTTCTATATTGATTTTTCGAATGTTCCATTCCCATTGAAAACTTAAAGGCAAAGTCCACGATAAAATCAGTCTTCGAGTTTTCACCGGGAATTAATAGGGTTCGAACTCTATTTAACCAGAAACGTTGAAGAAAAGGCTCAGAACGGGGACGAACGAACCCTATACGGCCCGAATTTGAGTGCTCCGCTCACGCAACGCCCACTCCCTCAACGGCTACCGATAAAGTTGTCCATTTGAAAATTTCGGTTTGAGAAGGTAATCGATCATAAAATGGGGTAAGTTTAGTTAAGTGGAGTGGACTATAGTCCCCTGAATGTATGTTGTTTCCTTAAAATGGGTTTTCCAGTTATTTACGGATCAGAGGCGGTTGAAGGAGTGGGCGTTGCGTGAGCGGAACACTCAAGTTTAGGGTCGTATAGGACTCTTCTGTGCTTGTTCCAACTCAGACAGTGGCAGGCCCGGAGCGCAATCGGCTCCGCCTCTCCCCGCCCACTGCGACCGAAACGCAGAGCAGTTGATGGCGTTTCGGTTGTGATTGCAATGTGCAGTGAGTTCAGATTGCTCTCCGAGCCACATGCGTTGACTGACGCGCGCATTTCGAAATTAGATGAATCGATTGGAACAAGGAAGAGCATCTGGGCTTCCTGCGATTTTTGAGTGGGATTCTCACTGCTTCCCTAGTGGGGCTTGTAATTGATTCCCTCTGCGACATTTACGCTCATTAATCGACCATCCTAAAATTCATTATATTCTTCATATTTGTGCAATATTTAGACCGTCTTTAAAAAAAATTAAACGTTAACATGACCTTCCGAACGCATTTTGCAAATATTAATGGAGAGAGTTTTTTTCAATTTATTTAATCATTTCGAAAAAAAAAACAAGGAAAACGAATCGCCCGTATTCTTGCATTTAGTTATCCACTCCGAAAAATCAAAAAGTCTTAAATCGAAAAAAAATTGATTCGGGAGGGTTATATGGATTTAATACGCATTTTGAGTGTTCTAAAATACGATATTCAGTTTATCCTCTGTTTCTGAGTGAAATTTATTTCCATTCGTCGCGTGCGTCTGCGCGCGTACGCTGCGTATCCTTCTCCTGTCCCTTTCTCGCTGTCTCTACCCTCGCTCCGCACAAGCGCGCGAGGAAACAGAATAAATTTGGCTCGGAGCCAGAGGATACTTATCCGGTCGCTCTAAATTAGGCATCGATTTCCAATGCTTAGCGGGTTGATTACAGGATGAAATCGCATACAATGGAAACCAGAAGATTAATGAGTGAAGTTGTGGGGAATTGTGACGGAATCAAAGTTCTACGCAGAGGAAAGTGTCTTAAGCTTAGGTATTTCATAATCAGCACTAGCTTGGAAAAAGGACAATTAAGGGTCACATTAATCCAAGCAAAGTTCCAATCCAGTAGGGTGGGGTAAATCGGTGAATGTGTGGAAATCGCTGGATTCTTCCTCGAAAAATCGATTAGTTAAAATGGGTGCGATAGTCGATAGGCGAAGCGTGTGAAATAAGTCGAGGTATCGACTTTTGCAGGTGCGTTGCTAAAATCGGTTTATAGAAAGCGCCCGGGGCGCCGTAACCGTCTACGCTAGATGATGTACTATGACGACATCAGCCGACAGTTGCGCTCTGGGCGCTGCATGAATCAATTTCGTCGGTAGGACCCTCAGCGCAACGTATGTGGCCCGGAAATTCTCAAATTTGTCACCCTGAGCGCAGCATGGACGCGGCTCCGGGTGCATTCGGGGTGTGCTCAGGGCCTGCTATCGTCTGAGAATCCGTTTTTCAACATTACTAAAGAAGTTGGACTCGGACCTCACAATTTCCGGTTAAAACTTGGAGACTGGTTTTATCGTGGACACTGCCTTTAAACACAAGGTTTTGAGAAAATCAGATTTATTCGGATGTCTATGAAACCACTCAGTTTTCCGAATATTCGATCACTAAGAAACACGATCCATCGAAGCGTTGTGACCGACCAGAGCAGAGCCCCCGTTTGTGAGAAAACTTCGAAAAATATTAGCATTCACGAACCCTCTTCCTAGATACAAATGTTATCCACTTTCAGTTCCCTTATTAATTTTACGACCCCCCATTTCCAAATTTATAGTCTGGGCAAAATGTTTACGACCCCTCCCTCTCGCAGTTGGCGGTCACAACCCGCAGAACCCTGCTCGGGGATGTAAAATATTTCTTTTTCGAAAATTCGATGTTTATGGGAGCTCAAATTCTTGCTCGGGTTTTCGAATATTCTAAATTAAAAAAAATCAATAGTTCGATTTTTTCGAGATGACGATTTATCCAATTTTCAAATAATTCAGTTTTTTTAAGCCTCGTTTGGTGGAAAAATACAAAATATTCAATTTTTTGAACGTACAACGAATTTCAACTAACGACATTCAAGTAATTAAAAACTGAAAAGAGCTATTATATTCGTATATTATTCGAAAGACAATTAAAAATCGGTGTAATCACTCAAGTATTCCAATGAGTTCTCTAATTTCCGTTCAAATCAAATGGAGGGTAAAACGAAATCTCCAAAATTGTTAATCCACTCAAAAAAAAACTCAATTCTGGGTGGTAATTCTCATGAATCCTTTCTAAATACAAGGCTTATCCACATGAAAACTTTTCCCAAAAAACTCAAAAAAGTGTAGTAATGATGAAAACAATCTTCAAACGGAGCTGACCATCAAACAAGTCATAAATGTTGCCAATAACAAAGAAAAGGACAATTGAAGCAGGCTTCAATCTAGACTTGGTCAGCAGCACGAGCAGCTATCGCAGCCCGAAATCTCGCCCCGACTACGGATGCGTTGCTAAAGCGCCAAACTCATACATACGGTTCACATAGAACTGAGACCATCTAAATCTCGGAGATCGTATCTACCTGAGAATCCGTCTTTACCATAAGATGGAAAAGGTGTGCTGGCACCACATAATCGCAACAATGACACCTATTCCCTTAACCTCGAACCAACACTATGATTTGTCCAACTACGAGGAGTAACTGTGAAAGCAAGAGAAACAAGCCAGGGGCCGGTTTAAAAGCTATAAGTCTACATTTCAGAGGTAAATTTTACCCACATTATCTGCAATTTCTTATTGTGAAACACTTCCATCCAGCCGTACCGGGCTGACTCACCAACGATAGACCCATGGGTTGAGAGTTAACAAGGTGGAAAGATGGAGGCATCAAGCAGAGAAGACGTGCGTAGAATCTGGGGTCGGATTCATCATTGACATTTATCGCTGGTAAGCTGGGTAAGAGTAGGCCCCTCCTTGGAAACAAGCTTAGGCGGCCTTTAGAGTTTTCGCGAAGCGACGCGATGGCACATGTCAGTGCGACGCAAAAATCGCGTCGCGCCAGTATTCAGGGGAAACGCTGCGCGAATGCTGGGAGACTATGCGCAAATTCGTAAGTATGCAATTTTTCGTAAGCAAGCAACGACTACTTTTATTGTAGCGAAACCAACAGTTTTTTCGCGTTCTTTTGAATCCATCTAATCCAGGATACGCTAATTTTATTCCTTTCATTAATAGATTCGGTTGTGTTAAAGGCACAGTCCAATCTCAAAATCATTTTTCTGCTTTTCTACCTATCTTGAAAACGGTCTCACGCTGATTCCAATGATGTCTCTGGAATCGTACAGGAGTCCCTGGGAACGGAGTAATGGCATCTCAAAAATTGAGCTACTGAAGCATGGTGGACGAGTTGTCCGGGGCTTGTAACTTCCTTCGTTTGCCACCGATGTAAGCGAGCCGACCTGAATAAAGAGAAAGGCTGAGAATGAAGGAAAGAACGGGGCTACTGGTCGAAAACGTCGCTCATCTTGCCGCTGTTGAGGTCGAAAGATCGTAAAAGGGGCGTGCCAAAGTGGCTTCCGGGTGTGGACGCCCCAGGGTGGCTTCCTCCTATATCTCGCTTAATCGGAGGAATCGAGAGCTCGCACTTGGCAGGTGTTATAGGGGTAGGGTTTACTTCACAATTACGTTAAAATCTCAGATTTCGCTCCTGAGCTTGGACTGTGTCTTTAATGAAAAAACACTGAAGAAAAGCAGAAACAAAATTGCCATCGTGCGTCATTTCGAATGAATCGCGCCTCTTCACTGTGAACACCCAGCGACGCGGCGCGACGTCGCGTGATCGATACGAAGGCTGATTATAGCATCGCGTCACGGCGCGAATGAACTCTGGACGCCGCCTTACAGCCGATGAGGGCGTACACTAAGAATGTACCTTTACCAAGCTCACCGGCGGTGAAATTCAGTGAAGAATTCAGCCCCAGGGCGCCCAGTTTCTCGTTGACCACGCCGTTGTTCTCAAATGTTACCATCAATCTGAGGATCATCATAGACATCTTTAACAAATTGAAACCCAGTACGGCAAAATGTAGGCGTGTGCAGACTTGGGTGTCATCTAGAATACCCCAGACGCGTCGCGCTCCAGTGCGATTTTGCAGCCCAAGGCTCTTGATAGATTGTCAGTCTACTTAGATGATCAATATCCACGCTGCGACTGGTAAAATGCGATCCGACTGTGTTGATCACGCAGCGCGGCACGATCGATACTGGTGTTGTTTATACTTTCATATCCACGCTGCCGGATAGGCGCGTATGGCACCGTTTATACTTTCGACGAAAGACGGCACTGCGAAGCGCAATCCTGTTATGTTGATCAGGCAGCGCGGCACGATCGATATTGGTGTCGTTTATGCTTCCGCCGCAGGAGCAGCGATGTGTCATATTTTATGATAATAACGCGGCGTGGCACGATCAATATTATAGAATCGCACTTCGCCGCGTCACTCGGCAGCGGAAGTGTAAACGAACCCTTACACGATAGCGCTTCACCGCGCCGCTCAGCGAAGGAAGTATAAAGTGTATATCATACATGTCAACAAGACGTCGACATGTCTGTCACATATGTCGCGGTCACTCGACGCGAGAAGTATGGTAACCATTTGGATGTATTTTTGTTGGCGGGAAGGTGGGGGTGCAAAATGCAAACATATTTTTCGCTATTCCTCTAAATGAGGAGTGAACTGAGAGCGGGCTGACAGCCGACTGCCGCCAGTGCACAGTTCAATCGAGCGGTCCCCGGTGGAAGTTGGTTCACAAGCCCAGGCGGGTTAGTCCGTAAGCTGCCGTCGGTAGTCCGCACGTTCACGCCGTTATTCCTCAAACTGTCGCAGCTGATCCGCATTCATTCACGGTTGGCTAGACGTCGGACGTGAAAAGCCGGACAACAGGCAGGTCTTTGGCGGTAAAAAGCAGGAAAACTTTTGTTTTAGCAGAATCAGGAAGATCTAGAAGTTGAATGAGTCGCTCACCAAGTTGGTGGAAAATAACGTCATGCAGCAAGACTGACGGAACAAGGAAATGAGATTTGAACGCTTTCTCCATTTACGAAAAAACGCACTTCGCGACACTTTTTTCCAATTCTCATTAGCCTGATGACAATCTAAAGACAAACAGACGGATGGAAGCACGGAATTCGCTACGCTTATTTCAGTACACAGAAATAATTTCCCAATCAAGATCCACAAATGGCGCGAAAGAAGCTTCGATGAGTATCAACTCCTCCAGGTATCTGAGAATCCATCTGTGGACTTTCAGATGTCACCAATGCATACAGAACACTCAGGACTGGTTTCGGTGCCACTGCACAGATCGCTAGGCATAAAACCAAAAACAGGCGGCAGCAACTTTTAAACAAGTTACCAGCAACTTTTGAACAAGTTACCAGCAACTTTAACACAAGTTGCTCAAAGGCTAAGCGCACCTTGCTGCGTTTATCTGGCAAATAACCTGCGTTCCCACCACTTTCTTATGTTACATGCAAACTTTGAACTTGCAAGTAACATGAGAAAATGGGGAAACATATTGCAGGAGAGGTAAACATTCAACATTATGTCAAACTTTAGGTAAAATGGTCAAAACACTTGAACTGGGCTGCGCCGACAGTCATCAGGAACTTCTGAAACTATTATCGGCAACTTTGCCGCATGTCACTAGAGACCTTCACGAAATCCACTGCGGGTTTATAGTGCTATCCCCGGACCTCTTTGTGTGTCTAGACACTTGAGGCTGAGTTCGGTTGCTTTGTCTACATTGCCAGTCTTGAATCCGAATGCAAACTTCTGAACAAAATACCAGCAACTTCAGCGCAAGTTGCTCAAACCTACGGCCTAATATGATCAAAATTTCGTCCGTTTTCTGCTATGAACAAAGCAAGTTTTCAACCAGGCCTGGCCTTCGCTTAGGCCTGCGGTACATACCTTCAGATCAGAAAGAAATCAAATAAAACAAATCGGCTCCCTGTTGTGACAGGAGAACGAAGCTATGCAAAACCAGGGCCACGCCCCTTTCGTGACTAAACGGAAGTGAAAATTCAAATTCAGTTCAAGAAACCTCGGTTACAAGATGAATAAAGCATTGATTACTTCTACAAAGAGTGATAAAATACATCCAGATGGTATAAAATTCATATGAAAAGACAAAAAGGACATTGTGAGTAAGCCACGCCCACTTGTGTGTCAATGAGAAAAACGAAGAAACTAAAATCAAGACGAGTAGAGAACAGGTGGACTTTCAAAAAGTATGAAAACGCATCTATACACAGAAAAATAATTGATAAGTAGCAATATATGGAAATGTGGTTAGACCCCGCCCATTTTAGTGTTCATGGAGAAGTGCGAACGAAATTTCAAAAAAAAGCAGAATTAGAAAAAAATGAATTAATTACTAATTTGAATTAGAGAATGAGCAGGGCAACAATTAGATACGAAACTGACCTCAGCGTTTTTTTTTCAAGACATGATATTGTGAGTGGCTCCGCCCACTTACGTGCCTAATGGGATGCTAGCAATAACCTGACAGAGAATAAAATTTCGATGAACTAATAGAAAAATCATTCAAAAACAACGATTTTCGTAAGGGTGGTAATTTCTAAGTAGTCATTTTTTAATAAAAAAAAATCACTCAAAATCTTATGCAACTGTCTGAAATTCCAAACAAACCGCTGAAAAAATGTAACACGACCCAAGGAAAAAAACTCAATACTCTAACAAAAACCGGATTATAAACAGCAAAACGATCAATATATGCAAATCCTGCCAAATCCATAATATCGTCATAACCCACCGGAAACTTTGGTGCACGGCTCGGGGCATGATGCAACAACGGGACTTTATCGGCCGCATTTCCTTTATCTGTCGATGGATCCATATATGCAGCCGTCTTCAGCCAGACGCCCCACTAGAAGTACAATTGCCGTTCAGTTCCGAATCTGGAAAGAAACATAATTTTCAGATAAAAATCACATAAGTCTTCAAAATCATCAAGATAACATAACTATATCCGCGAGTAGACGCCTAGCTGTGGACAAGGCGAGCGGTCGCATTGCGGCAAGCATGTCCCATTTTCTTGAGCACCCCGCGATGCGACCGCCCGCAGGTACGCCATCATCTGCGGATATGACTGTAACGCTACGGCCATAAAATGTATAGCAAAGTAGAGATTGGAGGGGCTAAAAAAACCATCCATAGGTTAAAGGATCCGCTCAGTATAAAATCGTAGGAGTGGAAATATCCTGCTCAAACCCAGTTTCGCTGTAGTCATTAGTTTGGAGCGGAAGCTTCCTTCCTAGAGACTTTCTAATTCTTTTTACATCGAGACAAACCTCGCGGCTCCGAAATTGCAACCTGAAACTCACTGAGGACAGATCCCAGCACAAACTGGGGTTTAGGAAAATTGTCTGTCGAGTGTTGTGGGGAAAGGTGAAAAAAACCAATTCAAAGTTTGGTAAACTTCCTTAATGCACATGGGTAGATTAAAAACTGCAAGAATGTGCCGCCTTGAATTTCAAAATTTTGAACATTTTCAACCCAAACTTTAGGCATGGGGTTATTTGAGGGCACTAATCACGAATATAAGGTCCATTTCCAGTTTCTCAGAAGATTACAGCAATTCTCATTAGGAAAAGTATCCTTTATCTACAGCAACCTAGCGTAATCTTCTTAAAAAACCGAAAATGAAGCTTATATTGGTGCCCAGCGCCCCGAATTGCCCCCCCCCGAGCAAAATTTGGGCTGAAAGTATTCGAACTTCTTCAATTCGAAAATTTTTTTTATCGTTTCTGATCTACCCAAGTGCATAAGGGAAATATGAAGAACTTCGAGTTGTTCCTTTCCATCCCCCCCCCACTACATTACAGATCCCTTTTGAAACTCCAGTTTGCGCTCAGATCAGTCCCTAGTTAATGGGAATCTCAAGCAATGAGCATCTTTGAATAGTTCTATCATGCTGGTGCATATGTTTTTGCTGTTTTTTTTTGAAAAACCATTTTTTTTCGCTCCGCTGTGCTCTTATGACAAATAGTGATGTAGCTAACGCTTTTCGTCGCCTGCCGGGAAACTCATTAACTTCTGAATTCCGCATTCAAAATAATTGTGCGGTCCGTGTACTTAGAGGCATAGTTTGCGCTGGAAAACACTTTTTATTTTTCGGGCTCAATTTCATGAATGAGCCCAGTAGACCATACTGATAAACTCCAGGGCGTCAAAAACCTAAGTTTATGAGGTTGGAAGGGGTTAAAGATGAGGACCCGCCACCAGTTCTGACCGGTCATCTAGCACTTTTCCATAGAACGTTGTTGCGACCGTCAAACAACATTAAAAATAGTACCGGCACAAACTCCACAAGCAGAAAAACTTCGAAAACGATTTTGGCGCGAAATTCAAATTCATACATAAATTGTGTTCCGATTGACTTTGCTTTACGAATAGGGTTTTTTGTTGGGCCATTTCGAAATTTTCGCAGAGAGGCCGAGCTACACATTTTCGTATAGAAGCTAAGCTACACAAAAGCATGAAAAAATAATATACGGTTTTCTACGCGTACGATGCCTTGAAGGCACAGTCCAAGCTCAGGGACGAAATCTGAGATTTCCACACAATTGTAAAGTAGACCCACGACGTATAACACCTGCCATGTGCGAGCTTTCCATTCTTCGGAATAGGCGAGATATAAGAGGATGCCACCCTGGGGCGCCCACATCAGGAAGCCACTTTGGCCTGTCCCTTTTACGATCTTTCGAGCTCAACAGTAGCGAGATGAGCAACGGTTTCCGATCAATAGCCCCGTTCTTCCCTTCGTTCTCAGCTTTTCCCTTTGCTCAAGTCAGCTCGCATGAATAGGTTGCAAATGGCGGAAGTGATGAGCCTCAGAAAACTCGTCCACCATGCTTCCGTAGCTCAATATTTGAGGGATCATAACTTCGTTCCCAGGGGATCCTGTTCGATTCCACAGACACGAAAAACAATTCTGAGGTTGGACTGTGCCTTTGATCGTTTGGAGTATTCTCAATCACCTCCTATCAAGGCAGCAAATCAGCTAGGGATGATCCAACATTTGACCTCTCTGACAAGGGAAGTATACAAAGCGTAGGTCGAATCTGCCAAAACAACTAGTGTCGTTAGTATATCTTGTGGCTCAGTAGTAAAACTGCGCAGTATCCCGCCCAGAGCTGCAGGTTCCAAGAAGTTACAAGCTTAAAAAGCTCATTTTTTGTGCTTTTTGTACCTTACGAAAAGCGCGTTAGTCTTCGGGAAATCCGGAAACGGACCTCATAAATATGTTCAGCGCCCAAAACTACCACCTTGAGCGAGTTCTGAGTGAAGGCACATTTTCCATTTTTTGTCCAGACTGATAGCGTTTTGGACTTGTACCGATTTTCGGTTGGGCGTTTATTTATACCGATTAGAGGGCTCTGGAAAAGTTCTAGAAAAATGTTCCAGATTTGACTTAAAATTCTCTCGGGAGATTTTTTTGGGGCGCTGATCACGAATCTGAGGTTTATTAGTCGACTTTATAAAGTTTTCGGCTAATTTCGGTCAAAGCTTCCCAACCGGGGAAAACTTCGATGGAAAAACGCCACTTTCGAGATTTCAGGATTTCTACAATAGATGTGTCTCAAAATCATGCTCTGTTGGGTGATTTGGAGTGCTTAACACGAATCTGGAGTCCGTTTATCGATTTTTTCGCAGACTACGTTAGATTTCGGTGGGTATACGGTAGTTTGGTCGAAATCTCAAATTTTACTCAAAAATTGTATACGGGGGTTATTCGGGGTGGAGAATACGAATTGAACGTCCGTTTGTCGATTTTCAAAATACTAAGGTGGGTTTTGACCAATAAATGACATGTTACCTACCGTAACCAACAGTAAACCTTAAAACTTCGACAAATGAACTCCAGATTCGTGTTCGCCACCCTAGATTACCCCTTAATACAAGTTTTGGGCTGAATCCGAGAAAATTTTTTGAAACTCGCAAAAAAATGCCTGATGGGTACCCTTGCCTCTTCGCGAGGCCTAAAAAATGCTCATAACTTGATCGAACCTGCAGCTCGGGGCAGGATACTGCACATTTTCACTATTGAGTCAGAAGAGATACTAACGATACTCGTCGTTTTGGCAGATCCCACCTACGCTTTGTAGACTTCCCTTGTGAGTACTAGACCTATCACCAAAACAGATTTCCGGGGATTCTATGATGGAGTAAACTTTAAGCTTTTTCAAAATTAGCAATTCTGCAGTTTCTCATCCATGTGAAGACTTTGTGGCACAAAACTTCCTCGATCAGTGGTTCAAAGTATTCCCCACTCCATGATATTCATATGAAGAATTATAATGAATTATTTGAATCGATTTTCGCGTAATTTTTTTTTCGATTTTTGCATAAAAATCGAAAACACATAGAAGAAATATGGCTGATTAGGAAATACATCCAACTACTCATCGACTACGTTTTGTGACTTAAATTCTTCGCAGAGGGGAGATACTGCAGAAATTGCGATCTTTGAAAAAATGCAAATTTCACCCCATTGTAAGTCTTTCGCTGGACTGTTTTGGTGCTATCATCCAGTCTTTAGATATATCAAATCTTCAATCAACCAAGGGTGAGTTGATGCTTTGATAGGAGACGAATATGAACATTTCACAATATGTGTACTTGAACCGCACAGTGGATTTGAATGTGTAAACCAAAATAAAAATGAGCTTCTCACAGGCGATAGAAAGCACTAACTAAATAGAGACAGAAACGTGGCCGCACAAAATTCAATCACACAAACAAACTGGAACTACGAATGCGAAAATAAAATCAGTCATTCAGAACTTTCAAAAGACCATAAGAAAAAACCGATGATTAGAGACTCCAAAAACACCTCATTGAATAAAATTATTCATTCAGACATTAGAAAAAAAAACTCTTGTTTAGAAAACCCATCCATTCGAGATATTTAGAGAGGTATGATCCGGAAAAAAAAATCCTACAAATATAATTTTCAGATGGCCTAATTGGAAAACACATTTAATCGAGAATTTTGAAGAAAGTACCACGTAAAAATGTAGAGAAAAAAAGAAGGGAAAAAAGAAGAATTTCTAGCGTAGTCCCAGTTAGGCAAAATGAAGTATCTTGCGAGGATGTATAGTTAGGTCCGTGTCTTTCTCCCTCAAAAACAAACATTCAAATCTCAACCGCGGCTGGCGCGGCGGTCGCGTGCGCCGGCCCGCTAAGGGCTCGTTTATACTCCCGCCACCGAGCGGCGCGACACAGTGCATTTCTGTAATATTGATCACGCGGCGCGGCACGATCAATATTGTAGGATTGCGCTTCGCCGCGCCGCTCGGCGGCGGCAGTATAAACGACCCCTAACCGATTGAGGCTGAGAGAAGAGCGCAGCTGATCGGCTTACAATACCGCCAGCTGCCGGTAAGATTTAAACCGCCCGTGCGTGAGATTTGAATGATATTTTTTCTTGAGGATGCAAGCCACGAACCTAACTGTACGTGGTAGAAGTAGTAGAAACTGTGAGTCTCCTTCGTCCAAAACTACTTCTCAAAAAAGCTACACGCCCAAAGGTTAGGTTAAATATAAAATTCAAAATTACTCTTCTTAGTCTCGTACTTCGTCCTAAGGGTTTACTAGGTTTTGTGGAACACGAATATGAGGTTAGCTATCAAATTTTTTGGACGAACATGGCAGATTACGGTGTGTAAACTGCCAATTTCCCACCATAATCTAGGTTCGAGGTGGCCGGAAAAACCAAAAACGAACCTCATATTCGCATTCATCATCCGAAACAAGTCCCCTAGACGACGTTCTGGCAGAAAAAAAAACAATGTCATTTTGTGACTACCCACTGTTACCAGATAGTCCCTATTCAAGAATGTTTTTCAATGGCAAATTTATGGAGGCCATATTTAAAAAACCCAATCTTCGAAAATTAAAAAAATCATTTTCCCAAAATTTTCTGAATGCCATCTCTGAACTATATTCATTCTGATCAAGAAAAAGCCGAGATCAGAAAAAATCAATGCGATAGAAATTTTCGCGATGCCTTCATTAGGGTAGAATGTTTCACTCAGAATTTTATAGAAGACATATCTCAAAAAATCCGAAAATCGTTAGGAAATTTCAAAAAGGCGAAATTCTCAAAATTCAATCATGCATAAATCTAGTAAGAACCGTATTAGAACAGCTGATCCATTCGATGCTTTCGAAAACAGTTGATGTGGAAAAATAAATCCTTAGGAATTTTCGAACGATTTTTAAAAAGTTCAATTACTATGGAATCGTAAAACCTTCCAATAATCCATCACACATTCGATAAGTTCGAAACATTTTATATTCGAGTAAATGTGGGAACACATGTTTTTCTTTCGAAACTAAAACAAGCCTAATGTCTAGACATTTTAAGTATAACGACGGTACGAATCGGGAAAAAACTGTATGGCACACGGCTGCCCCGACGAAAAAAAAAACGCTCAATAATCTGACAATTGTTGGCAATATTACCGCCACGCCGCATACGCTGAAACGTGGACAGAGAAGCGCTCGAATCACAGCCATCTGCACAAACACACGTTCCCTCCCCACAGCTGAGCGCATCACCGTTGAACTGTGGCCATCAGACAAAAACAAGGAGAAAGAAACTGTTTATATTGACCTAGACTCACAACGATAGTCTTTGAGGTATGACAAAGAAAGCAATTACATCGTAGTCCAAAGTGATCAAAATGAAGCCTTTGCGAGGATTCCCCCACTACTAGTCGCAAAAATCATGAGTGTCCCTTGCCAAAGAAGTACAAGCTCAAAACGGCAGGTGGACCAAAGAAAATGGAAATTTTCTTTCCCACTCAAATTCCTCACAGCAAGATCAATCTGGTGCTGACCACGAATATGAGGCTTATTTTCGGGTTTTGGGATTATGACGATAGGGTACGGTAGAATAATGGCCCTGTAACCGGCTAACTATTCCTTCAAGACACATAAAGCCTTTTTTTTCACGTTCAGTACCCCAAACAAACTTCCTGGGTCAGTATTCATGAACGACTTACCCGTGAAGTAAAGGTAGATGTTACTCGGAATCTCTGCCACTACTGTGCCCTATGCGTCTGTCTCGCTCTTCCGCGGGAGATCCACACAGACGCATAGAGCATAGGATTTGCAGGGACTCCGAGTAACATTTTCACTTACGTAGTGGGTAAATCGCTCATGAATAGGGACACTGGGCGGAATTTGGGTAGAGAAGAGAAACACGATTATTGGAATCTCCTTACCGTTTCGAGCTTGTAACTAACTCTTGGGGTATAGGTTTGGGTAAGGATCTGGGTCCAGCGGTATTGTGATCGGACACAGCGGGGACGAACGGGGTCGTAAAAATTTTTATAAAAAAAATTGAAAATTGGGAAAGCGATTCGTCAATTCCATGGACCAAATTCACATGAAGAAAGGGGGTCGTAGAAATTCTGAACATTTTTCGGAAGTTTTGGTCACCTAAGGGGTAAGGGTCGTAGCTCCGTCGAGATCGATCACAACGACTTGCTGGACCCTAGATTCGCCCTGAGCCTGCCGGGTCGCAGCTGATGCCCGGGATCATACTTGCCGCGAACAGCGACAGCGAGAATGTATATCAGGCATATTGAATTCCCCGAGTGATGCAGTTGAGTGCCGCCAACCCAAACAGAGGGAGCTCAGGGGCACCAGTATTGGCCGATTCGTGTATCGTATTCAGCGCGGGCTGTCTTAGGCGTTCAACACGTTAAAGGCACAGTCCAAACTCGGGATCGTTATTCAGCTTTTTTTGCTCAGTTTGGAGAGAATTTTACGGTGATAACAATGTTGTCTTCAGAATGGCTCAGAATCCACTACGAACGGAGTTATGCCCCTCAAATATAGTAAATTCAGACGGTGAAAATTTCGTGGGCGAGTTGTCTCGGGCTTGTTTTCCCTCGCTTTTCGCAGCCAACTCACGGGAGCAGACCACAATATGAAGCTAGACCAATAACAAATGGAAGAACGTAGATTTTGGTCAAAATCCATGGCGCGTCTCGTCCTTATTTAGACCGAAACCCCTGAAGTGGGCGGAGCCAATGGATGCTGATTTGGGGGGCAGAGGGAATGGGTGCTCGATTTCTCTCGCAAGAGTTGAGATTCCGCGTTTGGCAGGGTGGCTACACACACCGGCAAGACCCTAATATCAAATTTCACCCACGAGCTTGGACTGTGCCTTTAAAAGCAGGGTTCGCGATAAATACGGTTGGTATGCTGTCGTCATGAAAAGGTAGATCTAGCCATCACAAAAGGGAAAATGAGCGAAAAGTCGCAGCAAAAACGGGCAGGAACGAGTTAGAACGGCTAATCACCGGATGTCTGCCCGCCCCTGATTAACGAGATTTTTGTGAATGCTTGTTTTGTTGTCTTTTATTGTGCTCTTGAAGTGGTTAATAGTCCCTAAAATTAGCTGACAGCTACATTAGGAGCAAAATAAGAGACTTTCTGTGGTGGCCAGATCTACCATTTTATAAGATAATGCCCTCGAACCCTACCTTTACCTTTGAACAGAATCGCGGCAGGGTCTCGGATCGCGAATCTCAAAATCGAAGACAGCGGAGCGGAGGCGTTAGCGGTAAAGTCGCGGTTCCCGGCAGGTTATCGGTATATTCACGGCAAGTTCGTGGTCAGTTCGCGGCAAAGTTTATCGGAGTAGAGGCATAGCCACACTCGCAAGGTGCTTGATTCTGGCAATGTGAAGTTAATGTCTGTCCGAATGAGACTGTTCGCCCATGCGGTCAGCGCTCGTGCTTTGCTGGAAAATCAAAACCTTCGACTCTTGAAACGAGGTATTAAAATGCTTTATCATTATGAGGATTATGAGGGAAGAAAACCAAAGCATTGGTTTTTGGACCAATTTCTTTTTCTAACAAGAAATTACTCTGAAGATATAGAAAACTAAACTCAATTCTTCTATTATGAGCGCATTTCATATGGTTCAAAGATTTTGTGGAATATCCGCTTTTTGGAAATTTTCAGAGAACTTGGGCAATAAAAAACTTACTGAATTTTTGTTGAAAAAAATTTAAATGTGCCTGAATGAAACTTCGAACTTCTCCTAGGAAAACTACCTGAACAAAAGTCGATTTTTTCACCCTACACTCCTCAAAATAAAGAGATCTCCAAACTCCCCGGAAATTAAGCGTTTCGATTCTCTAGCCCTATTTATTTAAGAAAAACAAAAACATCAATTTTTTTTAAATACCAGAATTTCCTAAATTGCACTCATCCTCTTGGATACCATCTAACGCGTCATCTTTTTGACTCGAGTGTTCTTATAATCTTAGATTTCTTATCACAGAATTTGTTCAAAATGTACCTCGATTGATGAGTGTAGGATTTTGGGTGTGGAAGGGGTGAGTAACTTCACCTAACTGATATGTGCTTTACTTCTTGTTCGAGAGAAAAATTTTCAATATTACCGACTCGATGGAAGTCAAAAATGCAAGGAGAATCCTACGAAATTTGAATAAAATCGATTCAGCGAATCTCTTCTCAAATATTTTTTATTCACAACATATATGTCTTCGAAAACTCGGGAGACAAGCATAGAATAACGTAACTTAAATTCTCTGAGACCATAGTGTTGTTAAATTCAAACTATCCCTATTTTTTGCTCCAGAAAATTGGACAATTCTCTTGAAGAGTCTCTTATTCGATGATTTATTTGATTTAGATTTGTGATTTATTACAGCAAGGAAATGGAGAATTTCGCTTATTCGAAATTGATGTTCCAAAAGTGAATTGATGAAAAAAAATTAGAACAGAAACAAGATGTGAAAGTTGGATTCATTACCTTTGTGAAGAATTTATGCGACGAAAAATATTATTAGGTTTTTAGTAATTTTATGTTCACAAAACCTTAGATGATTCTCATTTTAGAGTCCTCTTCTAATTCCATAAATCACCACAAAATCAACTTTTCATCACTTAATCCCATAAACAATGAGCTCTTTCAACACATCGTTTTCAAAATCATTAAACCGTAAAACACTTCTATTTTTGTCCGTGAGATTTTCAAAATTCTTCATTAAAAAAATTTACACCTATTTTTGAACAACTTTTTTTCGAATACAAATTCGCAAGATTTATCCGAAATTGTACTGCTTTCTGGTTTCCACGATTTTTCAAATTTTTTGTTCAATTGGTTTTCGCGTTTATTATATCTTGAATTCGTTGCACACCTTGCAAAAAAACCAGAATTCAAGTTACTGAAAGAATTTATCTTTTTGCTCACTTATATTTGTGTTTCTCAAAACTAATTAATGGTCTAAGATTCTGTCACAACCTAAATTCTCCAACTGATTTTGGTAAGCATATATTTCTACTTTTAGATCCTCAAACAAGCGAAATTCTCGTTGATCAATCCTTTACAAGAACCTATGCTCCAAACTTCACACCTTCTCTTAATCCTCTTGACTATGCATTTTTATGACTAACTCATTTTTCATTGAATCATCATTTTTAAAATAGCAGAATTCTCCAACACCCTACCCTGAGAAACTACAGACCTCGAATCAGATAGATTATCAAATACAATATTTTTGAGAATTTTTTTAGTAGATAATTGAAAAAAATCAGAGTCTGAACTCAGAGGCATTATGGTGTTGATAATTTTCTATTCATTAACGAACTTTTTTTCTCAGGGACTTCCAATATATACCTAGTGAATGAAAAAAAACTGACCAGAAAATGGAGTGATAAAATGATTTCACTAGGATATATAAATGTTTGAACGTTAATCAGCAAACGATCTATGGGAGAAGATTACGCAAAAACAGCAACGATGAATTAGCAAGGATAGTTGACGAAATCCATTCGCAAAGAAAACGGCCACAGATAAGGCCACCCCCGAGATCAATGCTACAGCACGTAGCCTTGGGGATGTAAACCTAAAGGGTTCCGGCCACTTCATCCTTGAAGACCACCGCTGCCTAACCATGGAAGGGACACAATGGACCGAAAGGGGTTGTACGCGAAGTTCACCAATAGATCTCCGATAAAATCTTATACTCCACCGAAAACCATCGCCAAGCCAGAAAAAAATCTCCAGTTTTAAATTCGGAACCTAATCTGAATGATACATGAATTCCTGGAATATTCCAGTATAAGTCTCTAGGTACGACCAGTATAGAAATATTCGGCTCATTCGGAAAATTAAAAAAAAATCCTTGTCTCGATCGAGTATGATAGTCACTTGAGATTTCGAGATACCTTTCGTTTTTTTTATTAAGTGAATCGTTCTATAATCCAAAGGATTAGGCTTTCGAATATTCACGTCATTCGAAAAAAAGGAACCGTTTGCATATTTGATCTCAAGAAAGAAGCTTGACTGTATTTAAGTAATATTCAAAGATCATTGAGACAACTCGGTGAATTTCTTTTCTTCTAGTATGACTTCAACTCTCATTCGTATCAAATAGACTCAATCACTGGAAACTGATTAATTCATTCGGGAGGGCTTTGGCCTCCAAGCTAGGAATTAATTGACTTGGAGACTTCAGAAAGGCCATATCCGGAAAAAAATCATTTATTTAGGATTTTTTCAAGAAAGAAGGAGCAGATCTTTCAAAAAGAATACTCGTATATCATCACCTGAAATCGACTGAAATTCCGGGAAAATCAGAAATTTAGATTTTTCCCAAAAATAAACAACTTGTTAAAATAAATGAATTTTTCGAATGAATCAGTAAAAAACCTTATAATTAGACAGGAAATTCGATAAAAAGATTTTTGAGCTCTATTCATGCGATTGTAGATTTGGTCATAACAAAAGTAAAAATAAGCGCAAAAAAAGTGAAAAAGTGAGGACGAAAAACAAAGTGGAACGGCTAATTACAGCTGTCCGCACGCCCTCCCCCATTTTCATGAGCGCTTGTTCATCCGTCATTTATTCTGCTCTTTAAATAGTCAGCAGTCCCTTCAAATGCTTTTCTATAATCACCCAGCAGAGATCGGCCTTGAATGGTTATAGATGTCGTAGATGCGAAAAGCGCGAGTTAGCAAGAAGTCGAAAACACTAGGCCTTTGAAAGTGCCAATTTTTGGAAGCAAAAGTTCTGAATACGCAACTGTCACGAAAAAAAAAGAAATAGGACGGATGAAAAATCGATAATTTATCAGCTGAAACTCGTGAAGCTCTTCTATTCGGTTCAAACGGAGTGCGAACAAATGGTCTATTCGTGGGCCAAATATTCGGTCGCGTCTGGCGCAGTGGCAAGAGGCATTGCTACCACTGCACGCACCCAAGTTCGATTCCCAACAGAGCCTCATGACCTTTTTAAAACATTAAATTGATACAGACAAGAACGTCCAGAAATCGGCGTCTTCCAAAAAATCCTTCCTAATATTGATATACACATGAGCGGTTTCTTTAATGATCGGGAAGGGATTTACTACCTGCTGAAATAGAAACATCAAAAACAAACCGAATGTTTTCGATTTGGAATAAAACAAATATTCGAGTGAAAACTTGCAAAAAATGTCATCAAATGCCAATGAATACTAAGAGAAAGCAGACTTACACTAGGACATTCACAAAGGGGGCCGCAACTTCTTTCGCCAGGAAGGGAGGGCTCGCAGGCTCCCGTTTGAGACCCAAACGAAAATAGCTGTTATTTAGCACTAAACGTTTGGTGAAACGCATTAATATCAAATTATATTCTATTAAAAAAAAACAAAAATAGATTAAAAAAATATTTATTCTCGAAATCAACACATTTAGTTAATTTTCATCTAACGCTCAAACAATTGATCTACCTGGGGCTCGCGAAAATTTTAGAGCAGGAGGGAGGGGGCCGCACCTACCATGAGCCTATCACAGTGCCATGTCATGAAAAATTTATTTTTGAAATTTGTGGGGGATGGATAGAGTAACATTACTGAATGTTGGGTTTTCACTACAGACCTTCCGGTAAAGCGAAAAAAGGGAAAAACATGAAAAGTTAGCGGGTCACATTCTCTTCAACCGTCCACCATGGCTGGGCTTTCGGTTTTTCAGAAGTGAAAATTGACTGGCTACTATATCTAACACGCGTCTACCTCAATTTATTTTATTTGGATCAATATGGGGAAAAAATTTTGCCGACTTTTCTGGCCTTACTCACACTCGAACTCTAGATAACCGAAAAAAACTTTTCTGCGTAATCGAGTCAAGTTTAATGTTTTCGATGAAGGGTCGGCAGATGTATTGGGCAACCGAATGTCGCCTTCTGAGCAGGCTCCCCTTCAAGGGCCCATTGAACCACTTTGTTATGCGTAGGACACGCCATTGAATCGAACACTGAAATGATCGCATGAATTAGGTATTTCCCAAACCATCGTATAACTGAGGTAGCCGGTCGAAAATTGTGAAATGGACGTTAGATTCGTCCTCAGCGCCCTGAATTGCACCCCTAGGCAAGATTTCAGCCAAATCCGACATACCGACCAGAGATCGGAAAACCGCTACCTGGACTTTGACGTCTGGAGAGGTCGGGAAAATACTGTTTCTGGATGGGGCTGCTGTAGTGTTTATTTTGAAGAAGACCATTGAAAAAGCTGTCGGTCGAGTCCCAGATCGATCCGACCATCTTGAGCCGATTACGGCCGGTGTGACGGCTATAAATGTGACGGTGTGATTTGAGCCCTAAAAACAGGCCTCATCACACCGTGTGATGTTTGCGATAGAGACCTCTAGATCAGTTTTTAAAGCTTCATCAGGTAGATAAGTGAGAAAACCTATTGATTAGTCATACCAGCAGCCAAACAACCGCCTATGATTGAGTTACTCGGGGAGCTGAAAAATCGGAAAACCGCTGTCTGGACTTCGACGTTTGGAGAGGTCGAGAAAATATTTTTTTCTGGATCGGACTGCTGCAGTGTTATTTTAAGGAAGACCATTAATAAAAAGCTATCGGCCGAGCCCCAGGTCGATCCGAACATTTCTGGCCGATTTTAGCCGGTAAGACTTGGCCTATGACGTCCGTTTTTGGTGAAAAATCGTTTGGAAGCATTGTTTGGAAGAGAGCACTCAAATCGGTTCACACGAAGGGTTAAAGTGACAACCTCGATGCGATGTTTTGATTTTTCTGAGTGCGGCCCGCACTTAGAAAAATCAAAACAGGTTACTTGTAATATAAATGTAGCTTACTTGAATGTGTCAAGTAACTTACATTTATATTACATGTAACATATATATATATATATATATATCATGCAACTTAATTTTATATTACATGTAAGTTACACTTATGTTACATGTAACTTACATTTGAATTTTCACTATGGGTGGGCATCACGTGACGGAGACGACACGCGACGCAGAGGGTATGTCCCAGACCACACACTACGCAAAAAAAATGCTGTGCTGGGCCTTCCCTGCTGGTGTGGCGTCAAGTGCCTCAAACTTGAGTAATTGAACCAAGAGCAACGCCAGTCGTAAGCCTGACCCCGCGAGTGCGTCGTACATCATCCTCGGAAATATCTTCTTGGCACTTGCGACTTATATTGTGCCATTTAAGTTGCATGTAATATATCGGAGGCGCACTGCACGCAGAATCCTCTCAGAAATCGAAAAGAAGCTACTTGTCACATATCTAAGCCGATGTAAGTTACTTGCGACTTATCTCAAGTCATTTAAGTTACATGTAACGTATCGGAGGCGCACCGCACGCAGTATCCCGCCGATATGTTACATGTAACTTAAAGGCAGCGTCCGCGCTGAAAACCACATCTGGGTTTTTCTTCTTAATCGAAGGTTTGAACCAAGTGGGGATAGTTGGCGAAGCTTGAGACCTCAATGTAGCGTAAAAATTAATGCTATAGGCTCTTGAAAACTGCTACGTGGTCTAAAAAAGCGTTTTCCCGGTCGATCATCTAACACGAGGAACAGAAGCGCCACGACGGGCTCCGGTAGGCAGCGGAAATCGAAAATTCTTTATTATTTTATTCGAAGGATCTTCGAGTTCGGACGTGTGTATTGAAAGCTTCTCATTTTTCAAGACCTTTTCACAGCAGAAAGACGAAAAGAATTGTGGAACCTAAAAAGTTAATGAGGATAAACCAAATCAGCCGTTCAAATTCCCGAAATTTGTGCATTGCACAAGACACACAGGACAGACGTGAAAAAAGGGAGCTGAATGCTCAAGGATTTCCAAACGAGTTTTTCTCAGGAATTTGAGTGTCTTGGGTGGTCCCTTTGCGATATATCACAACCTGGTAGGCCTGCCTGCACGAAATTGTGAAAAAAATGAACACGGTTTTTTGCGCGTACGCTGCCTTTAAATGACTTGAGATAAGTCGCAACTAACTTACATCGGCTCAGATATGTTACAAGTAACTTGTTCTCGGCCTTTTATATTACAAGTAACTTGTTTTCATTTTTCTGAGCACCTCTCACGGGCCGATCACACCGCTACGCCTTACCCTGCTTCTAACAATGGCAATGCTTATTTCTACGATGATTCGCAAACGACTTTTATGTGTTCAAGATAGGTGTTTTCCTTTACCCGAGGAAAGCAATACAAAGTTTCACAAGATGTTCACATTACAAAAATATTTCTCAATGAACTTGAAATGCTAGCACAAGGAAGTGAGAAGAATAATTTTTCGACTAAGGTGGGGAAATGCTCATATACTACAGGAATTCACGCGATAGAAATTGTAAATCCAGTAAGATTGAAAAAAGCAAGTTAAAATGTGAATGAGAAACCTCGTGGAAAACACTCAAAAAATGCAAAACAATGTTTTCAGAAGATGCATTGCGGGAACCGAACCTGCAACCCAGCATCCCTTCGTAGTTTAGCATTCCCCATCGTTATCCTTTCGATCATCCCTTCACGATGGCAATGTCGACTTCAATCAGGTGATATGGAGAATGGAATGCACAGTGAGCTCAGGAATGGATTATATCTCACGAATCGGCCAGATTCACACAGCCAAACCTTGTATAGTGAAATTTTATTGTAACCTATGTGCGCCGAGCATACGTACTCACTCCAGCTGCTCCGATTAGGATGTTACAGCCAGTTTCAAATGGTTTTTTCTTTTTTTACTGGAAGATCGGAAGGTGCGCAGGGAAAACCGAACATAAATTATTGTTACCCTATCCAACCCCACAACTCTCGAAAGAACTCTTTTACAGGACGTCTCCTCCCCCAGGGGGTCGTCCCTTGTGAGAGAAAGGTAAATAATTTCAATGATTTTTTTGACAGAAGCCTTTTCAGAGAGTTCGAAAAGGTGCATTTTTCTGAATGGATGAATGCATGTGGTATAGTTCAAATTCGAATTGAATCCTGTTCCACGTTTCTTCAAAAATTATTCGAAAATCTCGAATACTATTCGGTAGCGGTTGCGCAACTTTACGTGATCAGATACTCGACGATTGTCACCTAAAACTGCCGAATATCTAGAAAATTGATCACTTTGTTCTCCAAAATGATCATCCTCCATTCAATTGGAACGAAAATCACAGGAATTCAAAACCAAGCAGTTTTTAGTGACATAACATTCGGAAAAATCGATTGCATCAACAATAGAGCGACGAAAAAAAAATCAGACAAAAAAAAACAAGATGTGGAATGATTACTCAAATGAAACTCGTATGGTCCACCCTATTCAGAAGCGATGCGAAAAAAAGGTACACAAGGAAGGAACACTATCACAAACACGCGGTGTGTTTCTATCTACACAAGAAGGACACTAAACCAGTTTGGACGTCTCAAGAAAGGGATTATACTAATCGAACGGCGCACCAATCTCAGCTTGAAACACATCGCTGACCCAAAAAGCTGCACATGAGTAGCTAGCCTTAACTGGGAACAACACACACAAATAAGTACGCTTAAATCTGGGAAAATATCGATATACAGTACGGATAGACTGAATCACAGCATAAGTACAACACAAGTTACATTAATACATTCATTTGACTCTCGATAACACAGGCAAAACAATATTCAGCCCATAAACAGATAAAAGAGATCACATCTTAGTCTACCAATTCTACTTACTCGCTACATATGGATTATTCGTGATCACCTCCGGATTCACACCCAGCACTTTGACACTCGAGACGAACTTCTTGCGATTCTGCTGACAGATTGGACCACATAGACGACCTAAAATCGAGAAATTAGATGGGGTTTTAGCAGAGCTATTGCAGCATTTTCTGTTCACTTATTTATTACATGATCCACTCATTGTTATTGGTCTATTGACTGTTTTGTTCGAAAGACATCTGCACCAGCATTTTCGTTGAGATTCCACATTAATTTTCTGGAGAACCCTCACGCTGGAGTTTCGAAAGTCAAAGGCAGGGTTCGCAATAAAAACGACTTTTGAGCAGTCATGAGAATGTAGATTTGGTCATCACAAAAGTTAAAAAAATGGAAAACACAGAATTCGCGTGAAGAACGCTCAAGAACAAGGTATAACGGCTAATTGCAGGTGTCGACCGGCTCCTTAATTAACGAGATTTTCATTATTGCTTGTTGATCCGCCTTTTATTTTGCTGTCAAAGTAATCAGTAGTCTCCAGAAGAGCTCAGAAATTACTTTAAAAACTAAATAGAAGTTGATAAAACGCATTTATATAAAGCTCCATAATTGGGGGCGGGCGGACACCAAGCACTAACTTGTTCCTGAGCGTTTTTTTCTCCAAATTTTCATTTTTTTTTCACATTTGTGATGGTTAGACCTACCTTATCATGAGCACAACTCTTTTTATCGAGGACCAACACACATCAAGTACGCCTCCGTCTCTTGCGCGGGAAGCATTCCCGATTCGCTAATGATCCCTTGCGTAAATCTGCCGTAGTCCCACTCAAGAAGCCGTACCTCCCGAGGTAGGTGAAAGCGAGATGGAGCTCAGTGGGTGCGTCCTTGCCTCGTTACGCTGTAGAGATTCGCCCATGCTGATGTCTCATCTGCACAGGGTCGATAACAGCAAATCTGACGAGTGCCCGGATAGTGGTAATAAAGGGCATACAACTGCGCACATATTCAAATGCCCGATGAGACCGACTACAATAACTACACTAAATTTATGGATGTATACTACGCTGGCGACCCAGTTCCTGCACCTAAAGGCTCATTCATAGCTGGTACTGCCAACAATACTGCCACGATCTGAAATCGCTTCGTGTCGCGACTTGAAATCGTGTCGTCAAGCGATTTCAGAACGCTCGGGCGGACGTAATTTCGCGTGAAATAGACGGACACCTGCGGACCAAGCCACGGGAATGAAAAAAAGCTTTTTTCTCGGCATTCCTACTTATTTTTTTGACATTGTTGCCCTTACCTTCCAGATAAAAGGATTTTGCCCTGTTTTAAAACAGAAAAAATGGCTCCATAAGAGGATGGGGTAGAATTTGCTTGAACAGCAACATAAAGCTAAAGCTAAAGTTACTAGTTGCTCGAAGCCGGCATGAAATGTAATTTTTCGGTAGCCTCATTAAATTCTCTCATCGTGCATGTATGATAAATACTCGTTTTTCCCTTTCACATGCCGTATTTTATGCGAGCAAACTGTGACGTCTGCAATTTTGCGCCACATACGCAAGGTTGTGACGATAGATTGCGGACTAGTCGCTTCGACTAGACGAATCGCTTCCATCATGGAATCGACGCGATTATCCGAAGCGACCTAACAAAATCAAGCAGGTCGCTTCCACCAGCTATGAAATACCCCAGTCGTTCGGCGATCGCGACTGAAACAGCAAACTGTTCCAAACCGTAACGAGTCAATGCGAGATCTGTTGGCGCGATGGGTTTTGTAACTGTTGGCAGTGCCGCGACTAGTCCAAGCGACCTGCTATGAATGAGCCTTATGACAGAATCGTCTTTAGGGCTGCGAAGCAGGCAATTGAAAAAAGGTCTATTAAGGGTTGTGCAGAAAAAAAAGAACAATAGTAGGACTTAAATTTTCACTAATGCACCTGGACAGATCAAAAACGACTAAAAAATTCATTTTTCCATATTTCACGAATTGGAACATTTTCGGCTATAAGGCCGAGATCATACTGACCGCGATCAGCGACAGCGACAATGCATATCAGACATATCGATTTTTAATCAATATTGATGGTAAACACTGCGTCGCGTCACTCGTCGAGGTAAGTATGATTCCAGCCTAACACTGTCCAGAAGGGGGGGGGGGTGGACTATTTTGGGCGCTGAATACATTCTTCTTCTGCAGCCACGAAGCGTATACGTTCAAAAACTGGGAGACCAGCGTTGGATTGGTCCTACATAAGTCTATTGTGCTTATAGTGGGTCTCTTCGAGCAACTGAATAAGTGTGCAAAGAAACGTCCTTTATTACAACAATCTGGGCACTCGTAAGGTTTGCTGTTATCGATCCTGTGCTGATATGAACTTGACATGGGGAATGACCACAGCGTAACTAGGCAAGGATGCTACTTGCACGCCTACTGAGCTTCATCTCGCTTTCGCCGACCTTGGAAGGTACGGCTCCCAGAATGGGGTAACAGCAGTTCTACACAAGCGATCTTTAACGAATCGGGTATGTTCCGCGCGCAAGAGACGGAGCCTCTATTGAATGGAGTCGGCCCAACTTTGTACTCAGTATTACTGGTAACGTCCGCGGACGGCTTCCTGATTGATCTCTCTCTCTCTCTCAGGTTCCAGTACTCTTCAGATGATTGGGTTGCTCAAGAACATTATTGTAGTATCTGTTATGTTTGAAGTTACCAATGCTCCTTAACCCATGCCTAGTTTTGGGTGGCTGCACGTTCGGACCGCGTGCAATATTGCGCCACCGTATATGGTGTACCACCGGTGGGACACGCTAGCTTGAATAGCGTCACACAGGTAATTACTCCCGCTTCATTGTGTACATATTATAGCTAGCAACGATGATCGAACAGTATCAGGGTTTGAGCCTCCGAGACGCTTTCGTTATCAAGAAACAATCACTCAAAGCCAAAACGGGGTCGACTGAGCTGCAGCGATTTCAGAAAAGTAAACGAGTTTCAAACGATAGGTTTCGACTAAGCAACCTAAAAGCTAGCAATAGAAGGAAAAATAAATCATAAGGTGCTTCCAAAGTTGCTTTTCAGCCGTTTTCCCCTCTACTTCCCACCTGATTTCAGAAAATTCTTAATATGTTGTTGCAATTGACCTAGTGGTGGAGCACGAGGTTTTCTTTCAAATCTTGGGTAGGTCAAGACATTGATCATATATAACATCGGCGTGGATCGTGAAGAGACTTCGCGTTCACTGTTGAAGGTTGGGGCAAACTTGGCGCACCTATGTTATAGCATAAGGCACCGAGTTCGCGCCAACCTCCAATGGGGAACGCAACGTCTCTACCGGGTCCATGTCGACGTTATGTAGGTTCGAAGTAGTTTCCTGTGGCGATGAAATCGATTTTTGAAAAGGGTGTCCCACCGGTGGGACACGTGGTCGTGATTGGGTTAACTGGCAATATGCGCACCTCCACATATAGTTGCTCGACTGGAGAGCTTTTGAGCTGACAGGGGCAATTATCAGAGCAGCGTTCTAAGTCGCTGCATCTTCGCTGAACACACTCTGTGAAATTACCCGCATTCCAATCAGCTGAAATCTCGCTACTATTTTATGGCAAAATCAAGACCAGATTTTGAGAAATCGAACTTCAGAAGACGCCCTTTAGCGAGCCTTGATCGAGATTTTTGAGGGAAAGACCAGAATACCTTTTGGGATCCGATCGAGCTACCAAAAAAAACTAACAAAAAAATGGGTAGCGTCTACACCCTGTTTCAATCGAGAAAGCCAATAAAGAACCCTAAGAAACAGGGATTTTCCCTATGCGTCTCTGCCAGACTTACTCACACGGCGTTTCGTACAGGAACTGCTGAAAGATGTGAGACCATTCCGTTCACTCCAGCGGTGACGGCGGGACAAAGTAACAGACCTATCGCAAGCGGAATGCTCATTAAACTTGTGGAAACAGATACGAACGTAGATCGCGAACTTTATGAGAGCAGATATCCAACACTGCGTGCGCAAAAACGCAGTGGGTATGTCTCTGTCCCTTGAGCTTTTCATCGGCAGACTTTATCGGAACAGAGCATATCTGCAGTCAGACGCTCAGGCTTGAACGGACGCCTAATGATCTCCCAAAAACGACATTTCAAGCCATAACTATGCGAGCCCCTCATACCACCACCCCGCTTGAAGACAGCATCCACGCTCGAAAACGTGTTTGAGATAACTACGGAAGCTCAGAACACAACGCCTACGCATTTCCAAGCGTCAAAAACGACACACAATGTCACTACACAAGTGGGAAATCGGCCCCGCTCTATATTTCCCCATCGCCTGTATTTGCCGTCCTTCTCTAAAACAGGGGTTCTCGGCCATTACGACCGTCGCCGATGTAAATGGTTTACTTATTGTACCACCCACAAACGTCGCCTACGGTGGGAGTAGCCCAGAATTCCTGTTTTGGAGGAGGACGCAAATACGGGGGCCGGAGAGACACAGGGGCGGAGTCAACTATTTACTTTTGGGCCGTTTTTGACGCTTCAAAATGTGTAGGCGCTCTGTTCTGAGCCATACCATTCTACTTCCGTAGTTATGTCAAACACGCTTACGAGCGAGTATGGTGTTTTTAATTCTAGGCCCGTCTAAAAAACAGCAACTAACCAGATTTAGAGCGACGTTTGACTAAATGGATAGTTTTAACTCAATCTTAAGCAGTTCTTGAAAAAAAACCATGAAACCTTTTAACAACCTCGTGTAAATTTCGAACAGAAGAAGCCCTGATTCAAAACGTCAAGGATTAACAGAAATTCTTAATGGCTATTGGAAACTCACTTTGACAACTGACACAGGGCCAGTGACACCCGTGACATTCCGGTATCAAACAGTCGCATAATGTGATGCTTTCTTCGCCAGGAACAATCAACTTTCCCTTCTTATCATGGAATATTTGCCGCCGATCTTGCGTCTGTGGCTCCTTGTCTTCTGCAATGATCAAAACTTGAAAGGAAAAAATCAATTCTGAACTCTAACCTTACTTCCCTCATTTTCTCCTAGAGGTAACATACGCAAAAGCGGTTGAAATAGTGGAGTCAGCTCCTACTATGTAGAACGCCAACGCCGTTGGAAGCGTCGAAAACGAGTCGAAATGACCGTATTTGGACAATCCTGAACCACCAAAACGCCGGGGCTCCATCCATTTTCTCGCCAAACCCCGCCCCTCAATACGAATACCACAAATTATTTGGTTAAATACGGCTTCTGACTCGTTTTTGGTGCTTCCACTGTCGAAGGGAGTCTAGTAAAGGCCGCACGAGTCCAATAGCTTTGACATTTCTACCACATTGTCGTTAGCTTCGTTATCTCAATCAGCGTTGAGCAGGGTTGCGACTCGGCACAACGGAGGGGTCGTGAAATTTTTAGAAAGGGGAGCTCGTAAAATGTTTGGATTAAAAAGGGAATTCTCTCCAAATCATTTGGTAAGCTAAAATGAGGCTGAAATAGTCGCCCTGGGTGCTAAATACAAATTTGGGGTCTATTTTTCGAGGGGGGGGAGGAATCGTGAATATTTTCCCGTATTTTCTTTTTTTTTTCGAGGAGGAGGGTCGTAAACATTTTTCCAAAATTTTGTTCAAGAGGGGGGGGGGTCACAGCTCCGTCGAGAATTGGCGCAACGATCTGCTCAACCCTGATCTCAATGTTCAATATTGCGAGCTCGGAACCTTCGATTCATGTCATAAAATCGATACAAATTTTAGGCGTGTAAGCCATCTTTAAAGGTGAGAAAAAAGGAAAAGATCAGAAAAGAATGCGCTTATGTGGATACCATTAATCTTCCTTCTCGATCGACGAGAGGGTATCGGTTGCGACATTAGACCTCCCGGATTCGCAAACTGTAGTTTTCCCAGCTCACGCTGCATTTGTCTCTGGCGATCTGAAATTGGGTTAAACCAGGGCCAAATGCCAGTAAACCTGATTCAAAAGCTTGTTAGTGAAAACCAACTGATTTCATCTTGCCTCAGCGCGATGTCGTCGTATCGCTCATCAAAATACACCACATTCGCAGACGAAGTCCCATAATGATCACCAATATCAAGATCCTCTTCCTAAGAACGAAAAGAGATAGATGCTGGTTGAAAACATGTGGTCCACACTTGGAACAGTCATGGAACTGCTACTCCAGACGAAATTCCCATTTTGGAATTCCAGAGATCGAAGTATATTTCCCCCAAAATTCGCACTTACGGGTACTTTAAGGTGCTGAACGCAAATATGAGATTCTTCTTCGATTTTTTTTTGACTAAGGTAGGTACAGCGCGACTAGACCAAGGTTTTCGATTTAACTGACTTTTTAACCAGAGTGCTTCTTCTGGTTGCTGATCACAAATCCGCTACCTGTTTGGCGTTTTGAAGGATTAGGGCAGGTTACGGCGACCAAATGATATTGAACCTACAATAATCCTTTCAAAATCAGCGCAGGGATACCGCATTCGCGGTAAGCACCTCAGAAGGGTGATGGTCGTAATGTATTTTAACCGCGAGAGAGGAGCAACAACGGAGGATGAGGCGCGCGTGATTGGACGGAACACGGATTTCCCCCGCCTCTTTTCCCCCCGACAATCACCCACCTCAGAGAACCCTCCTGGGCAGTTTCTGTGGAATCTAGAAGATCGACCTACAGCAGTGTGACTACCCAAACGGAAAAAGACCTCATATTCGTAATTAGCACTCTGAATGACCCCTGTAAGGAACATGGGGGTGAGAATCAAACTCTGACAAATAGAACTGAGCCCAGAACTGTTACTTAGAGACAGAGTCCAAGCTCAGGGGCGAAATCTGAGATTTCCACATAATTGCGAAGTAGACCCACCCCATATAACACCTGCCAAGTGCGAGCTCTCGATTCCTCCGAATAAGCGAGATATAGGGGGAAGCCACCCTGGGGCGAAGAGATCAGGAAGCCATTTTAACATGCCCCTTTTACGATCTTTCGAGCTCAACAGTGGCGAGATGAGCGATAGTTTCCGATCAATAGCCCCGTTCCTCCCTTCATCCTCAACTTCGCTCTTAGTTCAGGTCAGCTCGCACAAATCGGTTGCAAATGACAGAAGTTATAACGGAAAACTCGTCCACCATGCTTTCGCAGCTCAATTTTCGAGGAGTAATAACTCCGTTTGCAGGCAGTCTTGTAATATTCCAGAGACATTCAAATCAGCGTCGGGCTGTTTTCAAGATAGGCAGAAACCTTAGAGGCAGTGTTCACGATTAGATTAACTTCCGATATCTCCACGGTTTACGGACGGTCTGGTGCCTTATATAGCAAGGCATGCCTAAAAAGGACACGAAAGACGCGTTTTTGAGCAAAGATAGGCCCTCTCCTATTTACGTTGATTTTTGAGCGTGGAGGAATTGACCGCTAGAAGGATGATACCTGTCAGTGCAACGAAGCGATCAGCTCACTTACAAGCACATTCTTGACTTGATCATTCCTGTAATCTGAGCCTTCATTTGTTCACTCCGAGGGGGCAGATCTGGGGCACCAAAACGCTTGTTTGCAGCCGTTATTTCGCCGCTCTTGGCTCGTTTTCTACCGTTCTTTCGACACTGGGAGCATAGGATCCTTCTCGCTTATCATTTCACTGTGGAAAGTCAACGAGGATGATTATCGTGAACGCTGCCTTTAAAGCAGTGTTTCACTTTACGTACTCCAGTATTAGGAATACTTCTTGTTCATATCTGGTCCTGGACATCAATTCCATCAAATGGGGCGCTGAACACAAATTAACGACCCGATTTCCAGTTTTTCGGGAGATTACGGTAGGTTACGGTACGCACACCGTAATAGTCTAGACAAGGGATTCTTTGAGGTGTTAGTCTAGAATCTAAAACTTTTTTTCTTGGATTTCAAAGAGCTACGTCAGCAGGGTTGACTAGGGTTGCGACTCGGCGCAACGGGGGTCGTAAAAAGAATTGCAAAATTTTGCAAAAACAAGAAATGAAAATCGGGAAGGGGGGCTCGTACGATTTGAAAGAATTTTACTACATATTTTAACTTTCCCCAGCTAGTTATCTCTCGAACAGCCTAATGAGTTTTTTATCTCGGGAGGGAGGAAATATTTAGGAAATTTTCAAAGATTTGGTGAAAGAATTGGGGGTCGTAGGTCCGCCGAAAATTGGCGCAACGGCCTGCTCAACCCTGTACGGCAGGTTTCAACTAACTCTGCTCCCGTAGCCTATCAATACCCATCAACCTGTCTTACACAAAACGAACATCGCATTCGTGATCAGCATCTTCAAGAGCTCTTTTTTCAAGGAGTCAACAAGGGTGGGAGTCACAGCTCCGCTGAGGTTGGAAATTGAGAAAAAATGCCCGAATTTCGTCCAGCGGGTTATTTGGAGTGCATAAGATGAATAAGAACCAAGACCACAATGATACAGTAAAACTCACCACCCTGTCCGATGCAGAGGCAGAAGCGGCTTTGTCATTAGCCATCTCTACTAGAAATGAAAGCGCGTCGTTGGTCGAAGACATTGTCTACCTATAAAGTCCAGAAAACAACAAAAATTTTATAGCTCCAGAATAGTAAAAAAATAGTGGGTGCTATCTTAGCACACACGGCGGCTAGAGGTATCTTTACGTAACATGCTATCTTAGCGAGGGGGCCACTGTGGCGCCTTGTACTTGGCCACGCCCATATTACCGTGCCGCACTAAATTTGAGCACCTTCCCGGGCAGGGTTCGGGGCGGGGTGTGGATGTCCACAGGGGGGGAGGGCTGAGCTGATAAAGGTGGAGCGGAGGGGCCTTCACTATAATCAAAACCCTTAGGCCGGGACCATAGTTACGGCGACGAGCGACGCGACCCAATGTTTACCATCAGTATCGACCAAAAATCGATATGGCCAGTACGCACTGTCGCTGGTCGCGGTGAGTATGATTCCGGCCTTACTGTAGCTAAGTTTTTGAAAAACGCAGGCAACTTCATGTAATCCGTCAGGAAAAGCCTCGTCCGTTATCTAGTTCACTGCTAACCCATTCACGACCACGCCTAATTTTGGGTAACTGCATGTTGGGACCGCGTGCAATATTGCGTCACCGTACAACGTGTCCCACCGGTGGGACACGCTGGCTTGAATAGCGTTCCACGGGTAATTGCTTTTACATTTCTGTGTCTATATTGTAGCTAGCAACGATGTTTGAACAGTGTCAGAGTTGGACTCTTTCGTTATTGAGGAACAACTACTCGAAACCAAAACGGCTTCAACTGAGCTGCAACGCTTTCAGAGAAGTACTGTGCTTCTCTGGGCCGAATTCCGGTCCGCGATTGCGTCTCGACACGCTTTGCGGCCGCACGCACTTGAATCAGTCGAGTTTCCCGCGCAAAAGCCGACCCGATATGACTTTTTTATACAATTTTCTCTAATTTTATTTAGTCTCCAGCTTCTAGAATCCACCTAGAGTCAACAGATCGGTGGTTGCGGCGCTTGAAACCCTTCCGACTCGAAAGCGCGCGGCCGCAAAGCGTGCCGTGACGCAAATGCGGACCGGAATTTGGCCCAGAGAAGCACAATAAACCAGTTTCAAACGATTAGTTTCTACTAAGCAGCCTCACAGCTAGCAATAGAAGGAGAAAGAAATCATAAGGTGCTTTTAAAGCCACTTTACAGCAATTTTTTCCTCTTCTCTAGCGCACCCGATTCTATAAAAGTCTAGATACGTTGTTGAACTTGACCTACTGATGGACCACGAGGTTTTTATTCAAGTCTTGGGTAGGTCAATACATTGACCATATGTAGGTTCGAAAGTAGTTTCTTGTGGGGGGGGGGAATCGATTTTTGAAAAGGGTGTCCCACCGGTGGGACACACGGCCCGATGTGGTAGTCAATGCGTGTTACGTGGTCGCAAATGGGTTAATGTCTTGCCTTTGAATGGTTGTTCTTCTTTAAATTATACATCTTTTGGAATAAGCTGTTCCTGCTATTTCAATTTTACTACAAAAACAGACAATTAACACTCCTGAGAGGAGGTCGGAGAGAATCGCCAAAAAATTGACCTATTAATGCTTCTAGGAGGCGGGTCTGACAGAATTGCCAAAAGTTTGCTTTTAGAAGGGGGGGGGGGAGTATGAGTAAATTTAGCCTTGTCCACACCTCGTGCCGAACCCTGTACCTAGGTTTCCCTCCCCTGCCAGAATCATGAGTCATTGCGGCACAGAAAAATGGGCGTGGCCAAGTGCGAAACAACAGTGCCCCCCCCGCTAAGATAGCACCAAATACTGAACAGAATAAGGCCAAGAGTAGGTCCAGAAGTGGCGCACCTCGTGGGGTGGGGGTCGTAAAGTGTCCGATTCAGCCAGTTTTGGTATAGTTATGTAGAAGTAACTAGACATGCTTTATTACGCCCTATATCAAACTGTCGCTATTCTTACACAGGGGTGATTCTACCGCGAACTAAGTAACGCAAAATGAAGTACCTTACCAGAATGTCCATGCTAACTAGCAGTGGAAGCTGTGTGTTTCCCTTGCCTAAACCTAGATCTCAGAATGTCACAACAAGCTAAAAACGATAGGTGGTCCACAAAAATCGGAGGAATTTAGATTTTTTTTAAAGAAAAACAAAAAAATGGATGGGGTTCTTCTTCTTTTAAATGGGAAATTAATCAGTATCTAGCTATCATATTATAACAGTAGGACTTTTACTTTTCCGGTAAGTGGGCTATCAGGCTAAATCGACGGTTTTCACGTTGAATGTGTGGTAATCCGGCTTAGTTATTAGCAAACCTGTTCTGAGCTCAGCCTATTATGAGGCTGAAATCGACAGTTCAATCATGTCCAGAATACGTTGAATAACGAGCTAAAGGTTTCAGATAATCTAATTTCAGACTGATCCAAGACCCACAATTTTTTACAAAACCGGATTTCGAGTAGGTTAGGATTTTGAACTTTTCAATGACAAGAATTTCGGGTTGATTGGAATTTATCGATTTTTGGTGGATCGAATTTTCAACAATTGAACATAAGAAATAAGAAGAAACAACAGTATATCTTAAGGCGTCGGCAGAGTGGAGAATCTGCGAGCGATCGAGTTTGCGAGAAATGATGAAGGGTGGGGAGCACTACGCAGTTCGACCGCGCACGCGACCGCACCGCATAGGCTGCGACGGAGGGGGGTGCGCAGAGTGTCTTGCCCGTCGCGGAAATCGCAATTTCGCGGCAGAAGCTTCGCCTGCGAAATCGCAGGAGACGATTGTGATTTTCAAGCCGATTTTGCGAGTTGCTGCCGAGTTCCGCGCTCCATTGCTTATACTTATGCTCCATTACCATCCCTCTATTTAAATGTCCACGATTTCGACACTCTTTCTCTCTCCCTTGTTCTCATTCTTTCTTTTCTGCTATATTTTCAGAGTGCTAAACTATTTTGGGGGTTGGCACTCAGGATTAAAGGAGAAATGGATGATAGTGATCTTAGAAATCGATATAATTTCATGAATTTTTTAGGAAATTACGAATGACAAGGCTATCAAATATCTAATAACGAAAAGAATTTTTCATTTTCATGGATTAATCTTTTTCATTTCTATGGAAGTGAAAATCCTGAGTGCCCTCTCCTAGTTTTGCACCTAGTTTTTCAGCTTCAGTTTCTTTTCTGGGGTGCAAGTGTTCCAAGATTTTATACCAACCATAGTAATTAATGATGGTATATGAGGCCTCATGAAATGAATATGGATACATTTCAGTCGATCATTTGTTTAATATCCCGTTAGCAGGCATCTCATAGTGGGAGCTTTAATTCTTCATCAGATCTCATTTCAATTGTCTTGCGTTTGATTTTCATGCACAAATTTTTCGCCCATGGAAACCTTTGAAACACACCCTGAGTATGGTAGTAGACTAACCTCGTCATGTTTGTGCTCGAAGCTCGTTTCACTTTTTCAAATTTCTGGTGCATCAGTAGACAGTGCAATTTTAAAGACGATAAGTTGAATAATGTGGAATATCTGCGAGTCCTGCCGGATTGAATTTTTGTGAAGCGCACTTTGAATCTTGAAAATGTGGAATCTTAATCTAATTTTTTGTGATCAAGGTGCAAGAGTAGTGGTGGGGTAGGGGGCATTGGAGGAAAATGAAATGGTTAATCTATGGAAATGAATATTTTTGCTGTTTATCATATGCGTGATAGCGTTATCGGTCATTGTTATCAGTGAGCGTTATCAGATTTCCAGGACAGCTGCGGAACATCCTGCGAAATAACGAGACGAAAATAGATGATTGACTTCCGCGCTCCAGTCGATCAACATTCGCGCTCTAATCCAAATCACACTCTGCGGGCTCAGGCAGAAAATGGTCACTCAACCGGTCACATTTTGGGTGCGTTTCAGTGCATATCATTGTGACCGGTTGTGTCCCCGACAAGTTTTGGGGCGCGGGCTCAATTTCCCACCACCCGGTCAGTCAATCCGGGTCGCCAGTTAGATCCAAAGCCGCGGCGTGGCAACTATCGATTTTCAGGTTCTACTGGTTTTAGATTTCCAAAGGCACATTCATATGCATTTATATGGTCGCTGTCCTTCACGTCTGCCCGCACACCACGTTCTCAAATCTCGACAATTTTTATCCCATTTCATTATAGTTACAGTGAGTATGGCTCATGACATTGCTTCACCTGCGTGCGTACGCGTCACGGTCCGGTGACTGTCGCACTCGCGGCGAACGTGGAAAAGCCGCCATCGTGATAATGAGTCATCTGGCCTACCATATAATACGGCAAAACGGTTATCGTTACTGGCATAAAACGAACACAGCGATTCAAATAATGCTTCAAAACATGTTAGTTTTTTCTTCTTCTTCTTCGCAGCCTCAAAGTGGTTTTTTGTCATAGGTTGAGGAACTGGGCGGCCTTCACAGGATTCGTCCAAAGGTCCATTGTTGTTAAGGAGGTAGGTCTCTTTCGGGCACATTACGAACAAGTGCGCCCGTGTCGTGTCCGGGGAGCACCACAGTCCGGGCATGCGGTCTGGTCGGCTGCTGTCGATCTTGTTGACGTAAGACATGAGGCAGAATAGAGTGACCACAGCGCAGCGATGCAAAGAGCACATCTGGCTCGTCTGCCGGAGTTGATGACTCGGACTCGCAAACCCGGAGGCGGCACCGTTCCCCAAAGATAGGGTTCCACAGCCGCCTTTGCTAGATATCCTCGAGACAAATTGCGTGTGTGCTCCTCACGCAGACAGACGAAGCCTTTCCATGTTGGAGTCCGGCCCATCTCTGTACATCAACTTTACACGAGGAGCATCGGCGAACGGCGTCCTAATCGACCTCTCTCTCTTATGGGCTTTCATTATTCTCTTTGACGGATGATTCGGCTGCCTCAGGGGAACATTAATATACATCTGCTGTGCCTGGAGTTCACAATGCTTCCTTTGACCGGCAATATGCAGGCCTCCGCGTGAAGATGCTCCACCGGGGAGCTCCTTGCACAACCGGTAGCAATTCTTAAGCGCAGCATTCTGTACACGCTGCAGCTTATTCCAGAGCTGTCAGACACCAGGTGCTGCCACACTGGTGCCGGGCATATTCCAGAGCCGGCTGAAGTATTGCTCTGTAGGTTCTCAATATAGTTCTCTCGGCTGCTTCCCCATGATGTTCACTCCGAGAGCTCTCAAGATATTAAGTCTCCAGCCTTGACGACTGTTTGTTTCTTGTTCCGCGTTTTTTGTGGAACTTCAGTGAGGATCAAGAATAAGGCCAAGCAGCTTGGGGAATTTTGTTGCTGGCAACAGGTCACCATCCCATTTGACATACTGGATGGGCACTGTGTTCAGCTTGGTGTTCGTTGTGAACACTGAAACAGAGTGATTTGCGGCAGAGACTGTGAGCATCACTTTATCGAGGAAGAGCTTCCAACTCGACGAGATAGGCGTCTGATCTTGTTAGCGGCTGTATCTGCAGGTCACGATCCTGGCACATGATGGTGATGTCGTCGGCATACATAACAATCGCTTACACATCATTGGGAGGCTCGGGAATGTCCTCTCAAGATACAGGCTGAATAGGGCAGGGGACAACACTCCGCCTTGCGGAACACCGGCTGCTATTGGGAATGCTATCGGATACATGATTCCTGGAACAGAACCTTAGCACGGCGGCCTTTAGTTGAACGCTGCAATCCATCGCTTCTGCCATGATGGTAGCGACGACTTGAGCAGTTTCTCGGACAGCAAAGTCCCAAGTTAACAGAGTCAAACGCTTTGCTCCAGTGTCGAGGGGCGACGGCCACCGTTCTCAGGGAGCTTTCTCATGTTGAACCCATCGACCTGCAAAGCTCACGATCTCCAATAGAGCTTCTGTGCAGTAGTGGAGTGAAGTTTCCCTGAACCCATGCTGATGCTGCTGTCAGCTCATTTTGATCAGCCAGGTCCGTCACGATCAACTTTTTCAGCTAATTTAGCGACGGGCGATAACAGGCTCTATTGGTCGAAAGCCCATTTGCCGTGCTTTGGGACTTGCCTGGCTTTGGCAACGGTGCATCACATTGGCTGTCTTCCAAGCTTGGGGTAGAGTGCAGGTCCGGAAAGAAAGTGTTAATGATATCTGCAAGCATCGGTAGAAGTTCCGTAGGGAAGCTTCTTCAGGATGGCTAGAGGGAGATACTGTCAGGTCCACGATAGCCTTCGAATTCCGCATTTCTTTGATAGCCTTCTCTACTTGCGTGAGAGTAAAGGGGCCCTGTGAAGCGTTCATGAGCGGCAACCGGCTCAGTTCTCTCACAACCGTGACTCTGTTCTGCACGCCTCGCTTGGCACGTGTGATGAAGAAGTTCTTGCCGAGCGCATAAGCAGCCGCTTTTCCTGATTTGAAGACGTTCTCCTCCGGGAACTCAATAGCGGAGCTCATCGAGGAGCGGACTTGCCGGGAAATTTTCCTCAACATCTTTCCACGTCGTAGTTCCGTCAGCCTTGAAATTCAGCTTTTCAGTGAACTTCTCCCAGCATTCCTTCTTGTTCTTATCCAGATCCTGCCTGATCTCGTTATCCAGCACAGCTATGTCCGGGTCTAGATGGTCTGCGGCTCTCTTCCTCATCTCTGGTTCTTATCTTCTGCAGTATTTCCCTGCTGACATTTGGAAAAAAGGTCTCTGACACGACCCTCAGGAATTAGCTGCTTTCATGGCCTTGCAGGATGGCACTTGTTAGATGGCGCTTCTTTCTGATGAACATCACCATTCCATGGGTAGTCGACTGCATGGCGAAGTGCAACATCTCTGAACAGGGTCCAGTCTGCATAGTGGCCTAAATTAAGATAAGTACGATGACGAAAACCAGAGTAAGGGGCAAGAGAGTCAGAGAGATCAATATAGACAAAGACGGGAATGTGATCACTGGAGAGAGTTGTGATGTGGGACTACACGTGCAAGCATTAGAGAGAGATTGGATGACACAAGAGAGATGTTCAAGGAAGATCGGCTGTTACGGCAGGAGACGAGTGGGCTGGTCATCAGTTGAGGATAACCAGGTCACACTCCTCAGCCCATTCCTTCGACATCTTCCTCTGGCGTCAGAATCAAGAGCGGAACAGAACGTGCAGGAGCATTGAAGTCACCTGCAAAGACAGCTGAAGGGGGAGAGTGAGCAGTCGTACAACTGCTTAAGGAGGGAATAGGATTATAAGAGTGGGGACAAGATGATATAGGAGGAATATATATGTTAAGAATAGAGATAAAAAGGGGTTTTGAGGGGAGGTGGACAGGAATGTACTTGAGAGTACCGTCCTTAGGAGTATTAGGGATAATATGAGAAGGTGTAAAGGCAGATTGAACGAAAGTAGACACTCCCGCCCCCAAGAGCTGTCCTTGGCATGTGATAGGCGGTGTAGCCCGGAAATGTTAGGGTTGGGATAAGTGGCAGATGGAGAGAGTTTTGGTTTCTTGAACCATGATAACATCCGGGTGATGAGAACGTGCGAATAGAGAGAGTTCAGATAACTTGTTGCGAAGGCTGCTGAGATTAATGTGAACAATGGAGAGGGGGCGGTTGGTAATTGAGGAATCAGAGTTGTTGGGGCAGAGTACATAGAACACAACGAAAGGATGAGTCATGATGCTCTGCAGCAGAACTGGAGGCCCGAACAGGGAGAAGTGCACCCACCTTTGGCATCCTGGAAGCACTGACACTTGTGCTTTATGCCAGGTAACATCCTCGCCGCAGGTGGCACATGGATACTTCCCGTAAGCTGGACCTGGATTCCTCTCGACGCCGGCCTCTTTGTAATGGTGGGAAAATCCTCAGGAGAGCTGCGGCCGACCAGCACCTCTCTCCTTGATGACAAAAACCCTCTTCCTCGGAGGGGTTGACGTCGGTTTGCACGGAGGCGATCTTCTTTCCTCCACACCTCTCAATTATTTACGAGAGAGATAGACATTTCCTAATTCTCAAATTGATCTTCTACTGAAAATGTAATCTTCATATAAATGCAATTTTGCAGTGATCTGTCAAATCTTTGCGAACTAACTATCGTGTACTACTTTAAAGTCACAGTGCATTTGAATCTTGATGCCACTTGTCATTGCAAAAAAACTTTGGTGATGACAGATGCTCAGAACATTCGTCGCCTTCCGCAACATGTGAAAACGCTACACTTCATCATTTGTCTCTGTTTCTGAGAAATTCATGAGAGCCTGGGCTGGGGTCCCAGGGGTCCCAGCAGGGTTTGTTTTTGGACCATGTAACCCTCACCTCCGAGGTGGTGGTTTGGTTTAGTCCCCAGCTGGAGCCTGGGAACCCAAATAGCAAACCCTGCCCAGGGATCCCAATGCGTCTCAATGCTGAATTCAAAGGGAGCGGAATGAGGACAGAGTAAACCACATATTTGATGGAAGTGGCATTCTAAAGTGACTAGTAGGTAGCGGAACAGCAGAATATTCCTCGATTCTACTGCTGAAATCTATCATCCTCCTTGAACGCACCTGATACATTTAGCGCACCCCAGCAATTACAAGATGGCCTGTTACGATAACTACTGTTTCCACTCGCGCGATTGTACGGAGCGAGGGCAGGAGAGGCGAAGAAGAGTGTGAGAAGGGAGAGTAAAAGTAAAACGCGCGCAGACGCACGCGATGAACGGAAATAAGTTTCGCTCAAACCGAGGGGATAACTGAAGTCATCCTCGGTTGTTGTCATCTCTTTATTAGACCTGCCCAACTTTCTATCAGTTATTTTGGGAGAATAAATTGTTGAAGCATCGCGAAATTTTTTGTGTTCTAGTCCCCCAGCTTAGCTTTGGCATGGCGGACCGGCTCGAGAGGGCGCCCCCCCTCTCCTAGAGGCCCAGAGTTGCCCCTGGTTGCCGACCGAAACCGAGGGTGCTTTACCCTGGTCGGAGACGTCGGCAGAGACACTAACTCTTCCCCCTCCCTCCTTTCTGACCACACTTCGAAGAAAATTTAGACCGACCTCATTTCAGGTTTCATTTTGGTACCAGAAATATTTTCGTTGCCATGTCGCACGACAACTCTGTGTAACTAACACAGCACATTGAAACCAAACAAGACACATGGATCTCAAGGAAAACCTTTCGCGCAACGAACTTTTGTAGCAGCAGACTGCAAAACCATCTTCTTCGCTATCAGGTTCCCCTTAGGTGGACGAAAATCCTGCTTTAGGATCCATAGCATTATTTCTTATACTTCTTCTCAGAATTTTCGAAACTCATGTAGTTACAATTCTCGTATATGCGACCAGGCATGTTCACGCCGAACACTCAGATTCGTGAGAAATTTTCAAACAAACGCTCTGAACATTGCGAATCCTTCCAAAGAAGACAATTATCTACACTCAGTTTGAGTACGATTTAACCCCCCATTCCTTATTCAGTTGTAGGTAAAAAACATCTATGGATCTGTGACCGCAGATAAGAGATAACAGAAGCAAATTGGCGGTCATACGTTCACAAAATTACTATGAAGACTGGATCAAAGCTTGCAACTGGGGACTCGTACGAACATCCGAGGAAAAACAGAAATTTTTCCCACCAACGTCTAAAGGAATTTTTTCTGGCTGAAAAAATATGGATACTCAAGCCGACGCGCACAAGTAAATAAACCGGGTTAGTAGCTGTAGAAATGTTTCGAAAATGTTGAAATATAAACTTTTCTAGGGATCACAACACTATTCCGATTGTACATTCTTAGGGATAGCAGGGACAAGCAGGGGCTCTCTCTAACTTACCGGTCAACGCTATTCTCAGCGTCTATCGTAACCCACTTCATGTCAGCACAAAGTAACTCATAACCTCCCGCGGTGGAGTGTTGTACCTGTACGGACTAACTATTGTACAAAAGGTGAGGGCCCTTGCCCGGAGTGCAGCGCGGCATCTCATGCACATCTAAAGTCGCAAGGTCAAAGCTATCGTGGAATTCGGCTTCATAAACCACTAGCTCCACTGACATCAGTGACGCAATTAGGGTAAAGCCAGGGTTCCGTAAAGAATATACCTGAATTAGTTCGTTATCAGTCGGTTGGGAGGGAGAACGGAGGGGATTCCCGAACATTTCTCCATGATTGGCGAGGTAAAATTTCAAATGATGCTTCTCGAAAGCTGTCATGAAACAATGGTGGCCATAGAATTTATGTTTGCCCACTTCTGACGACTGGAAACTTCCAAATCTAATGACATATTGTTGCTGTCATTGAAAGTGGTGCTACTGTACGCATGGGCGTTCAAGGTGGAGGATGGCGTATCAGTTGATATAATAACGACGGCTTTCCTTGTAAGGATCTGTTGAGAACTTTTTCGCCCTCACGTATAATATTCATCACGTTGCTACGTTACCTTCAGCAAAAACTCTGTTTGAAACGAGGAGCATCGAGGGACTAGAACAGGAAACTGAGCTTTGTCTACGAAGGTTGCCGAAAATAAAATAGGCTGGACATAAATCATGCATGAATAGCCTTGCTTACCATCAAATACCTGAACCACAGCAGACAATCAGACATTGCAAAATGCTACTCTCGAAAAATGTAGTTCTATTTAACGTAATCATGTACGCTTTTCTTGATGAAATACGCATGAAATAATCGATGCGGGAAAACGATGCTGTAATTGATTAGAACTTTGAGCGGCCCACGAAACTTTGATATTGGTGCAACATGCCAAATAAGCTACCGTAACCACGACATCGTCGTTTTTCATGACGGTGTAGTTAGAGAGGCTTGTGATGTCAGGGCTCTGCGTAACTGAATTCTGTAATTTTTCGTAAATCGCAGTTGCCCGGCGTTCAGAAAGTGGTACTGGATCCCGGGCAATTTAATATACAAAGAAAGGAAACTTGTTGCATCAGCAAGCTAAAGCAATCAAGTACCAAACATCGAAGTTTTGCCCTAACTTTGACCAGATACAAACAAGCCATGAATCTTTGCGTTACCAAACTTTAGACGTTGTAACACTGGAAGCCAAACAAGCAGGCCAAGCTGTGATGAGAAAAAAAAAAATGCGGTTGGACAATTTTAGGCTCAATCTTTGCAGGGGAAGAAACTCCTGATAAGGTGGCCATTCGGAAGGGACACGTTTACCCAAAACCACTCTGACATAGAAATCAGGAATGCCCGTCTATGTTTGTAAGCTCACGAGCGTTGCCCGTTTTCGCAGAATGCTTATGTAGTTCCTCTTCATCCTGCTTGGGTTCGTTGGGGTGGTGAGAGCGGTTCCGAGGTTTAGTTCAGGACTCTGAAATTTCAGGTCGAGCCAATAAGGTTCCCTTCATATCTTCTTCTTTACTACTGGTATTTGGAAAGTGCTGCAATTCCCAATATCTCGCCACGGTACATTACAACAGGATTTCATGTAATGAACCTGGACAGTATCATCGAGAATCTTAGATGAAAAATGATTTATATAACAGCGTACATCCATTCAAAATGGTTCACTTGGTTCTTCCATTCAGATAGCTCAGACCCCTTCCCCACCCTTACGCAGCCCAGGTAAGCGGTAAGGAGGAGAGAAGAGGATATCCACACCCCGCGCCGCCTGATGATGCCCAGTCGTAGTTTTACCAGGTAGATCTCGTTAATATAAGAGATGTTCCTAACAATTCTAGTAGGGCTGAAGCATGAGCTTTATAATGAAAGTAGGTCTCGAAAATTCGGCAAATGCTCTGAAAATCATTTCTGTCATACAGGCTGTAAAACCGCAGAATTCTCATGGCTCTCCTGCGCGAGCTGGTGAGTGGAGTTTAGAGAGAGGCGAAACTTACGCACATGATGACGGACGGAGGAGCAGCATCTTCTTTTCCGACCAGCGCCATGAATGATGAGAACACTACGGTTTAAACGCAGGATAACGGTGATGACAGGGCGTGGTGTATTTTCCGAAGCCTGGGCCCCCTTCCGGCCAACTTTATTCCAGAAAGTCAAAATTTTTGCCCATCCAGACATGTAATTTTAAGGCAATTTTCTTATGCAACGATTCAACAAAAAAAATGAAGTATAGATTACTGAAAAAATGCCTCATGGTGTTCAATAACCTTAGGTATTTTTCACCACATTACTTCAAGCGAGGCACTATCGCTACTAATGCAAACCAGTGATCAAAATTTTACCGAGGTGTATAAACAAATCGTGATCACGTACGATGAATGCAGAGGAGTGATTCAAAAAAAGTGAAAAACAACGAGCTGTAAACCATTCCAATGTGTTTACGTGTATCACACTATTCATCACACGTATGAAAGTTTACTTCCTAAAGTGATACAATATATAAATATGAATAACATAAAAATAGTGTCCTTGTCACACAATGAAGCAGCTTGCCAAACTGGAAGGCCCTTTACTTAAAAATGCAGTAGGAATGATGTCGATGTGGATATAAAATTCGCCCGGCAGTGCCGGTATTAAGTCAATGCACATTATACCATCAACCACTAGAACTTATTCAAAAACATTCAAAAAACTTATTGGGCTCTGGGGCTCAGGCGTCAAACCGCGCTACTTCACTTGCGGAGTCAGAGTTGAACTGGCATATACACCCTCTTCTCGCGGTTTGCATTTTCTGGGCTGGAAAAAGTGAATTCAAAAAAGACACTTGAGTGTTATGAAAAACTCTTGTGAGAAAGAAATCGACTTTAAATTCCCGAAAAGACAGAAGAACGAATGCATCAAATTCTGTTCCGTTCGATTGATATGTTGAAGTCGCATGACTCGCGCTACCTTCGTGGGGTTATTTCCGAACATTGAAGCCGATCCCATTGCGACCGACGTTGAGCCCCAGTTGCGACCCGGAGCTCAGAGTTGCTAATATCCGTACAATATTTCTTTGGGAAGGCCTTCGTATCAGCATTCTTTTCGGACAATTTTGATTGCTTCAAACAAGTGCTTGTGTAGTAAAACAACTAACATCCAATGGGCGTCGTCGCTTTACCACACTTTTTGAATCCCGGATATTTTCAGTACTAAGCCTACTATTACGTCCAAACGCGTTTCGAATAATGCAAACTCCAATGTGCGGATATCGCGTTCTGGATAATTTCTGGTTTGAAAGGATAACTTCGGCTATAACCAAGTATTTGATGAAATTAAGCTCGAAGAGTTTTCTGGGTTCATCAACCTTTGAAGGGGTTCATTAGCGTGAAGTTTCAGGTTTCTGAATCTTTGTCAGTCAACGACGGATCCTACAGTATGCGCGAGGCTCGTTTCCCATGAAGGAGGTTATTCCCACTGATCCCGCTATGTTTTCTCATGCTCCTCAGTGACTACTGTTTATTTCGAGCAGAATCAGCCATAGCAATTTTCTTTCACTCCGTTGCTAATCTTCAAAATGCATGCTTAATATGGCCGGAAATATGTAGCATGAACAAATCTTCATTTCTCTATCTCATTGTGCTTTGGATTCCTCCGCTTTTGTGCTAGCTGGGTTTATTTATTTGGTATACAGACGCGGAACTAGTCCACGTGAGTAATACTACATCATAATAATAAAAGTTGCTTCAAGTGTCTGAAAAGATTGAACACAATTCCCGCAGCAAATTGTTGTAATTGTTTATTACAGGAAGTAACCCTGCGACCAATGTTGACATCGGAACAAAATAAACGAACGGTAGTAATTACAAAAATGCTCAACTCACTTGTGATATACGAGACCGAAGAACACGCATCCGTATTTAGAGTATCTGTCGGAAAAAGTTCCATGACTAACACAAGATCACTAAATTTTGCGAGTTTTTACCTATCGAAGAATAATGTATTCAGACTAACATAATATCACAAGCTCACTGGTTCCATCGGATAAAATCCTCGAAATTACTGCTGATATGCGCTTGATACCCACAGGGAGTCTGGAATGGTTGGCTTCTAGGTAAAGGCAACGCATCGCGATCCCAAACATGCTTGTGTCTTTTTTCTCTCTCGGCTTTCTGGCTCTAGTACAGATATGAGAAAAATGGCGGAAAACACCGATGTTTTGCAGGCCCCAATTTGCAGGTATAAACTTTCTTGTCGTTTGGTGGCGGAAGAGTCAACTCCCCACATCATCGGCATCGATGACCTCTTATATCCAAGAACATCAGCTGGCTGGATTAAGAAATTGAATTTCAATCAATGAACCTTCAGTTTATGTACACATCTAGTCGAAAAGAAGCATTGACTGGAGTGTTTTCTTTATTACTTCAAGAACTCACTTTTCTTATTAGGTGAAAATTGCGACAGATTTATTTCTATCTGAATCCCATCGATGATTTTGACTGCTCAGCATGAGACTGCGATCTTTCTGGTCGACGCTGTGCACGTGTGCACAGAACTAAGCATCTTGGGCCCTAGAAACTCCTAATTCTAGCCCGCCTGACGCGGTCATTGCACACACTACCTTCATAGTTTTCAGCTATTTTCGATCTAAGCTGCGTTTTGTTTTTGTATTTTTCGATAAGAGATTTTCATCGTGACCATTGCCTTTAAGCAGTTGTCACAGTTTTCCAATTCACTGCCAGCTCTGTTAGTGAAGAAATGGTGCCTGACACTCTTCCTATTTCGCCAGTTTCGGACTAGTTTGAAACTAAATCTCCTTCACCACATGAGGTGGATGCCCTCATTTTGAGAAAAGCGTTTGGAGCATCCCTTAGAGCGTGTTGAACAAGACCTGATATACCCATACAATATTTTATATATCATCAAAAGCCAACAAGATGAAACGACCTTCCCCTTACCGCTTGAGATGGCATTTCCAATTTGAATCCCTCATGTTCCCTAGCATGCATTCTACTGGGTATGTTTTCATAAGTCGTCAAAAATCCCGCTTATCATTAAGCACAAGTGAAACTATTTTGTACCTTCTAACGCTTTCATAGTAGAAGACCTCATGACTGCATCTTCGGTTTGATAGCACAGTTCCATACTCAAGAAGGGGCTTAATACTAGATTTGTAGCAGTAGGCGTTCAAGAGCACCTTTTCGTTCCTAGTAGAGAGTGCCCTAAACAGGCAATACATAACCTTATTTTGTCTTCAGCCGACACTGCACTGCCTTCGTACAATGAGCGTCAAAAGTGAGATCTTCAATGAACGTTTTTGAACCAGGAAGCGGAATCCATTATTTCCAACAATCGACACAACATTATTTCTCGTCAGAAGGCGACTTGCCAGATTGTCTGCTTCAGCATTTGTCTGTAGAGACTACTGTTGCCCCAATATATACAAAAACGAAACAGGAGTTTTTCTTTGGAGACAGTATCATCTTCCAATGACGTTGGACCACTTTATAACCTCATGCCAAAGCCTTTTGCAAGCACTCCTTGTCAGCTCACGTCCGCAGAATATTCTGCAAGGAAAAATATTTTGAAATCGTCAGCAAAAAGCGGAGACATTTCACATATCAAAAAGGATACGTGGCTCCTCATGCGCCTGCGTGAAGTTCGCATGAGTGAAGATGTTGAACAAAATTGGGCGTAGAGATAGAATGCTCTCCTCCTGCGGCGGTACACCACTGTAAACAGGTCCTTGAATCAGAGAAAAGGTGGAGTTAACGCGGACACAGCAAACTAATCTATCGCTCGCAAGAACGGTGCTTCTGATCCATGCTACTATTCTCGGGTGAACACCAGCAGCGTGTGAATTTAGACATGAGTTTTTGCATGCGAAACCTATCAAAGGCGTTCGTTACTCTTCTCTACAAAAATCTATATAGATAACGTCAAACGGCTTGCTCCTCTGGTCCTTCATTCACGTAATTGGTCTATTCGTTCAGCGACTGCACATATAGCTGTCATTAGTAGAAGCTTTTGCCTCTGAAACCATGCTGAACATGGCAATTGAAGGGTACGATGCACTCCAAATGCTTGCACACTCTTATCCTTGCGAGGATTTTTTCTCGGAACAACCTTGGTCACCAAAAGTGAAGTTATGCTAACTGGTCTGAAGTTCTCGGCAGTGAGTTAGTGTGTGTGGTTTCTTACGTTTCTTGGGAGTCACAAAAGCAACCCGGAGCCTATCTCAGTCGGACCTCTGCATGAAAGCTGACATTTGAATGTGTGTTAATGGGCCTACACTGAATAATCAACAAAACGCACTAGCGAAATGAAATAAAGTCAAAAACATCAAAAAACAAGTAGATGGGGCAGAAGGAGCTGCATCCGTGCAGGGAGAATATCCATGTTCTTTAGATGAGGACTTGAAAGCATTCAAAGACATGCTCAGTAAGATCCATTTTCACGCTATGCTTACGCCCAACAACTTTCTCAAGCTGTGGTAGGTGAAAAACTAGACCTAGCTAGCTGTGACCTCGCATTGGTGGAATATAAGTCTTAGCTTCCCTCAGCTATAGCCTACCGAGGATATGTATGTTCACACCGTAGAGTTAGTAGCGTGGAGGAAAGAAGATCCACCTCTATGCAAAGCCAAAGTTGTCACCCCCTCCAGAAATGGAGAGCAGTAACCTCTTCGAATAGTATTCGACGCATCGTCAAATGAGGCAGTGCTCTCTTTGAATGATGTGATTCGTAAGAGGCGAATCATTGCAGACTCAGAAAGATTCGCATGACATATTAATCGCCAAGTCGATCCAGTAAATTCGTGTTACTATGCGACATTGAAGGCGGCGTTTGCTGCCGAGATGTCGTACGTTCATGCCGTGGCAGTGTGTGGAGGAGAGAAAAAGATCACCCTCTATGCAAACCGACGTCACCCCTCCGCGAAGAGGGTTTTTGTCATCGGAGAGGTGCATTGTACGTGCCGCGTCTCTCCTTCCGGATTCTCCTGCTAAGGGCCGTGGCGTGGAGAGGAATCCTGGACCCGCTCTAGAAGTACCTATGCGCCACGTGCGGCAAGGATGTTAACTGGAGACATACCAGCGTCCAGTGCTTCGGATGTGCCAAAGATGGTGTGCATCTCTCCTGTTCGGGTCTCTTTGAGTTCTGTGAGGCATCATAACTCCAGCTTTTCGCTGTTATGTTTTATGCTCTTCACCTACCAACTCTGATTCCTCTTCCTCAAATCGCCCCCTTTCCATTGCACATATCAATCTCTACGGCATTCGTGCCAAACTTTCTGAGCTCTCTCTCTCTCTTCGCACGTATTCACCATCCAGACGTGGTCATGGTTCGAGAAACCAAGCTCTCCATCACCTACCCGTCCCCATCTTAATATTCCGGGCTACATTGCCTTTTATGCTCTAAGAACACCTCTTGGCGGAGGAGTTTCTAACCTTTTCTTTATCTTCTCCTCCCACCACCTCATACCACGGCTTACACCCCACGGATGGTACTCTCGGCACCTCTTCTTCAATTCATCTTTCCTTTAAATCTCCCCTTCCTCCGGGTCAACATCTATATTCCCTTACCACCTCCCTGCCCCTCACTCCTACAATTCCATTCCTCTTCTCAAACAACTTAACGATTATTCCCTCTCATGATCAAATGTTTTCGCGGGCGACTTCAACGCCCACACTTTCTGCTCGTCCCTTGGTTCTGATGCTAGAGGAGAAGAAGTCGAAGAATGGGCAGAGGAGTGCGACCTGGTCATCTTAAACGATGATCCCAGCCCACTCGTCTCACACTGCCAACGGCCGGGGATCTCCCAGTCCAGATATAACTCTAGTCTCTTTTCAAACCTTTCCAACGCTTTCTGCTCATGGTCTACCTCAACAACGCCATTGTTCAGTGATCATGTTCCTGTCTTTGTGCAGCAGCAATCTCTCAAATTCTCTTGCTCCTTATTCTGGTGTTCGTCAGCGTTCTTATCTCAATTTAGGCCAAGCAGACTGGTGCCTGTTCAGTGAGGTTGCGCTACGCCTAGAGCACGCTCGCATTATTACGCTGCGGTCACTCTACAATGCTAATGTCTTATGTCAGCAAGATTGACAGCAGCAAATCTGATGTGTGCCCGGACTGCGGTACCATCGGCCATGATACCGCACATTTAGTCATCTGTCCGGAGAGACCTACCACGCTGACACCAATGGACCTATGGACGAATTCACTACTGGTCGCTCAGTTCCTCCACCTATGACAAAACCCTCTATGTGGCTGAAAAAAGAGGAAGAAGAAAATATGTATGTCATACTATGGTATTGGTCATCTTTAAAGGGCTCTCGATGTCGCTCATCACCAGCTGCGAACGATCGCTTCTTCATCAAAGCATATTTATCACCTGTTATAGTTCACCGAGGCCCACCGCTCCGCTGATGATGACAATCGAAATTGAGGGCTCACCAGAAATCACTTATATACCTACTTAGATCTTACTATCGTTACATCCATCAGAATTAATAGTCGGGAAATGGATGTCACAAAGAGTTTCTATGGGAACATTAGCAAGCAGTATTTTAATTAACAGTATTACGGTTCACAGTAAAAAAAAATGTAGGAAACACGTGTCATGGAAGCGGAGGAAGGAATTGCGACAAATGGAAGAAATACAAAAACATCCACACCATTACCTGAGTGACTGAACACGTATTTGATTAAAATAAAAATGGAAACGGCGATGTCGTTAGTGTTTGCCTCATTTACAATCCATCAGAAGCTGGGCAGGGCTTGGCCATCTTCGTGTTTGTGGTACAATCAAGATCGCTCTCGGTACTGTAGGTGAACTGAAAGTTAATCAACGTGAAACCGAACACTATAGACTAGACATCACAAAGCAAAATCCGCACTTACATAAGGAGTTGCCCATCAAAACCCGTTTTTTGACTTCCTGCATGTACGAGCTCACATCCTGCCTGTTGCGAATCGGTGGTTTTCTCCCCCAGGTCCGACACCAGACGTCAGTCCCGGGAGATCCAACCTACAGACTCCCTACCGATAACATAACAGACTGTACTAATTAACCCCGGCAAGGTGTATACTGTAATAAGGGTAATACCCACGACAACACCACATAACGCGTAATTGACACTAGTTGCCACACACGTAGTATATATTGTGCAAAATATATGTCCCTCTTGCATACACAACAGAACAGAAGCTAATATAGATTAGGTTATACAACAGAGGTAATATGGAGAGAACTTGGAGGAGGAGGAGAAATGAGAAGAGAGAACAAATATTACAAGAAGGGAACGCACCACTGAATTATTGCATCACGATCGATAATATGGGCCACGGCCGTAGACCTGTTCTATCAGATTGTTGCTCTTCAGAAGCCAGCCGCAGCAGAAGGTGGAATAGTACTGTGCTCATCTGGGTCAAATTCCGGTTCTGGCAATCGCGTCTCTCGACACGCCTTTGCGGCCGCACGCTCCCGAGCCTTAGAAGTGCTTCCAGCCCTAGCGCCGCAGACGCCGATCTGCTACGATTCTAGGTGGGTTTCTTCGAAACTGGAAAACTAAGAAAACTAAAGAAAATTGTTTAAAAAAGCCACATCGAGACGGTTGTGGCGCTGGAAACCCGACTGACTCGAGCGCGTGCGGCTGCAAAGCGTGTCGAGACGCAATTGCGGACCGGAATTTGGCCCAGATAAGCACAGTAGTGTTCTAAAGGCCAGAGGCCCCGAGACGATGCACAGCACAGGAAGGAATAAAGAGCAGCACAGAGCTGCTGGAAGATGGACCACGCTTGGTCGCGGCAGGGGCGAAGACTGATGACTCAGACCGCGCCGTCCGAGCCAGTACGACGGCGTCTCTACCGTGCGTCGGCATTCGTCGCGGGACCGACTGCGCCCAGGCCTCATTGCGGAGCGATAGCATCGCGCTTTCGCGACACTGCCCAAAATTGTTTTTTGATACGGGTATGTAGTTGAACAACAGAAGAATTCCAACATTGGTAATGTGTTACTCAAAAAAGTTCACAAAATTGATACATATGTGCTAAAAAGTTATCGAGCATTCCCGTTTAGCTGTAAGGAAATGAGCTCATCTTACCCTGATATGCATAGCTTTGAAACTTACCATTAGAGGCACATCACCCACTGAAAGTAGTAAAGTTGAGTTAAATCACACAACTGGTATTGCTACTTGAATTTAGCGTGCTTTACAGTTTTTCTCCTTCCTATAAGGTCCTAAAGTTTGAGATTACAAAAACTATTACTTATTTATCATGATAACCGCACTGATTTATGTCACCGAACAATTGTGGCTGTTTCAGACCAGTTCTGGGTTAAATTGGGCGAAAAAAGGATATGACGGTGGATAAGGTGGATGAAGCAATTGTCTTAGGGTAGTTTTGGCTCTATGTGTGGAGGCATCGTTCCCATTGGCAAAGGACCACCGGATTACCACAGGTAATACAGCGGCACAGCGCATCAATAAATCACACTACGACGTATGTAAAGTTCATGTGTTTAAGAATATATAACAAGTACGGACAATGGAAGAACTGTCATTTTCTAATCATATTTGACCCAATCTTCAAAATACTAGAAGTAAGTAAATCAAGAAAAGGAAAGGTATGAAAGAGAAGTTGACAAAGCTCGTTTCGCCGCTGGCCTCAGACGAACTTTATCAAACAGCTCTGCCGGGGCTCCTCAATGAGGAACAGAACTGTCGATGAAAAAGAAGGATGAATACGAAAGCATGAGCCGAGCAGAGTGAAGTAGTGTAAGAAACGTTAGAAAGAGGTATTAGGGCAAGAAGCTATAGAATACTATCAATATCAGAACGAAGTCCATATGATCACAAGTCCTTATCTTGGACAGCATCGAACACCGACCTATCAACATTGAAGACTTAGTATGTTATGCATTTTACCAAATGTGTTATACTTTTCTTTTCATCTCTTAGGTTAAACTTATATGTTATCATTTTTTGTTTTTAGATGCATTTTATCATATTTACTTCTACCTATTCTGGTTTATATAGGTTTCCAATTAAAACTGTCTTTATTTCTTTGAGTTTTTCCGTGAAGGAATCTAAATTTGAAACAGATATTAGCTAATCTCGAGGTCTCCGTGCAAATTTTGGATGCTTTGACTCTTTATAGAGATATCAGAATGAGCATGAGGAAATCTTTTAACTCTGAAATTAAAATCATCTGTCTTATTATACAATTTTAGTGCGTATTCTATTGATTAATTATTTCTATACTGCTGTCCAAGTAATTGCATTTAGAGGAATTATTAAAAGTGCGTCTTTTTTGAGCTCAGAATACATTCTTGTATATTAGTGAGAATTGTGACTATCCACAATGTTTCATTCTTTATTATGGATAATGAGCAAGTCATCCATATATCTAAAAGGTTTGAAAAGTACGTTATTTTCAATTTTCGCGCTAATAGAGTACCTCATACTCCAACATGATGGGGAGTGTGTATACAAGTCTGTTGGTACCTGCTCGTTGGTGCCCCTGCTTCTACTGAACCCAGCAGACGGTTTGAGTGCAATACACAAGGGAACGTTCGGAGCGATATAGCGTGCAATAACTATATCGCGGTGAAAGTATCCCGCACATTGCATAAAGGTGTCGCCGTGTCCACACACACTAATTATGCCTCTGTCCATAACACCTTTAGGATCCGTACTCTAGGAGTCATGGGAGTCTTTGGCCACAAAGCCACCAATTTCGCCAGCGCTGAACCTGTCGATCGCCGTCGAGTGATATCCAAAAAACTGCGCTATCCAGACTTCCTGAGCTTTATTTCCATGCACCGTTTGCTGCTTGCAGGAAAACCCGCCTCAAAGGATAGACTCCGTCATCAGCGCGTTTGGAGAGTACACCATCTACCGTGCGGTGTAACGCCGCTGGACGATAAGGAGAGTGGAGGCTGTGCAATAGCTGTAAGCGAAGCGATTTCAATGGTATGGTCAAGGAGTTCTGGCTCAAACGTCGTGCCGGAATGCATTCGTACGATCGGGATCACAGAGGATTCAATCTGTGGATAGTGAGTGCTCATGCGCCCACTGAAACCGCCGAAGACAAATTCGAAGGATGCGTTTTATGAGGAACTCAATACGTTGCTGGCCAGGATACCTTGTCAACATGCTGCGTTGTCGTGGGGTTGACGTGCAATATGCGAAGGATGGGGACTTGATCAGGAATCTGAAGTACTCTTCGTAAATGGTTCTGCCCAGTGAGCAAAACATCGGACAATGGCTACCGCCTTGTCGACTTTTTGTGAACGCAGTGATCTGATTATTGCATCGACATTCAAGAGGAATCATCGCCGCCATCAGCTTACGTGGCAGGGACCAACCCGGCTATCTCCAGAAGAGCAAAGGAAGCGGGAAGATGACAACTTTGAAACTACAGCTTGACTATGTCCTGACGAGGAATATTCCATCGGACATTCGAAGATCTAGAGCTGTGTGGGATGCTCGCATTCGATTCGGATCACCGTCCTGTTCTGTTGAACTTCACTGCGAGGATTCATAAGAGGAAGCGAGGGGCCAAGCTTCCTCTCCAGAGGATTGACATGACAAGTCTCAGAGATGAAGAGTGCAGAAGGAATTTCCCGACAACGCGTGTCTATTCTGACATCGGAGTACGGACTAAGAAGAAACTTTATGACGCGGATTCTTTTGTCAAGTGCATCCAGGACGCTTCGTGAAAGAGGCAACTCCCGGCTTGTACCAGCCTAAGAAGAAGTTCGCCTACCGTCCTCTCAGAAGAAACAACACGATCTACCTAGCAACAGAGTACATGTGCTCTCCGAACTGCAGGAAGACTTCGTGTGAGCGGAGAAAGCAGCGCCCTGAGGAAGGATAGTTGCGTCGGCAGCTTCCAAAGTGACTCAAGCGAACGAGAGTGGACGTGTAGAGCTAAGGAGTTCGAGAAGGCTTGGGAGGAGAAGAATCCGAAGAAAGCCTAGCACGTTGCTGCGACAGAATAGCGGGAAGATGAAGAGATGTTTCTCCTGTCTCTGGAACACTACCAACAATGGAGTTGCAGTTGGTGATGCGACGCTGCCAATATGGAAGGATTATTTCCAGTTCACTACTGAATCGTCCAGCGCCATCAGTGACCTGAGCTCCCGCATGTTCAGAGAGCACATTACGATGTCAGTGAGGAATCGCTGACTGAGTCTGAAGTTTTGGATTGTGTCCGGAAAATGAAGAATGGAAAGGCAGGTGGAGATGACAACATCACTGCTGAAATGCTGAAAGCATTCCTTCCTCCGTCTGGGATTCGTGAAATGACCAACACCATCCGTGCCATATGGATGAGCCGAAAGGGATACTCCGATCTCTGTGGAGACATGCGATCATCGTACCTCTTCACAAGAAGCTATCCGTCACGGATCCTAAGAACTACAGAGGAATCTCTCTAATTCCGGTGTCATGTACAAGGTTTCTAGGAACGTATCATTCCTCGAGCGACTTATCAAACATCGTGTGAAGGAACGACCAGAGATGAGCGAAGCCGGTTTTCGACCTGGAAGATCGACCATCAAGTGTCTCGTCGTGAGAAGAGTAATTGAATCGTGGCAGCGGTTTTCAGCGCTTTCATTACAGCTTGCTTTTTGAACTTTGAAGCCGCATTCGACTCTCCTCATCGTGATCGATTGCTCCAATGCTCTAAGCGAGCAGATGGAGTCCCGGAAAAGTATGTTTGGTTAATCGAGGACGAGGATACAAAGGAACACACAGCAGCAGTTCGTACACCTGTCGGATTTACGCTCAGCTTTCGAGGGGTGAAAAACAGTGAGTAAAGGCAAAGGAGCCGTTGCAGGACCTTTTCTTTCAACTTCCGCCGTTGATGACATCATGGCGTAGAGTTGCAGAACAGTTTCCTGCGGATGTGATCCTAACACCATCAGGACGCCCCTTTGTCGACCTGGAGTACGCCGCCGACGACATTGTGTTATTCGCTGAAAACAACGCAAAACTGCAAAGGATTGTGAACCTCGTTTCGAAGTATGCCGCCAGCCTATGGACGCTCGTCTTCGTCCTGACAAATGCAAGCGAGATGTGCCTCTCTTCAGAGGCCTTCTTAACGGAGTTTGTGTGGACGGGACAACGTATCGAACTGGTGGACGATTTCTGTTATTTGGGCCGTTTGCTGAAGAACGATGGTAGTTATGCAGCGGATATTCGACAACGATGTGGCGAAAGCCAGCGTCTGCATTCAATTCTTCTAACCAAGTGTTTGTGGTCTACCACTCATCGCGAAGGAAGTCAAGTTGAAAGCTGTCTGATCTATCCGCTATTCTGCCCTATCATGATGTACGGATCGGAGACGTGGGCACTGCACCGAAAACGCAGATGGAAAGGTTGGATTGCACGGAGAGGGAAGCTTTTAGGCGTTTGCTTGGATATTTCTGGCCGCGTGTATGCCATAACGAAGACCTGGTTATAACAAGGAAATCGACGCAGTACATACCAATCGCTTGACACGAGGGAGGTGCCAGCATCTCCTTAACGCCATCTCGCTAGCAGCAATGGTGTCGACTTCGACTGCTCGGGCATATACTGAAGAAGAACGCCGGATCGTCCTCGTACAACACGCTTTTTTAGAAAATGCTTCCAAATCCTGTCTGAAACTGCAAATACCTGGGCGTAGGCGAAAGTTCTGGACGGATGTGGTTAAAGAGGATTTAAAGTCACTCGGCATCGAAAGACAGTTCAGGCGCGATGTTTCGTTTCGCAGGAAATGGAATAGCGACAGCTGGATGGAATGTGTGTCTAAATTGTGGCTGAAGACCGTGAAAAATGGACACGGGCTGACTACTAGGACGGCACACCTCGGTGAAGATGCGGAATGACCGCGTCAGGCGAAAGCCAACCGATTAAGTCAAGTAAGTCATACTCCAACATGGAAACTGCAATATCGGCTAACAATGGGCTAAAGTTACCTCCCTGAGGAACTCCTTTCGTCTGTTGAAGCACAAATTCTCCGAAACGACAGTAGCTGTTGCGTAAAAGATAGTAACTTGATATATCAAGTCTGTGATGGTATAATACCTGTAACCGCCTTTATCTAGCTCAGAATCTCGATAAAATACTCTGTACTCCATTGGTAACTATCCATGTTTTTATTAGCATTTCTTGAAGCTTTAAATTTTCAAAACTTCTTTCATGTTATACAGGAATAAAACTGTGTGGAAGGTTAGTGAACGTATCAGTAAAATCAGCAAGAATAAAAATTGAACCCCATTGGTGCTCAATCTACATAATTCCCAGCTGCTATGTTAATGTTCGAGATATGACCAATAGGTCTTGGGAGTCCTTCCTTCCTTTGGTAACTCACATTGGTATAATTAATAAAATGTGTCTTGAGAAACGAGAAAATTTTTTGCAATTCTACTACCAAGCTAATGGTTTCATGCTGCTGTTTCTTTTGCTCCCGTAATGAATCTGAATTTTATGGGATCCTTATGTAATTTCGGTAAAGCGTGGTTGATGGGTAACTCATAATCTATGTCAAATTTAGGTCCTGCTTTTGATATTGAAAAGCTTATGCTTTAAAATGGTTGTTTGCCTGTTGGCATTTTGAATCCAAGCTTATATGTTTCCATTATGGTTTTGCTTCTCTTTCAAAATTAGCGTTCATGATATTAATTCCAAATTCTTTCTCATGAGAGTTATGGTGTAGTATTTCTTACAAATATTCCCATAATTATTGCTAGCTTTATCTAAAGGGCAGAAAATGAAGTGTTTCTGGTATTCTTTTATACTCTTATAGGGTGTCAGGCTATTAAACTGCCTACTGAAGGAAATCCCTTGTAGTATTGGTTTGTCTTTTTCTGTAGTTTTTTTTTTGAGGGCAACTGCAAGTTATTCATTTTCATAACGTCTAGCTTGTACTTATTTTTCATGTAGTTGATGAATTTCGTTGTAGCGTCAAAATAACTTTGTGTTATTTTACTTTGGTTATTCATCTTTTCTATTCTATATTTAGTTCCTTTATTCAAAATTTCTTCGAGAATTGAACTTTTATTATATCAATACTCCCTGTTTTGATGTGTTGATGATGGGAATCAATATAATCTTTATATTCATCCCGACCATATTCACCAATGCATCCATCTGATATTATTTCTTGGGTGCTACTTGTATCCAAAGCTTTTAACATTTTATTATAGTTGAAAACAATGCTAAATACAGGATTATCATGAATATGAACCACTCTTACTTTTTTATATATATTTTTATCCATTTCAGTGTTAGGAGCGATGTTAGGCAAATCCATGCTGTTAAAAATTCTATTGAAATTAATCCGATCAGAAACATCATTGAAATAATTCATTTCCAAGTAGTAGTAATCTTCTCGTTCATTTTTACGCCTTTCGTTACATTCCAAGTGATAGTGGAAATGAGTAAGAAGGCACAGAATCAGAAACTTAGTTTTGTTGGTGATACTAGATAGGAAAGAATCCGACTGTGATAGTTCTATAAGCCTTCGTATATTTCTTTTATTAATATGTTTTATCAAACTATATATTTTCATAGCATTCGATCCATCTTTTCCTTCTTTCTCTATGTAATCGATAACGTTTTGAACACCCAAAGAATTTAATCTATTTATCTTTTTTCTTCTACCTCTGTTATTCCGTTCCTTGGTAATTTTGAGTGCAAAGAATGGATGTTTGACTCTATGCATAAGTGGATTACTGATATCTTAAAAATTTCCATATCCTTTGATTGTATCATTAAGTCCAAAAGGGTATGGTGTCATCAGAAATTTTATCCAGAACTCTTCCTTCTCCAGTAAAATGTTTCTATCCGTATTTCCCGGACAAGAGTCTAAAATGTGTACAATTATGGTGGATTTACATTTATGATAATGCGTGTATAATGGCGTAAATATTTTACGGTTGTTAATATTGCGTAGATGTTCCATTACTCTTTCTTTCAAACTCCTAGTTGTCATTCCAACATATTGTAAATTACAACTAGAGCATTGTAAGCAATATATAACACCTCTAGACCTACAGTTAGCGCCACTAGTCTTGAATGTATTAATACAAAATTTTGTAACGGTGGAATCAATATAGTAATCAAAGTGTGTAAGTCTACAAACGGCGCATTTTGCCAAACATTTTTCACCTTTTTAATCATTACCAAAGTCTTTTATGGTATATTTGTTAGCTCTATTCTTATACCTGGTGAAGGAAGACAGGGAGAAGTAGTTTTTTGTTTGTTTTGGAACCTGAGTTTTTGACAAACATCTAAGTAAGTGGGCGGCCGAACCCCTTACAGAGAGGAATCTCCCTTACGGGTTCGCCAGGGCTGCTGGCGAGGTTGTCAATCCCCAAAGCTTTGACTTAGCACTGGGTGGCGCAAAAAACTGATCCCTCTTGACATTTTCCGCTTATAACCCCATCAGTACCAGTCCCTATTTTTATTTAGAGGTATGGCCCTCCGGTCAATCTGTAACGGAGTTGGACTGGGATTACGTCTCAATCTCAAAATGTACCTGAAAAGAGAACTAAGGCTGGTTTGCTATAAAGGTATGTTAAGAGCTAACAACAAGAGATGGGTCGTGATCAAGGGAAATGGATTAACTACTTGCCGGCATACAATTTGTCCTTTATGACGAGAAGGGAAACAGAAACAAATCGAAAATCATATCAATTATTGAAAATCTTTCAAGCCAAAATAGTTACATCATTCATCTCAGTGAAATAAGAAGAGAGAGGAGAGTGAATCCAAATGTGGATGCTTCACCATTGGTGTGTGTCACCATTCGTGACTGACGATAAGAGGTATGATAATCTGATGGAAACGTATAGCCTATTCGATCAAATAATTCTGAAAGGAGTATTATGCATCTCAGGGAACGAATAGAATTAGAACTGTTCTGTAGACAGAGTGATGAATCTGAATGCATCTGTGAAGAGCACGCCGAATACCTTTGATCAAGCAATACCGTATAGGGTAGAAACCGCGGAAAATCACAGACTATAGTGTGAGAGGAAAGTCAGAAGATAGATAAATACAATATCCAATACAACGGTGTAGAGATTTTGTGGAACAGCAACTGTTCAGAAAGTTTTTTTTGCTGTCTTGTTAAAAACGTTGTGTGCACACACTGCTTAACCAACACGACGCCACTATTTTTGCCCCGCGCGTCGCCCGATTCGAGCTTTACCCAGAAAATCGGAGTGGGGTAGACGCGCGCCATACTCAGTGCACCCAATGCACCCAAATTTCTGGCGCGTCCACGCCATTTCGTTATTCAGATGACACCAGGGTTGTGAATCTTATTCAGTGGCTAATGGCCGTAACAGCCAGTTGCGATATCAGCAATGATGTTGAATGTTTTTCAATTAGTTCTGTCTCCGGATTTGAGACCGAACTTATGGTTAGGTCCGTGACTTGTTTGCTAAAAAAAAACACTCAAATTTAAACCGAGCGTTTCGAATCTCACCAGCGGCTGGCGGATAATTACCAGCCAGCCGCCGCTGAGATTTAAACCGCCGCGCCAGCCGCGGTTTGAGTTCGAATGTTTTTTCTTGAGAAAACACGCCACGGACCTAACTACATGTACTAGCTATGGACGCCGCTGAACGAAGTTATGGGCGTTTCCAAAGCTTCGCAAAAAGGCATGGGCAATATGCGAATTTTGATTGGTACAGGAAATAAGTCTTTGGATCCGCCTCAAAGCTTGCGTTTGTAGGGATTATTTAAGGTGCTGAGGACGAGTCTGGGGTCCTTTTGCTGGAATACTGAGGTGTACTGTAAGTAACGGTGGGTGTAATGCTATTGAGAGGCCATAACATATAGTAATATTTCGAAAATCGATAAGTTGACGTCAAATTCGTGTAAACCACCTTGTATAACTCTCATTTAAAAGTCTTGAGCCAAATCTGGGACTTTGATCAAACAACAGTATACCCACGGCAGTCTACCGTAGTCTATCAGGCATTGATAAACGAACCTCAGATTTGCGTTAGGCCTATTTCAGAGTGCGATCGCTGATCGCCGCGATGAATTGTTTTGAATACAGATCGACGTGCGACGCGATCTCGACCGATGCACATGTTTATCATCTTATCGCGTCGCACGGCGACCGAACTCTGAAAGAAGCCTTACTGTCCTTAAAGGCACTGTCCAAGCTCAGGGACGAAATCTGAGATTCCCACATAACTGTGTAGTAGATCCACCCCTCATACCACCTGCCAAACGCGAGCTCTCTATTCCTCCGAACAAGCGAGTTATAGCAGGAAGCCACTCTGGGGCGCTCACATCCGGAAGCCACTTTGGCACGCCCCTTTCCCGAACTTTCGAGCTCAACAGTGGCAAGATGAGCTACGGTTTCCAATTAAAAGCCACGTTCTTCCCTTCATTGTCGGCCTTTCTCTTTATACAGGTTGGCTCGCACACATCGGTTGCAAATGATGGAAGTTACAAGCCTCGGGAAACTCGTCCACCATCCTTGCCTTGCTCAACTTTCGAGGGGCCATAACTTCGCTCCAGGGGGGTCTTGTACAATTCCAAAGATATCATTGGAATCAGCGTGGTACCGTTTTCAAGATAGTTGGGAGAACAGAAAAACTATCCTGAGGCTGGACTGTGCCTTTACCGGAATTATATTCCGCTATTAAGTTGCGGACAACTGCTGTTACAGCACACAACACCATGATAATCAAACTGATAAGACTAGTACTCCCAGCGCGATTATCATCGTGTAACATTCTGCAAGACTGCGAAGCCAAATGTCGCTTCGTTCGGGAGACATGCGTTCAAACGAACCTACACAGAAAAAATTTAGTCTTATTCAATTGAGAATTTAGGAAATCATCAAAAGTCGCGTTTGACCTTTGAAATCTTTCTTCGATCAAGAAGCCAGAATTGACCTGGAAAAATATGCATCATCTTTCAAACGCTGAAGCAAGCTTTGTAAGGTTCCCTTGGCAGATTTTCATTGTAAGACTTTTTGGGACCCACCCAAGAAAACTCATAATATGTTTTCGAACTTGTGCAGCTAAATTGACAATTGCATGAGGCAAAATCGTACATCGCATACACCCCGGGTTCAACTGCTCCAAAAGTCTTGAAGGGGTCTCGCTCCAATGCATCGAACACACTCAAAATCCGCGACCATTGATAAATCCTCCCCAACAATGACGCAGTGAACTTAAAACTTGGCCGCTGAGATCGGGCGATGGCGGGCATCTTCCATGAAACTGTCACAACAGGCGCAGACCATGCATAATGGAATCGATGCAGTTGTCCCCCTTATCGCCGCAGCGACTCAACCAATCGAACGAGCATTCAGTCCACCGCCTTAGACATTGGTGAGAATGTTCCCAAGAACGACGACGAAACTTTTCTTGAAACAACTGGGAAACTTACCCCGAATCGTGAGGAGACGGAGGGTACCTCCCGCTAGCAGGTCTATCCTTGTTCTCTCGACCGCCGGTCTTCCCAAGCTGTCGCTATCCAACACCCCTTGTTCGCAGATTTATCAAAATACAACTAGCAAAACTCGCCCTGTTTTCAGCAAATTCCTATTTTGGCAAGCTGGAATGGGGCCAAAACTATCCACCTTTGGCGAAAGGTTACAGAGAAGCTTGTTATCTCCCTTGAAATCCGGACAGGTACCTTACGCAGTCCTCTAAGAGCAGATCTGCTCCCTCAACTTGCGAAGTGCGAGACCACCTCGAGACTGGCCAGTTTGCATCACCGTATACACTGCAGCTTTGTTTTCTTTTCTCGTTCATCACGCTCAGGGGGAGGCCATGGGAACAACCGTGAAGCGAATTTCCCTTGTTCTCTCCCGAGCCGACTGTTTCGAACGTCATTCGTTGTGCAAAATTCGAGGGAAGGAGGGGCGAGACTTCTACTCGAGAGAAACGTCTCGCCCCTCTCCCCTCGACCGAGTCACAACGACCAGATCAGGACTATTGTTCTCGGGAGCTTCCCCACAAATATCTGAGGCGTGGTCTTGCCACTGCCACTTCCACGTTCAATGCGATCTACGTCACCAATTTTTCGTCTATTCGCTGTACTCACCCGTACCTTCTGAGCTGGATTTCATCTCACAAAACACTGAAGGTGTAACGCCCGAAGTCATTTGTTAACCTGACTTACAAAGATAAGCACTCCCATTGACAATTTCAGCATCCACATTCTTATTGCGTGCACTGCTTGTTCACCAGCCTTACTAGGGACTCAACTCAGCACAAACTGGAGTTCAAAAAAAATGGTCTGATGAATATTGTGGGGGCAGGTAAAAAGAAACTATTTGAAGCATGGTAAAATTCCGTAATGCACTTGGGTAGATCAAAACTCCAGAGAATCCAATTTTTTGGATTTCAAAAAATCGAACATATTCAGCTCAGCTGAAGCTTAGTGGTTAACTAGGACGCGGCCATTCTCGGTTTTCCAGAAGATCACTTCGAGTTACAGTAGAAGTACATCATTTGTGTACGGTAACCTACCGTAATCTTGCGAAAGACTGAACAATGGACCTGTTCATGTTCCGCGCCCCATTATACCTTTTGGACGTAGTTTGGACTAAAAATCTTTAAATTCCTCAAGCTGCCGAGATGTCGTACGTTCACGCCGTGGCAGTGTGGAGGAAAGAAGATCACCTCTATGCAAACCGACGTCACCCCCTCCGCGAAGAGGGTTTTTGTCATGGGAGAGGTGCTGGCCGGCCGCAGCTCTCCTTCGGATTCTCCTGCAAAGGGCCGGCGTGGAGAGGAATCCTGGACCCGCTCAGAAGTACCTATGCGCCACGTGCGGCAAGGATGTTACCAGGAGACATACCAGCGTCCAGTGCTCCGGATGCCAAAGGTGGGTGCATCTCTCCTGTTCGGGTCTCAGTTCTGTGAGGCATTATAACTCTGCTTTTCGCTGTGTTTTATGCTCTTCACCTACCAACTCTGATTCCTCTTCCTCAAATCGCCCCCTTTCCATTGTACATATCAATCTCAACGGCCTTCGTACTAAACTTTCTGAGCTCTCTCTCTTCGCACGTACTTACCATCCAGACGTGATCATGGTTCCAAGAAACCAAGCTCTCTCCATCCCCTACCTATCCTCATCCTAATATCCCGGGCTACACTGCCTTCCATGCTCCAAGGTCAGCTCTTGGCGGAGGAGTTTCAACCTTTGTTTTATCCCTCTCTCCTCCCACCTCATACACCAAACACCCCCACGGATGGTACTCTCGAGTACCTTCCAATCCATCTCCCTCTTAAAACACCCCTTTCTCTTTTCAACATATATATTCCCTACCACCTCATGCCCCTCCTCCTACAATCCCATTCCTCTTCTCAAACAACTCAATGATTATTCCCTCTCATCATCAGTTGTTTTCGCGGGCGACTTTAATGCCCACACCTTCTGCTCGTCCCTTGGTTCTGATGCTAGAGGAGAAGAAGTCGAAGAATGGGCTGAGGAGTGCGACCTGGTCATCTTAAAGACAGCAGACACGCTCAAAAATGATATCAATTTTATGGATTAAACTGAAGGTCTGAAGCTGTTAGTATTCAGAAAAAACGAAAAAGACGAAAACAAATCGACGGAAATCAAGATATAACGGTACGTTCAATATTGGCCCAGAAATGGACGAGTTGTACGGCACTGGCTGAAATAGCGGAGCTAGCAACAAATTTGTTGAAATAACGACGCTAGTGTACTCGTACGGCCCTTTCTGGAGTGCTCACGCCGTTAAAAGCCTAAAAGTGCAATCTAAAATTGGCCGCAATCGAGCATTGAATACCTGTATGGAGTGGGCGGAGCCCGTATCGATGGGCGGAGCAAGGATGATTTCCTGACTGATTACGGCTCAAATACGGTCATTTGGACTCGTTTTTAACGCTTGCAACTTGGTGAGGGCTCTTCTAGGGCCTGAACGACCCCACTAATGTAGTTATCTCGACAACTTTTTCGAGCGTGTCTGCTGCCTTTAAACGATGATCAGCCCACTCGTCTCCCTGCCAACGGCCGATCTTCTAGCCCAGACATAACTCTTATCTCGTCCAACCTTTCCAACGCTTGCTCATGGTCTACCTCAACAACATTGTCTAGTGATCATGTTCCCGTCTTTGTGCACATCGATCTCTCAAATTCTCTTGCTCCTTATTCTGGTGTTCGTCAACGTTCTTATCTCAATTTAGGCCAAGCAGACTGGTGCCTGTTCAGTGAGGTTGCGCTACGCCTAGCGGCTGATTACCCGTGGAATGGCAATGTGCACCAGAAGGAGCATCACTTATCTGATGCAATTCGCAGGGCCATGAAGGCGGCTATCCCTGTTGGCCGAGTTAAGACGTTCTATCCAAACGTAACCAGAGAAATTCTTGAGAAAATCAGGACTAGAGATGCCAGAAGAGCAGTTGACCATCTAGACCCTGTCGTCGCTCAGCAGGATGGGTGAGATCAGAAAAGATCTCGACCAGCACAAGAAAGAACAGTGGGAAAAATTCACAGAACAGTTGAATTTCAAGACGGACAGTGGAGCTACTTGGAAGGTTCTTCGGAAACTATCGGGAAAGAGCTCGCCAGCCACCATCTCCACTATTGAGTTCGGTAATAACGTTTTCAAGTCAGGAAAGGAAGCCGCCTACTCTCTCGGTAAAAGTTTCTTTGTCACGAGTACAAGGCGAGGTCCGCAAAATAGAGTGACAGTAAGAGAGCTGTGCCGCCTCCCGCTCATGAGCACGGCCGATGCGTTCACTGTGGCGCAAGTAGAGAAGATTATAGCGACATGCGGAACTCCAAAGCTGACGGTCCGGACGGCGTTTGTCCTGCTGTACTGAAGAAACTCCCGACTGAGATCCTTCCGCTCATCGTTGATATGATTAACACTTCGTTTAGCTCTTGCACTATTCCGCAAAACTGGAAGACAGCCAACGTCATCCCGTTGCACAAGCCTGGCAAACCTCAGTCATCAGTAAAGGGATATCGTCCCATTAGCTTGATGTCACCTTTCGCCAAGGTGGCCGAAAAGCTCATTGTCAAGGATCTAGCGGAGCACAACGAGAAGCAGTTGTTTCAGCATGGGTTCAGGAGGCTACATTCCCACAACTACGGCGTTGCTAGAAATTACCAGCTATGCTATCGACGGGTTCAACTTTAACAAGCCATTGAGAACTGTAGCTGTTGCGTTGGATCTCACCAAGGCATTTGATACGGTTAACCTTGGAGTCCTGTCAAGCAACATTCTGGAGTCGTCAATACCATCTTGGCAGAAGCGCTGGATATCGGCCTTTATTAAAGGTCGGCGGGCAAGAGTCATGTTTCAGAACCATGTCTCCAACAGTATTCCTATGGCAGCTGGAGTCCCTCAGGGCGGAGTTCTATCGCCAGCCCTCTTCAATCTGTACCTCGGAGATATGCCTGAGCCTCCACAGGACATCAAGGTCGCCGCGTATGCCGATGAGATAACAAACATGTGTCCGAGATCGGGATTTACAGGTGGCCGCCAATAATATCAACGAGTACCTGATCACACTAAAGGGCTTTTCGACCGCAAGATGCTAAGTATCTCTGCAGCCAAGTCGTCAGTGTCCGTTCTCACGACGGACCCATCCGAGCACAGCGCTCATCCGGATGTCGTGTGGGATGGAGACAGTTTGCCTGCTGCTCGCTTTCCAAAGCTGCTCGGTCTTGTGCTCGATCCGTCACTCAAGTTTCATAAGAATACCGAGCAGAAGCAGGCAGTCGTTAAAGCTAAGCTCAACGTTCTCAGGGCCCTGGGCGGCACTTCGTGGGGTAGCAGCAAGGAGACTATACTCACAACGTATAAGGCAATTCTGCAGCCCGCCCTGGAGTACGCCGCACCGGTTTGGCAGCATCTCGTCTCAGAATCCTCCTGGACAAAGATGCAACGAGTACAAAATGCTGCTCTCCGTATCGCCACCGGATGCGCAAGGAGTTCCCCAATCGAGCACCTGCATGCTGAGACCCGTCTATTACCAGTGAAGGAGCACTGTCAGCTCCAGGCCCAGCGATTCCGCATTAACATCATAAAACAACCAAATCACCCGTCGTGGAGAGTGCTAAACCCCGTGAGAGAGAGAAGTATAAGAAAGCCATTCGCCGATGCTCCAAACAAAGTCAATTTGAAAAGATGGCACGACTCACAGCAAGAACGACTCCGTCTTTTGCGCGAGGAGCACACCAAGTTCGTACGGTGTCATCTTGTGAAGGTGGCCATAAATCCTATACTAGGAGATATACCGCCCCCCGTCTGCACCTCAGAGTCTCAACTCGGAAGAAGGGCGAGATGCACGCTCGCATCATTACGCTGTGGTCACTCTACAATACTAATGTCTTATGTCAGCAAGATTGACAGCAGCAAATCTGATGTGTGCCCGGACTGCGGTATCGTCGGCCATGATACCGCACATTTATTCAACTGTCCGGAGAGACCTACCACGCTGACACCAATGGACCTATGGACGAATCCACTACTGGTCGCCCAGTTCCTCCGCCTATGACAAAACCCTCTATGTGGCTGCAAAGAAGAAGAGAAGAAATTCCTCAAAAAAAAAGGTTTTTTCTGTCGTTTTTGGTGTACCGAGGTGCGTGAAGGAACTTTAGCAAACACCACATTGTTTTTTTAAGATGTTTTGATCTTTGTTCACTTCCGTTTACGAGAGCTCAGGCAGAAAATGGTCACTCAACCGGTCACTTTTTGGGTGCATTTCAGTGCAAATCATAGTGACCGGTTGAGTACCCGACAAGTTTTGGGGGCGGAGCTCGGTTTTCACCACCCGGTCAGCCTAATTGAGATTCGAAACACAGTACCTTATGACCCGGGCAACCACTAGCCATGGCACATTGAATTCTCAATCAAACCCGCGCCGTATACGGTGCACAATCTTGCATAGAGTGACCGCGCCGCCGGGTGGAGTGATCAAGTGGACTTGCACTCGCTCAAGTCCTTGGATCATGAAAGCGAGGGGTTCCCATGTCGATCGTTAGGGCATGGAAGGAACACACGTCTGATCTCTACCCATAGCTCAATTTTTGTGAGAGGGAACACACTCTTTCCGGGTGATGGGCCCGAATTAGACTCTAGGTAATCGATAGAGCGCATCCTCAGGACTTTCTGACAAGGTGACATGCTAGTTAACGACTCCAAACATGTTACCTGTGACATTTCTCTCACAAGTTTAAGTTACGTGTAACTTTCAACATTGCACGTATGTTGCGCGGCATGAGTTGACTAAAATGTGACATAAAATACTCGCGTGTAACTTGAACTCAATATTTTAGTGCACATGTAACTTACTTAGGCTGTCGAAAGTTGCGTGTAATCATACAAATGACGGGTGTGTTACATGAGAGTTTGCATGTAAAATGTTTATTGTAGGATTCGAATGTGACGCGACAGCAAGTTGGGGGGAAGCACTCAAGATTTATCCATTATAAAATTGAAAAATTCTCCTGATATCAGATGCGTGATAGCGTTACCAGTCATTGTTTCCATAGAAACTTCATGTAAATATTTAATTTCTGGAAGCAGTATCATTCATCCTTTACTTGAACCCTGTGTGCCCCCACAACAAGAGCGCTAGTTTTTGAATGGGTGAGTACTGTTCTTCTCGAAGCGGTTGTTCGAATGTGGCTTACAGAGCTTGACCATTCGGATCCCGGCAATGTGCCTTCAGCGGGTGACGGTAGTAGTCGTGGCGGGACCTCCTACGACGCGTGTTCGGCCAACGCAGTTTCAGAGTCAATCAACGACTATTTGACAGGCTTTTCCTCGGGATTTCTTATCTAAATAACGAGTTGTGTTGTTTTACCGCCCTTGAATGGGATTAGCAGGCAACTTTCTCGCTCGGATTTGCCAGAAGTTCTTGAACGTGGTTCTCATGAAGTATATGCTCAGTAATCAACCTTTAACATCACTTATATGAGGCTTGAAGAAAATCATAGCATAGTCAGATTTCGAAAACTAATCAATACAATGCCAGTTTGCATTTCAAAAATCATAAACACCCAAAATTCCTGACATCATGCCTTCATTTCATCCACTTTAGGGTTACTAAGGAAACTTAAAGGCAGCATACACGCTTGCAAACATGGTCAAGATATCAGCATAAATGGGCCTGCACGGCCGCTATCATGTCGTGAACGACGTTTGAAGCGCTGAAAACCATCCAGGATGACAGTGTTTGACCATTCCTGTCACGCACGCCCGTATTTTCACACCCCTTTGAGTAACAGAATGAAAGGTTGAACTTGAGAAAACATGTGGCAACTCAGAGTGATAGCCCTATCAAAAGGGAGTGCACGAGAGAAACAGCTCGATTTAGTTGAATATTACCTGTCTAAATACCCATAAACTCTCCTCCACTATCGAGAATGCCGCTCTACTCCGGATGGTTCTTGAAAATGGAGGATTTCATCAGAGCACAAACATGTATTATTCAGGTAAATCGAGCTGTTTCTCTCGTGCACTCCCATTTGATTGTGCTGTCACTCTCAATTATCACATGTTTTCTCAAGTTCAACTTTTCATTCTGTTACTTGAAGGGGTGTGAAAATACTGGCGTGCGAGACATGATTGCTCAAATTTTGTCATCCTCGATGATTTTTAGCGCTTGAGACGTCGTTGACGACATGGTATGGGCCATCAAATAGTTCTGTCATCAAATACTTTGAGTTCCGATGTTGTTATCAGTCCACCTCTTGGTGCTTCTGACCACAACATAGTTACCTTCAAAATCGAGAAATCGTTTAGAAATTCTGTAATTGGTACGAAAAAAGACTTCTTGGCGGCGAATTCTAGAGAAATAAATGCTAAGCTCGATGAGATTGATTGGTTCTCAGTTTTTGATAACTACGAATCTATTGATGACGTTTACGACCGTTTTCTGCTCGTGTTGCATGAGTTAGTTGATAAGTTTGTTCCAACACGAAAAATTGCGCGGGTACAAGAAAGTTATCCAAAACACGTTCGCAACCTTTACCGTTCTAAAGAGAGATTATTCAATGCTCTAGATGATCCGCTTGAATCTGAGGAATACAAAACGGTTAATAAGAATCTGAGTTATCACCTGAAACGTTATCTTGATTATAAAGAACGAAAACTTTCCAATAGTCCCAACATGAAGAAGCTCTATGCCTACGTCAGTAAACGTGTGGGTAAAAAGAACAATTCGACGTGCTCATATGGTTCAGATGGAGGTGTTCTCACTACTGCGGAAGATAAAGCCAATGCACTGGCTGACTTTTTCGCAAGCGTTTTCACACCTCCATGTCAATCTAACGCAAACATCCTGACATGTGTTATCCCTGATTGCCCCTTACCAGTGATTAATCCTTCACTGGTCCGTAGGTACTTGCGTAAAGTTAAGGCCTCTTTTTCGATCCCTTCGGACAGAATTCCTGCAGTTTTCTATAAAATGTTCGCTGAGAAAATCTCAATCCCTCTGTGTCACATTTTCAACATCTCGCTTATTACTGGCCAGGTTCCCGCTTTGTGGAAGAGATCGATAGTTACTGCAGCATTACACCAACGCCTTGCAAAGTCATGGAAAAAATTTTGAAAGTCTGTTTTCAAGATTGGCTAGACAAATTTAATGTTATCCCTCCTGAACAGTTTGGTTTTGTTAAAAACTCTTCGACTTGCCTGCAACTTCTAGAATGTAATCATTCTTGGATTGGTGCACTAAGCTCGTCACAAGCTGTTGATGCTGTTTACTTTGATTTTAGCAAAGCATTTGACACCGTCGATCACGGTAGCTTACTCAGAAAATGCGAAAGTATAGGGTTCAGGGGAAATCTATTGAGCTGGCTGACATCTTTCCTTTTTGAGCGAACTTTTGTTGTTAACTGTAATGGCACTTTCTCTAGAACGCATCTTTGTACATCTGGAGTCCCTCAAGGCGGAGTACTTTCACCTCTTCTGTTCAACATATACACCTCAGATCTCCCGGCCTTCCTGAAAATAAACCAAGATATTCACATATGTGCATATGAGGACGATATCAAGGTTTATACAATTTCCGGCGACAGTAACAGACATATTATCCAATCAGGAATGTGTAGTGCGATTGGGCGTATGTCTATCTGGGCTAGTAATTGGGGATTAAAGCTCAACTCAAGTAAAACGTATCTGCTTTCTCTTGGCCAAAACTCTTCGAATTTACGAGGCGAATCTCTTGATGGGGTTGCTTTGCCAGCGACATTTACTCAAATCCGCGACCTTGGAGTCATCGTAACCAACACTCTTGATTGGGAAACACATATAGACAATATCGTTTCCAAAGCCATGCGCTGCCTTTATAGCTTGCTCAGAACGGTTAAATTAGTGATACTACCGTTCTGATAAAACTTTACAAAACATATGTGTTACCTATTAAGGAGTATTGTAGCCAAGTTTGGAACCCCTACACTAGAAAGCTCATAAACAAGATAGAAAAGGTCCAGATGACTTTCACAAGGATCGTTTATTTCCGTGCCTTTCCTGATCCCAGCTATCCTCGAAACATGTCATCATACAGAATTCGCTTGAGAGAGCTTGGTTTAAGAAGTCTTTTGTACAGGCGGACCTATGTCGACATTGTCATGGCGTTCAAAATACTCAGAGGAGAATTTCGCCTCCCTGCTTCCAATTTTTGGCATTTCAGGCCCTCTTCTCTGAGAAGACCTAGTCCTAATATCGATACTTCCAGACATAGACGACGTAGTGTTCTCAAGAGCAACAAATACAGCAACTCATTCTTTCATCGAACATCTGCGTGGTTGAACAAGCTGCCAATTGAACGTTTGCAGAAACCAAGCACTTCTGTTTTTTAAAAGGCTCTCATAAAGTGTGCACAAAAGTGCACCAGACATAATTAATGGAATATATGTTATTTGTTATATTATATGAATTTCTGTTATTATCCATGGTAATATGTGTATTTTCTGTGATTACTCATGATATGCTATATATTATTTGTGATCATTCATTATTTGTAATCATTCATGATACTCACTAAAAGTAATCTTATGGTAATCAGCCTATAAACCTATAGTAGTAGTTTATCACGTCCTTAGAGAAGCTTTACAATATAGCCCCTTGTTTCCTATCCTTAGGTTCCGCTTATTCGCTCATTTAGCTGTATGTTTCTCTGAGCCCTCTAACTCTAGAGTGATTTCGCAAGGGTCCCGACCCATGTACGGTAGCCCTTGAGACCACTCGGAATCGGTTTTGCCACTTGTTATTTATCATTCCATTCTACCAATGATAATCTGCGTTGTGCATAGTGCTTCGGTTCAATATAGAAGATCTGCAGTACTCGAGGTGTTTCAGCGGACGGAGGCTGAGTCCTGAATATTTCTTCCGCTGTAGCCTGTTGTTGCAACTCTACTTTCTGATCGGGTAACAGGCACGGGGGTGGAGGAGTAGCTGGCACTGACCAGAAAGAAGAAATCGCCATCAAGCCACGAGCAAAGGTCACCTGGCAGCCAGCCAGAAAGAAGAACTCAAGCCGGCAATAGCCGAAAGGAGACCCATCTCACCTGGCCGACAGCTAAAGGCGGACGGATATAAGACAGGCAAGTCAGCTGTCATCCATCATAAACTGTAGGCCTGCTGCATATGGTGCATCGGTTATATAAGAACCTGGTAATCGATAGCTTCTTTTAACCCAGAAAGGCGGTACTCTGATTCACTGGATCCCTCGATTCATCATCGATCGTTCCGACGCGTCCAGCAATGTTAAAAATAGCCAAAAGCCGATTGGCCAAGGCCCGTAACGAGTTCGAAGAAGCCATGAGAGAGGCGCATAGCCTCCTAACACCAGTTACAAGAGCCGAAGAATCAAGGAGCACAGAAGAGCTGAAGACATTCAGGCATGCAATCGAATCGAACCGAACGTGGATCCAGGCGACCAAAGAACTCGTCAACGACGCAATGGAAAAGCTGCATGCTGAGTTCCGGAATCTGCAAGACGTTACTCAAGAAAGCGAACTGGAAGCTTGCGAAAGCTACCTCGAGACGGCCGCGGAAGTAAGGGACGATGCTGACATACTCAGCGCAAAGCTTCTTTGCAAGAAATCTGAGATCGAACTGCTCATCGCTGATCTGCAGCCAACCCCAGTTCCAGAGCGAACTGAAAGAAGATGTGCAGTGATGGATCTAACCGAAAACTCGTCACCTCCTGCCCAGCGACTTGCGCCAGCAATTCCCTTAAATCTACCACAATTGCAAATACCGAAATTCGCAGGAAAACGATCCAAATGGGACAATTTCTGGGCAATCTTCAATGCGAATATCCATATTCAGTCAATTCCATCGACGCTGAAATTCATTTATTTGTGGCAGTACCTGACAGGAGAAGCTCGAGAGTTGGTATCAAAGTACCAAATCAAAAAAAAAAGAAACCTATCCATTGGCCATATCGTGTCTCCAGGCGAAGTATGCAAACGACGACACAAGGATAGAAGAACTCTTCGCGGAAATCCAGCAATGCACACTTGAAGAAAGTACCACCACTTCGCAAATGCAGCTACTGGAAAGGATCTCAGCCATGATGAATCAATTAGCTGTCAAAGGCCAAGACGTTGATCATCGGATGCTGCTAAATACCGTCTTCAGCAAATTCAACGAAGACATTCAAGTCAAAGCGTTGGAGAAACGCGCAGAGATGAAACCCGAGGATTGGACATGGTCTACAATGTACAAGGAGATCCATGGAATTCTTCAAAGGAAAGAATACGTTGAAACAACACGGATCAAAATCAACAAAATCCAGGACAACTTCAAAAGCAAACAGAATCGACCAGCCAACTTCTCCAAAAACGCATGCATATACTGCAAGCGACCCAATCATCAGTCCACAGACTGTCGCACTGTTCCCGAGATGGAAAGACTGTCGTTTCTCTCTACAAACAAGCTCTGCCGAAACTGTGGAAAACAAAATCACTTCGCAGAAGCATGCCGGAGCCAAGGATGCACGAGATGCGGGAAAAAACATCACATCTCCATCTGCAACATCCTGAGCCGCAGCTCAAACGAAGCTCTATTTCAAGGAAATCGTCAAGCAATGACGAAAAGAAGCCAGCCTACAGTTCCAAAAGAAGCAGTCCAGGGGCATAAGATTATGCCACCAAAGAAGAAGGCAACGAATGCTTCGACAGCTCACCAGAATGCGGTCACTCTGGACCAGGATGACGAGGATGTGGATTCCGAAGACGAGACAACAGTGAACCACGTCACTGGCGCAACCAAACAGAGGGGCACAATATTCTTAACAGGAACCACAACCATTCTAGGCAGAAGAGGATCGCAGAAAGTGAAAATCCTGATGGACACAGGCTCGGAAAAGTCATTCATCGACACAAAGCTCATGGAAGAATTGGATCTGCCAGTTGTTGGAACGTCAAAACTTCGTGTGAGAACCTTTGGCTCAACCGAAGTCAAAGAATGCGAGCACAAGATCGTAGAAGCAAAGCTGATCGACAAACACGACAAAGTGCACACGTTCCATCTCTTCCACAGCCCAGTAATAACCAGCCACCGATCTATGCCGAAGCTTAGCAAAGAAGATCTCCGTGTCATCAAGGACAAGGGAATTCAACTATCGTCAGATTTGAATGAAGAACCGCGTCCACCTCAGATGCTGCTCGGTTGCGACCAACTATGGGACATGATGGAAAGTACGAAAAAAAGACTACCGTCAGGGATGCACGTCATATCAACCAAGTTTGGCTACATGATATCTGGAAAGCAGTCAGAAACGAAGAAGTCCGAAGAAAATGCAGTACTTAACGTCACCCAAGAAGAGGACGAGTTGGATAAATACGAACAATACTGGGGATTCGACTCAACAGGAATAAGCGAGTATGCAGGCCCCGAAGCAACAGAGGAACCACGAATAAACGAAGAAGTAGCCAAAAAGTTCAAAGAGACAATCGAGAAACGCGAAGACGGCTACTATGTGCACTTGCCTTGGAAAGAAGGAAGCAAACACCTGCCAACCAACAGGTCAATCGCAGTGAAAAGGCTGCAAGGACTGTGGAACCAGCTGAGTAAAAAGCCTGCACTTCTGGAAGACTACCAGAATATCTTTGAAGATCAACTACAAAAAGGTATCATCGAACCAGTTCAACAAGGCCGCTCTACTTGGAACACGATCCACCATTATTTGCCCCATCAAGCAGTGATAACTCCAGAAAAGCCTAACACAAAACTACGAATCGTGTTCGACGCTTCTGCCCATTACACCGGGAAACCATCATTGAATGACGCCTTACATCAAGGGCCTTTCTTCCTTCCGACACTCGTTGGAATGATGCAGCGCTTCCGCACAGGGAAGATATCACTCATAGCCGATGTAGAGAAGGCATTTTTGCAAGTCCATCTTCACGAGGATGACCGTGACGCCACAAGATTTCTATGGCTGAATGATGCTTCAAGGCCACCAACAAACGACAACATCGTGGAATACCGTTTCACCAGAGTGACCTTTGGACTCAACGCATCACCGTTCCTCCTTGCCGCAACAATCAGATTCCATTTGGATACCGCGGATGTCGACACAGACTTTGCCAAAGAACTCAACGACAACCTCTACGTTGACAATTTGCTCCTATGCGCTCGATCACCGAAGGAAGCGCTCAAGAAATACTCGGAAGCAAAAAAGACATTCGTCGAATTGAACATGAATCTTTGCGAATTCATATCCAACAACCAAAAGGTGAACAATTCCATCAAACAAGAGGATCGAAGCAAGCATACACAGCCCAAAGTGCTCGGTATCACTTGGGATACGAAGAAGGATAGTTTTATGGTGAAATGTGAAATTCCGAGACTTCGCAAAGTAACGAAACGAACAGTCCTACATGCAAACGCATCAATCTATGATCCGATGGGATGGCTCAATCCACTGATGATCCAGAACAAAACGTTTTTTCAATCTCTATGGAAAAAGGAGTACCAGTGGGACGATTCACTGACCGAAGAAGATCAACAACAATGGAACAACCTCTGCAATAAAATCCAAGGATTTGCAAAGGAGTTACCAAGAAGAATTGTTTCCGGAACGGAGATACACAATATCGTGATCTTTTCCGACGCAAGCATTTCCGCGATGGCTAAACTCTGGTCCCGCCGTAGTGACCTGTTGATTTCGATCAATATCAGCAGCGGAGCGGTGGGCCTCGGTGAAATATAACTAGTGATAAGGAGGTTTCGACGAAGAGGCCACCGCTCCGCGCTGTGATAATCGAAATCAACAGGTCATTACGGCGGGACCAGAGTTTACATGTGCATACCTTTGCAGTGAAGAAGAGCAACATCTCCTTATATCAAAATCGAAACTGCCGAAATTGAAGGAAAAGCACACCGTACCCAAACTGGAGCTCAACGCCCTTACCCTATCTGCAAGGCTAGCCAAATCCGTAGTGGAGGAACTACAGAGTTCTGTTACAATCGGCGGAATCTATCTTCTGTCATACTCCGAAATTGCACTCAGCTGGATAAAAGGCGTAAAAGACACTGCTAAGCATGGCGTGCTAATTTCCAATCGAGTGAAGGAAATCGCCAAGATCGTAGAAGCTCTGAATCAACGTGGAATACCCGTCAAGTTCGGCTATGTGAGAACAGCAACAAACCCAGCAGACTGCGCAACAAGAGGTTTGTCGACGGTGGAGTTGGAAAATCACTATTGGTGGACAGGGCCCACCTTTCTCAAGAAGAATCCTGGAAAATGGCCGCTCGAGACCAAACTATTTGATCTCAAATTGGAAGAGACCTCAGTGAACGTCGTAGACGAGTCAACACCTTGGATAGAGTACCAGAGATACAGCTCCATCAAGAAACTCACACGCGTAGGAGCATGGATTTTACGTTTTCTTCGGAAATCAACAACAAATTTGTCAGAGGATTCAAGAAAACGGATTCAAAAAGCGATTCCGGAACTTCGAAGTGTGCATAAAACTTCTCAGCTCAACGCAGAAGAACTTAGAAGATCCCGGAAGCTGCTCATCAGAACGCACCAGCGAGAAAACGTTCATGCAATCACCTGCAATCAAAACAAGAAACTTAACATAACCGAAAATTGCGATGGAATCTATGTGTGCAATGGAAGACTTGGCAAAAGCGACCTGTCACAAGAAGCCAAGAATCCTGTGTTCATAGCGCCGAACACAAGTTTTGTGTCATTGCTCATTGAAGAAGCACACGGAAAAATGCATCGATCAACGGCACACACGATGTCAGAAGTTCGATCAAAATTCTGGATTCCTTGTCTACGTCAGCAAGTCAACAAGATCATCAGAAGATGCATCCAGTGCCAGAAATTTAACAATCTGCCGTATCGATATCCGAAGATGAAAGACCTGCCTCAACGCAGAGTAGTGAAATCACGCCCATTCGAACACGTCGGGTGGGACTACTTCGGTCCGTTGCAAGTTAAATTGCATACAGGTGATACGGGAAAAACATACGGATGCATCCTCACATGTGCGGCAACAAGGCTTATCCATCTCCATCAACTTGTCAACGATAACACAACGGTAGCATTCGTGAATGCGATGAGACGATTTATAGCAAGAAGAGGCGTGCCGAAGTCTATCACCAGCGAAAACGCACCAACATTCCTACTCGGACAGAAAATAATGACTGATAGCATCAGACACGTTATCGACTCAGATGACACGGACCATTTCATGGCAGACCAGTCGATCAACTGGATTAAAATAACCCCTTATGCTCCGTGGCAAGGAGGATTCTACGAGAGATTAATCCAGTCTGTCAAGAAAGCCCTCTACAAAGCGATTGGAAAGCGAAAGCTTAACGAAGACGCTTTCAGAACAGTGCTGACCGAAGTGGAAGCATGTCTAAACAGCAGACCCTTGACTTACCAGGAATCAAACTGGGACGATACGCCATGTCTGAGACCCATCGACTTCATCCAAAATGGTATCAACGTCACGCTTCCAATGGAACCTATCCAGAGCGACGAAGCAAACGATGAGGCTCTCAAATCTTCATGCGATACCACACAGAAATTCTGGGACGTATGGCAAACACAGTACATTACTATGTTGAGGGAGCATCATCAATCGCTACGCACCCAAGGGAAAAGCACTAAACGCATCGCGAAGCCTGGAGACGTGGTAATAGTCCACGAAGAAGTGCAGCCAAGGAACAACTGGAAACTTGGACGAATTACGAGAGTAATTGAAGACAACAGCGGAGACGTACGAGAAGTCGAACTCCTAACCAGTCAACGAAACATCATCAAACGTCCAGTAAATCTCCTTATTCCAATGGAGCTGGGAGATCCAGAAGAATTAGAGTACAAAAGCCCACTCCTTAATGGTATCTCTGACAAAAATCACGGCTATAACCTAAGAGACCGGGCACCAATCCACCATATTAATGTCATAGAAGCTGAAGAAGTTCAAATGAACTCCATGACAGATGAGTCGGATAATGAGTCTCATTTCAGCATGAGCGTCGGTGCCGAAGACGTAAAGAAGCTCCTTCACCACCTCGCAGTAAGACCAAGATCAGTGCTCAAGAACAAATCGTAGCCGTAAACTTGGAAGCTGATCGACAGATGAAAACAAGTGAAGATCTTCTATCTCAGTACTACTCAATGGAGAAGAAGTACGCTAGGAAACAAGAATCTCCAGCAAACATGTACTATAGAAGACGCGACTTCGACCAGCAACTCACGGAGACTTACATTAAACTGAAATCTGCCGGATACATATCGGATCTTCTATGGAGCACGTACGAGGAAATGGTTAAAGCAAAAGTAGATACCGCCTCGAAGAAAGAAGAATTCCAAGAAAAAGGTGCACAAGGAGAACGACTTTTTGATAAGCTCACAACTGCAGTATTCATCTCGTCTGAATGCCGTAGCATCAAAAACGCCATCGACAAGATCAGAGGTGAGCACTATCCGCCGTTGACCATGGATCCTGTGGAGTCGTCCAAGGACCAGCTCGAACAACTGTCCACGCAGAAGACCACTGCCCCCTGCGGGGAGGGTCGTCCAGCGACAGACAAAGACTACACGACTGAAATGAAAAGACAGCTGAAGGAAGCCTTGGAAACGATAGCTAAAATGGATGAAAGATTGACTGGAATGCAGGCGAGGTTCTCGAAAGAGCTCCAAGATTTCAAGAGACAGGTCGACGAAAAGATTGAGTTCGGCATTCAGCAGATTCGGAACATGGTGGAAGCAACAACGGACCAGTCTAACCAGAAAGTCAAGGACGCCATTGAAGAATTCCGTCGAGTCTTGACAGAATCCATGCACTAGGAAACGACCCAGCCAGATCATTTACTCGTGATGCTCGAAGGTGATCAAGAAGTGGCCAAACAAGCCGTGAAGCTGAGAGAGCGCAACCGAGGTAGTCATAGAGAACCACCGAGAAAGCAGGCAAGGAGAGAGCGAACTCCTCTAAGAATCGTGGAGGCCCGATCGAAGCTGACCGGATTGAAAACCTGCCGAAGCAGGAGATACGGCGACGCCGAAAACACTATCTATACATCTGGCGCTCGGACCGTACTATGCCGTTTTTGCAGAAATAGAGGTAGACACACATCGGATGCGTGCGCTGTACATCCCTCCGTCAGGGAACGCAGAGACATTGCTCGATCAATGGATTTATGCCGACGCTGTCTGGAGCACGACTGTGATGACCTCCCCCAAATGCTCCTACTGTAAAGACGACAACCACCACGAATCACTATGCGCATTGCCGGAGGAAAGGAGGATCTTCTTAAGATCATCGACAGATACGAAAACGACAGAAACTGGCGCCGGGAATGTGCACAAAAGTGCACCAGACATAATTAATGGAATATATGTTATTTGTTATATTATATGAATTTCTGTTATTATCCATGATAATATGCGTATTTTCTGTGATTACTCATGATATGCTATATATTATTTGTGATCATTCATTATTTGTAATCACTCATGATACTCACTAAAAGTAATCTTATGGTAATCAGCCTATAAACCTATAGTAGTAGTTTATCACGTCCTTAGAGAAGCTTTACAATATAGCCCCTTGTTTCCTATCCTTAGGTTCCGCTTTTTCGCTCATTTAAATGTATGTTTCTCTGAGCCCTCTAACTCTAGAGTGATTTCGCAAGGGTCCCGACCCATGTACGGTAGCCCTTGAGACCACTCGGAATCGGTTTTGCCACTTGTCAGAATTCCTACCATTCTGCCACTGATATTATGCGTTGTGTATAGTGCCTTCGGGTCAATAAGGAAGATCTTCAGTACTCGAGGTGTGTCATGGGAGGGAGGCTGAGTCCTGAATATTTCTTCCGCTGTAGCCTGTTGTTGCAACTCTACTTCCAGATCGGATAACAGGCACGGGACTGAAGGAGTAGCTGGCACTGACCAGAAAGAAGAAATCGCCATCAAGCCACGAGCAAAGGTTACCTGGCAGCCAGCCAGAAAGAAGAACTCAAGCCGGCAATAGCCGAAAGAAGACCCATCTCACCTGGCCGACAGCTAAAGGCGGACGGATATAAGACAGGCAAGTCAGCCGTCATCCCTCATAAACTGTAGGCCTGCTGCATATAAAGCTTGATTTCATGGAATTGATAGGCGTGTCTGATGTGTAACTAGTGTTCCATTTATAGGCCTTCTCTTTATGTGCTTGCCCCCAGTTTGCTAATATGTTTTTTTTCAACTATGAATTTCGATAGAGCAACCACTTCCAAACTCGGAAATTTCTTTGAAAATGAATATCGGGTCCAGCGAATAAATGCCCAGTTCTTCGTGTTTAAGCACTGCAAAAACCACAGTCTAGAGCTGGAGGTACAGGTCAACAAGGGGAATGGTTTACCATTGCCTGCTTGGGTCTGGGCCTTGCGCTTGAGGTTCATACCAGATCAAAGAGCCACCTCTATTGGCCCGCCCCAGAATAGCTTCGGCTAGTTGCGTTGCCCAGGCTGATCGTATCCTCTGTGTTCTAGGCCTACACACTTTTTGTGAAATCATTTGCATCCAGAACACGTTTTTTCAACATATCACTGGAAAGGAAATTGCTGATACTGAACACAGTTTCAAAAAAATACTGATCTGTTATTTGGTCGTGGTGGCTGTGTTTTTTTCTCCTTTTTGGCAAGCACGTGAAGCTCTTTTAATTCTTTGTTTACTGATTGTTTTGTGATTCTCCTCATTTGCGTGGTTGTTTTTGGTTGAGTCGGAAAAATCGCAGTCGACTTTTTTGTTCGTTGCTTTCCTGTCGATTGCGCACCATGAGTGCAAAATAAATATAAATATAAATATAAATATATGTGGGCCTATTTATTCTGATATCTCGACAATGTTTGCGAGCGTGTATGCTGCCTTTAAAGGCACAGGACACCCAAGAAATTAATTTTCAGATTTAGTACATACCTAGGAGTCAAACGCTGATCACAGTGGTATCTTTGAAACGGTTCAAGACCCTTTTTAAACAGAGTTATGGCTCTTCAAAGATGCCTAGATTTTGAGGGTGAAAAATTGGTGGACGAGTTGTCTCGGGCCTGTATTTCTCTACACTCGCAATCGTTGCGTAAGAGAGAGCCAGAATAAGGAGACAGTCCGGTAATGAACTGAAGAACGACGAGTTGTTGGAATTCATCCATCCATAGAGCCGCTATCGAGTTCGAAAATCTGGTAGGGGCTCGGGCCTGTGGAGGTGAGCGAAGGGGGTCGGGCCTGTGGTGGTCGCTTATATCTCGCTTATTCGGAGAAAATGAGATCTGGCATTTGGCACGTGTTATACAGGAGGGGTGTTCTACACAATTACATGGAAATCTCAAAATTCATATCAGAGGGTGTACTGTGCCTTTAAGGAGCCCTAAATCTCAATTACGCCTTACTGAAAATCTTGAACGAGTGATCCCCTCGACTATGATGATGCTTTTAAATTTGTCGAATGAAGAAGCAACTCCGATACCCTATCAGATTGAATGAGTATCGTCCATCACTGGATGAGGGATCGCCGCGACGCTGCTTGGCGGGAAAAATTGCGCGCGGGAAAACGAAGGGAGAGTGGCCATTGATTGCGCAATTTTTCCCGCCAAGCAGCGTCGCGGTGATCCCTCATCCAGTGATGGACGATAGTCGGAATTTCCTGGATATTCAAGTCAATTTTCAAATTCTCCGAAAATAGATTCACAAATATTATGCAATTTCTCTTCCCCATATATACGAATTTCTTGACGCGAAGTTGGTGGAATACTCGGAAAACCATATTTTTCTGTTTTACGATTAGACAGGATGTCCCAGAAACCAAACAATTCAATTTACCAATGATAGCGTTCTTGATAAGGTGTCAAAACCTTGTCTTCTATTGCGAGCACTGGCCATCCATGTCCAGCAGGCTATTTCTCAATACGAACGCCGATTGATTGAAAGCGATGGGGTTGAGGGAATTCCTACCGTACACAGCTGCGGTGATCTTTCTAGAACCTGTCGCGTCGTCTGCGCACTCTTTCGCGGTCATGCTCTCTGCCGCATTTCCGCTCTGCACTCTGCCTTCCGTGAGTGACATGGAGCACTTTGAACTCGACCACTCATTTGTTGAAAGACTGTTCCCGGTTATTCGATTCCCACAATTTCAAAAAGTAGCGTTTTTGCCAATGTCTTACAGGCCATAAAACGGCCAATGTCTCACCGTCGACTGCGTACCACGCCCTGCGCGACCGCGCGTGCGTCGGAAGCAGACGAGTTTTGGTCGCCGCGCGACGAGTTTCGGCCGCCGCGCATCTGCCGAGGCGTCGCGCGGCAATAAACCGTCGCGCGGCGGCCAAAGCCCGTCTGCTTCCGCCGCGCGTGCGGTCGCGCAGCGCGTGGTTCGCAGTCGACGGTGAGACATTGGCCGTTTTATGGCCTGTATGAACACTGTCTGCCACAAAAGTGATTGTCTTGGATGTTATAATTACATCGAAGATTCTCAGGATTTTTGTAAACACTTCTTGGCAATGGAAAAAAGCGGTGGTGTGGTTCGTCATAACTGGCTCGGTTCCCAGTTTATCATTATTCAATAAGACAATAGTCTTCCATTGCCGTGAACTGTATGAATGTTGCTCATTCAAGATTCTGATTGTCTTGGATGTTTTAATTACATCGGAGATTTTCAGAATTTTTGTACATGCACGTGCTTTTTAGAATTCATTAATGCAATATGTGTTTTTATAACAATTGAAGTTCCCTCCGTTCATTTTTTAGCAGGACACTATAAAGTAGATAACGCTGCCAGATAACGCTGCAGGGTTTCGGAGCTCACAGAGGTCTGCCAAGGAAACTATTATTAGTCAATCTGGCCATTTCGGATGAAATGTATTTCTCTGGAATCGTTTTTGACGTAGAATCCGCATGTGATCTTCACAGCTGCCTAAACTCGCTCTGAAAAAATGTTATAGGAGTTTTCGCCAGATTTTAGTACTGTGCTTATCTGGGTCAAATTCCGGTCGGCAATTAAGTCTCGACACGCTTTGCTGCCGCACGCGCTCGAGTCGATCGAGTTTCCAGCGCCAAAGCCGACTCGATGTGGTTTTTTATACAGTTTTCTCCAATTTTTTTAGTTTCCAGTTTCCAAAACCCACCTACAGTCCACAGATCGGCCGCTGCGGCGCTGGAAACTTCCGACTCGGGAGCGTGCGGCCACGAAGCGTGTCGAGACGCAATTGCGGATGAAGAAGCAATTGGATGAATGAAGAAGCTGCCTCTCAGGAGCATGTGACCCCTAAGAGTAGCTCCCAGGCGCGTGATAGCTCTCAGGAGCGTGAGAGCTCCAGTGATCTCCGGTCATCTGGCAATGAGGATTTATTTTTTGTGAGCCCAATCCATTGCGTACAGTGCCTTCGCACTGGTCTCCATTGTTGCTTGATCAAATTCAGGCAATGTACTCTCCTGTGTTCTTAATGAATTAACACTTATGTTATTGGCTATTTCATATTTCTTCGTTTTTTTCACCATATCATACTTGATCATTCATAATCGAAGTTGAAATAATCTTCAACTGGAGTTGAATTGAATATTTGTCGGAAAATTTGGTTTTTCTCAATGTTCACTGCTCTTGAAATTATTTGTTATTAAAATTGAATAGAATATTTGTTGATTACTTGGTTCTTGTTGATGGTCATCGATGTTGTAATAATCTGTTAATGATGTTGAATGGAAGTAAATAGTCACTTCGATTAAATATCGTCCATCATTGGATGAGGGATCGCCGCGACGCTGCTTGGCGGGAAGAATCGCGCGCGGGAAAACGAAGGGAGAGTGGCTATTGATCGCGCAATTTTTCCCGCCCAGCAGCGTCGCGGCGATCCCTCATCCAGTGACGGAAGATAGTTGTGAATTATACCCAATGTTCGATCATAACTGAAGCCGAACGTCACGCTTGACATTGAAAGGTGCGGAAAAACGTAGCGGATCCATTTAGCAGAAGAGGACTCAAGACATCATTTAAAGGCGCGAAAAAATTGCGTCAGATTCATTTTAGCAGGGAAGAATTCATGACCAAGTTACATGTATCGCCCATCACTGGGTGAGGGATCGCCTCGACGCTGCTTGGCGGGAAAAATTGCGCGGGGGAAAACGAAGGGATAGTGGCTATTGATCGCGCAATTTTTCCCGCCAAGCAGCGTTGCGGCGATCCCTCATCCAGTGACTGCCGATAATATCGTTCAGTCGTTTAGTTACATGCAATATGGTTGATGTAAATTACTCGCTATTATAGGCATGTTACACGTGACATTGGCGTGACAAGTTACAGGCGACTTTGTCAAAGTTACTTGCGATGTTGTGCAAGTTACATGCATTATTAGCGCAACTTGAGTGTTACCTTAATGGGAAATATTGCCAAGTTACGAAGACTCGACAAGAACAAAATATGTTGCCAAATACAAAGGACTCAATGCGATTGCCAGCTCGTACGATGAGTTTATAAATTATGGAGGCCTTCTTAATCCCGGTAGGTCGTGTAACATGCAGTACTAAGCATAGCTCCTGGTTTAAAAGTTGTGTAGCCTCCAAGGCATCGCTACTATCGTCCATCACTGGACGAGGGATCGCCGCGACGCTGCTTGGCGGCAAAAATCGCGCGCGGGAAACGAAGGGAGAGTGGTTATTGATCGCGCAATTTTTCCCGCCAAGCAGCGTTGCGGCGATCCCTCATCCAGTGACTGCCGATATTATCGCTCAGTCGTTTAGTTATCATCCATCACGGGATGAGGGATCGCGGCGACGCTGCTTGGCGGGAAAAATTGCGCGCAGGAAAACGAAGGGAGAGTGGCTATTGATGGCGCAATTTTTCCCGCCTAGCAGCGTCGCGGCGATCCCTCATCCAGTGATGGACGATAGTTGTGAATTATACCCAATGTTCGATCATAACTGAAGCCGAACGTCACGTTTGACATTGAAAGGTGCGGAAAAACGTAGCGGATTCATTTAGCAGAAAAGAACTCAAGACATCGTTTAAAGGCGCGAAAAAATTGCGTCAGATTCATTTTAGCAGGGAAGAATTCATGACCAAGTTACATGTATCGCCCATCACTGGATGAGGGATCGCCTCGACGTTGCTTGCTCGGGAAAAATTGCGCGCAGGAAAACGAAGGGAGAGTGGCTATTGGTCGCGCAATTTTTCCCGCCAAGCAGCGTTGCGGCGATCCCTCATCCAGTGACTGCCGATATTATCGCTCAGTCGTTTAGTTATCATCCATCACTGGATGAGGGATCGCCGCGACGCTGCTTGGCGGGAAAAATTGCGCGCAGGAAAACGAAGGGAGAGTGGCTATTGATCGCGCAATTTTTCCCGCCTAGCAGCGTCGCGGCGATCCCTCATCCAGTGACTGCCGATAATATCGTTCAGTCGTTTAGTTACATGCAACATGGTTGATGTAAATTACTCGCTATTATAGGCATGTTACACGTGACATTGGCGTGGCAAGTTACAGGCGACTTTGTCAAAGTTACTTGCGATGCTGTGCAAGTTACATGTATTATTAGCGCAACTTGAGTGTTACCTTAATGGGAAATTTTGCCAAGTTACCCGTAACATCGCTTCAAGTTACTTGTGAAATTGAAGTAAGTTGCGTGAAGCCATCACTCAACTTGCGTAAAAGTCTCAGGTAACTTAACCAGAAATTCCTGAGTCCAAGTCAAGGAGTGGGCAGAACCGGGCGCGTTGACACGTCATCACTGGTCTGAGCACCCTCGCACCTCGGCGTTACTGGCCCCCGCTTATATGCTATTGGTGAGTGACTATGACGTTGCTCAGTTGGGTTCCCATTTCTGCCTGAGAGAGTACATCTGAATACAGGAAGACTCGACAAGAACAAAATATGTTGCTAAATACAAAGGACTCAATGCGATTGCCAGCTCGTACGATGAGTTTATAAATTATGGAGGCCTTCTTAATCCCGGTAGGTCGTGTAACATGCAGTACTAAGCATAGCTCCTGGTTTAAAAGTTGGGTAGCCTCCAAGGCATCGCTACTATCTATATGATGTGTTTTATCGGTGCGAGCCTCGGCCGCGACGGGTACTGCAAAGTGTTTCTACGACATCACCTTTTTACGCTGTAGAGTTGGTCCCAACACGATTTATAACCGCTCATTGCAGCTGTCGTGGTATTTAAATTATATTTATATTTGTTTGCACAGTAGGTGCGCCATCGACTTTGAGAAAGAAACAGGAGCGCGCCTTGGCACTTGAAGAGCGAATAATAGAAGAACGAATAAAATGAGGAAGTGAACAGCAATAATAGCAAAAAGGGGAAAGATACAATACCCGCGCTAAGTTTTGTAAAAACGGGGAGCATCTAGCACACTTGGCAAAAAAGCGTCCGATGCATGTAACTTTGTTGAATGAAGACTTTTTTGAATTCTGAAAACGCTATCATATTCACAGATCAAATTGCTACCTAATTATGTGACTTGTGTGCCGAAGTTCCCTAAAAGAGCTTTGATTTTTAAGGAAATAGTTTTTGCAATCGTTTTTCAAAAACGTCGCGCGCGGCGAAGTGCGGCGAAACTTTGAGCAGTATTTGTACAAGTAATGGAAGAGCAATCGGTATGTTTTCTTCAAAAATTAGGTGCAGGTGAGAGAACCTCAAGTTTTGTTCAGGTTGAATTTTCGAAACCCTTAATTAAACGCTTGAGAAATACCTGAAAAGCCCGAGTTTTGTTGCGAAATCCTCGGACTCATAAATGAAGGATTCAAAAATTCAACCTGAACTAACCTTGAGATTCTCCCACCTGCACCTAATTTATGAAGAAAGCATACAGATTGCTCTTCCATTACTTGTACAAATACTGCTCAAAGTTTCGCCGCATTCGCCGCGCGCGACGTTTTTTGAAAAACGATTGCAAAAATTATTTCCTTCAAAAACAAAGTGCGCTTAGGGAACTTCAGCACACAAGTGACATAATTATTCAGCAATTTAATCTGTGAATATGATAGCGTTTTCAGAATTCAAAAAAGTCTTCATTCAAAAAAGTTGCATGCATCGGACGCTTTTTTGCCAAGTTTGCCAGATGCTCCTCGTTTTTACAAAACTTAGCGCGGGTATTGTATTCAATAGGTTCTGCTCTTTCCAGACTACCAAAAATTGAGAAGCGTTTTTGCGAATGTGTAGTCACCTTCACCAGGGAATTAGTATCATGTCGCAGTTGGTTCGGCAACTAGCGATCCCCCGGGCTCAAGGAGCGAATGGTAAACCATGCACCTTGTTGACGTGCATGGTAGCGAACTTTGGTATAAAAATGGCCGATGAGTTAGTAACTCGGTTAGACCTCGGTCATAGTTGGTCGAAAAAAATCGTCGTGACCGACCCGTTCGATACGTATAAAAAACATGGAAGATGGACGTTTAAAAAACATCCGGTGTGGCCGACGCGGTCGTTATGGATGAAACATATAGAATTAAATTAGTGGTATCATTCATTTCTTACCTTATATAATGAGTTCGCAAGATAATTTTAGTCTGATGAATGGACGGGGCTGCGACGGTAGATCATTCGCGCGAATCGAAACCCCATTCTCCACTGAGGCCGCCAACCTCGCACGACCAGCCGCCTGGTCGATGAGTCAGACTAAATCGGAAACGGAAACCATACTACGAGCTCATCCAACACTTGATAAACGTTTTGAAAGGCACATTCCAACCTCGAGTTCGATTTTCTATTTTCCAACCTATCTTGAAAACGGTCCCACGCTTATTATAAAGATGTCTCTGGGATCGTACAAGGCCCCTGGTACTGGAGTTATGGCCCCTCACAAATTGAGCGGCGAAAGCACGGTGGATGGGTTATCCGAGGCTTGCAACTTCCGTCAATTGCCGCCGATATATGCGAGCGGACCTGAATGTTCAGAGGCTGAGAATGAAGGGAAGAACGGGGATATCGATGTAAATCCATCTCTCATCTCACTACTGTTCAGCTCGAAAGATCGTAAAAAGGGTGTGCCAGTGTCTTTTTTGAGGTGGGCGCCTCAGAGTGGCTTTCAAAAAAAAGGGAAAATAAAAGATCTGATGTGATGTTTTTTTGTATGCCGGTGTTTTAAAAATTATGTTTATGTATAATTTTTGCTAAATTTATGTTAACATGATCGGTTGTTTAAGTTTTATCAATAGCGGGTTACGGTACGGGACCAAGTGTGCATTTGTATAGGCTGCTCGCGAGAGTAATTTGAATTTTGCGCGGATGCGGAATTGGCTGCGTACCCGGCAGGTAGAGCAGGCGAGCAGACACCGGATTTCCGTCGACGGCTATTCTGGTTCCAGTTCTCCGGGGTGAGCGTTGTGTGCTCTGTTTCTTCTCTCTCTTAGGGCCTAGGTTCCGGGTTATGCGGCTATTATTAGGTTAGGCCCTAGTTATACACCAGCGGAATGAAAACGTCTCGCGATGACATTGCCGCAGCTTGCTGCGTGAATCAGGGATCGTCTGCAATGTTGCGTCTTTGGACGCAGTGACGCAATACTGCAGACAAAAAATTTCCAGGCGTTTTCAATGGTATTTTATTGGTTTTTTCGCTTCTGACAGTTTTTAATTGCAGAATATCACTAATAATCAATTCCTCTCGTCATAACAGTGCTCGTTATGTCGTTTTGGTAATGTTTTAACAATTTTATATCTGAAAAATAATCAGCTGGTGAAAATTGGCAAATTTCCAACAGGGCAGGTCCCGCAAGGATACCGTATACGGTGCCGCGGCGTGTATAACTGCTCTGTGCGGCCTTCCGGCGCGTTTTTCTGCGACCACTGTTCCTTTTGGCATGCCTGAGCACAGTTAGGGCGCATATAAGTGGTAGTTGTCTTGCTATTTCTGCAGCGTCCCGCCGGTGTATAACTAGGGCCTTAGCTCACTGCTCCTTTATTGTCGCATTCGTTGCATTCTTGGCTGAAAGGCCACAAGTTGCTCATTTTTGATAGCATAAGTTATTGAGTTTTTGCGGTTTTTGTGCCCTCAAAAGGAGTGTATCTCCACTGATTTATCGCCTTTTTTCTTGTCGAACAGCTACGAGCAATTGAGCTTGTCCAACTCTCCCCATATATCACGCTAATGCGCAGGACTTGAGAGCTCGCACTTGAAAGATGTTATATAGGGTGGATCTACTTCACGAATATGAGGAAATCTCGGTTTTTGTCTTCTAGGTTGTCAGCCTACAACTCTTTCAATTGGCTTTTGGAGACCGACACCCGGGTATACGCGAAGCGTTCGGAGGGATGCGGCAGAACTGCTCCTCATGCGATCCTAAGATAATCAGACTGCATTCCTACTGCGTTGAGGAATCAACTGAGAAGTATGTGGTGTCTCGCACGAGTTAACAATATGTAGCAACGTTTGAATAGTTATTTTTCATTTTTCTCTAAGAAGATGTGTGAAAGGTAACCGTGAGATTCATGTGGCGATGAATGATTTTGATTTCATTTTCATCAAAAATTCAGTTGCCTTCTCCAAGAACGCATATAAAGTGTGCCCAAATGAGAATGGCGCCCCGCGCGGCCGGCGTGCTTGGCAGGCGGCCGTCGCATGTGCCGCCCTCGGACGAGTGTTGGATTTCAATGACGGCCGTCCCCTCTCCCCCCGTCAGCAGAGCTGATTGATCGGCGCAGTGCTTGCTGCCAGCCGGTGCCGGCCCCGTTCGTAGTCGATGGCGGCGGGGACTTTTCGCATGCTCGTCCGAGAGCGGCGAACGCGACGGCCGCCTGCCAAGCACGCCGGCCGCATGGGCCGCCATTCTCATTCGGACGCACCTTACTGATTCATTGACGACATCTCCTGAGCTGTTCAAAACTTCATTTGTGAAGAGGTAGGTACGCTTCGTGACATTCCATGGTAAGCCGCGAGGGCTTGGTAACACTCAGAATCCAGAGAATGAAACTAAGAAGAGTGAAAAAAGAGACAAAAAAGCATGATAGAAAGAATGAAGGAAAACAATCAAGACGGATAAATGAATATACGAGTGTTACACTCGTTCCTTCCCACCCTTAAGTGTCACGGCTCACTGTTTCAATGACATGGAAAAATACATTCTTTTACAAGGTGAGATTCACATGGCATGCTGCGGACTTGTGGTTGAGACAAACGACAAGGTGGAGATAAAGGCCGGGATGTCATGAGGAAGCTCTGCGTGAACCTTTGCTTCAAAAAGGCAGTATGAATCGTTTAAAAATTATTATGAGCAAAACAACAGACGGATATTCAAAAAGTCGTCAATTTATCAGTATATGTAATCTTCGATGTCAGTGGACCAATCTGAAAAAAATTAGAACTCATTTACATTGTGCGCTTTGACCAGTTGCAGCAAACTCTAGACCTTGAATGCTTTTGACTTGAACAAGCTGAGAACTTCCTTGTTGAATAACACCAGCGTCCACGGGGTAATGAATGTCAGAAAGCCAATAAAAAGTGGCTCTAAAACTCGTACAGGACGATGCTGCTCGTTCTGAAGGAAAAAGTAATTTTTCGCTAATGAAAAGTTAAGAAAAATCAAGTGAAGGTATAACTCACATATAAAATGACTGACATCATTTGGATTGAATAGTACACGAAAATCATAAAGAAGGCTACTATGAGAGCTGCTGCCGGAACGCACAGGCGGATTTCATTCCGTAGGCCACTAAATAATCATAATCAAAAAGGCTTCGGGGTAAGATCCACATTAAAGGCGAAGTCTACTTCAACGGACAGCGCTGCAGGTTCTACTGTTATTGGCGCTTCGAACATTCCTCCTCTAATTACCTCTGGCATTATAATAACATTGATTCGAAGGATGGAAAGCTGGATCTCTTACTGATAATATAATCCCATAGAACAAAAACGAAACTCCCCCCTTGCGTGCGTGTGAACACGATGCTGCATTCCTTGTATCCTCTTCGCTCTCTCGCTGTCTATGCCTCCAGAGAGACTTTGAACTTTTTCACAGCCTATGCTTCTGAGAAAGTGTAACCCGCGTTCATGCTCTGCATCCCTGTATGGTTTCCGTATTATATATTTTGTCTGATGCATGGACCAGCGGTTTAGCCGTGCGGTGTCGGTGGCATCATCGACCAAAGGAGTTTCGATCGCGCGCAGCGATCTACCATCGCAGCCCCGTCCATTCATCAGACTAAATTGATCACGTGAACTCTAACGGGGTTGGCATGAATGTGGGCCTTTAGACCTACTGTTGTTCTAGTGTTCTTTTAGAGTGTTGGATGAAGTGTGCATCGTTGGCAATAGTCCATGATTTAAATAACCATTTTATTTTCGAGTCGTCTAGCATAAACAGGTTTTTGCCGAAAGGGCACGCAAGGATTCATAGTTGAAGGACTCACCTATTGTCCCAAAACGCCGATGGGGGCAGCGTGTGTACCTTTACCGTGCAAGGAAACGGATTATTGCTGGGGTCAGAAATCAAGGACGTGAAGGCATCCGTTGTCCGTCAACAAGGCTAAGCAAAGTGGCATTGCGGCGCTGTGCGACCTTATGGTGTCCTGCCGTACTCACTGTTTGCAGCGATCTATCAATACGGCAGCTCATGCTAAGGGGTCTGCCGAGTTGCAGCGTCAGCGCTGGCGCGGCGACAAAAATGTTCTGAGCAATATCATCGCAGCGTCGGTTGCCACTCGCTGACGGTAACGCGGGGTCGACACGGCGTGCAAACACTATGCAGTTCCACCTCCTCGCATATTACGTCGTGTCAGTTGCCCCATTCGCCGACTGTAACCGATATAGCATCACCTAACGCTGTTTTTCGATGTGAGCAACACAATTACTCGGACTTTGCAGGCCGCTATAAGGTCGACTCGTGCCGCGATGCCACTATACTCAACCCCTATGCAGTCTAGCTAGTCTTTTCCTGTCTTTACTACTGTGCGCCGTGTTTGAGATAACAACGTGAATTGAACCATAGGCTTACAGCACAATGCCTACGCATTTTGATGCGCCCAAAAGGATCGACAAAGGGTGCTGTGCCCTCCCTACCATCGGTAACTTGTGTAGACTACATGTTATACCGATTGTTCGCTGAGCGTTCGAATATTTACATAAATCGTATTGGTCGGGAAGCTTTTTAGAAAATATTCCAGAGTTGAGTTAATTTACCCGAGTGAGGTTGTTCTTTGGGTTGTTGATTACGAATCTGAGATTCATGTCGGTTTCTCAAAGTACTAGACTCAATTCGTTCAAAGCTTTCCATCGGGGAAGATTCTAGGAGCAAAACGCGACTTTTGATGATTTCCGGGAATGTCATGACAGATATGGTTAAAAATTTCTCTCTGGGGGTTATTCGGGGACAGGGGCTCTCTACACAACGAGGAAGTTTTTGTCCCGTTCTTTCAGTTTGAAAAGTCACGCTACTCAAAGCAAGCGAATGGGTCCCGAGTGGAATTGGGGCCGGAAAAGGTGGCACAACTTCTCCCTCAATGTGTAGAGAGCCCTGTACCGTTACTTGAAGTTCCTGACAGAAATCTGAAGCCAGTTTATCAATTTTTGACAGTTTACCGTAGATTACGGTGGGTAAGTGGAGGTGTGGTCAAAGTCTCAGATTTGGCTCAAAAATTCTGCGGGGTTCATGCGGGGAGGGGATTACGAAATTGGTGCCCATTTGTCGGAAAAAGTTTTTCTTTTGAAAAAAATTGAAAAACTAAGATATGCGGCTGAGGTAAAACTAGTTCTCCAGAATCGGACGACAATCGAGAAGTTGTCCAGAAAGTTGATAGAAGTTGTCTATAATTTCGATATTCGCAGTATTTGACGAAAATTGAGGTTGATTAGTACAGAATTTTAGAAAAAGTTGCCGAGAATTCGGAGGAACGAGTGGATCCCGAGAATTCAGGACATCACTTCAGAACCCTCATTACACCACATTCTTCAGAAGTTGCGGCTGCTGTTTTTGTTCTTTTCTTTTCGTGTGGGTCCTCTGTGGTTCTTTTCTCCGTTCTTCTAGCTGATATCAGTTATAATGTACATCACCGATTTCTTGAATATCGAACGGAGTTATGGTCCCTCAAAAATTGAGCTAGAAAAGCATGGTGGACGAGTTGTCCGAGGCTTGTAACTTCCGTCTTTTGCAGCCAATGTATGCGAGCTAACCTGAGTAAAGAGAGAAGTTGAGAATGAAGGGAAGACCGAGGCTTTTGATCGGAAACCTTCGCTCATTTCACGATCTCGAGTGCTCCATTGTTCACGTCGAGGGGCGGAAAGGGGCCAAACTTTCCCAAAGCGGCGGGGTTTGCTCACTTTTCTAAGCCGTTTTGCGGCTCCTGGGTAGCTTTTCGTCCCGTTTATTCGATGCTGTTCTGCTTCCGACAGCCACGAGAAGCGTTTGTCATTGAAAATTCGAGGATGAAGTTTATCGTGAACAATGAGTGCCTTTAGAATATATTAGTCAAGAAGTTACCCAAGAAATATCAGAACAACGTTTGAAATTAAGATTCTGACCGGGATATGCAACTCTAAACGTTGCAATGGTTGTTTGGCATGATGTTGGTGTACAATATGTGGGCTTCCGGCGGGTCCACACCTGCAGCCGGCAGTTTGGCCGCCGGCTGCAGGTGTGTACCCACCGGAAGTCCACATTTTGCAATGTGTGAGTCACGAGAGTAGGATTTTCGAGTCGACCGAGGTAGATTTACCTCATATACAAACTTCCACCGCCTAGGATGAAGGCTGAACACCGCTACAGTATAATGGCTCGCACCTTAGGATATTTAGGTTTAGCGTGGTCGATGTACTCTCTATTCAAACTTTCACCGTCTTAGAGTGATTCTGAAGAACGCTATTTTAATAGCGCACTGGTGCTGAGCAAGACCAATAGCGGCCCTTGTTGAACGATTTTGTAGACCCGCAGCATATGCAATGCACATTTTGCCTCTGCCAGACGTCGATGAAATATGAAATGAGCCAAGTCGTATATTGGGCAAACGAAGTGGTTTGAAACCATATCCGTGAGCTTCACCGACCGTTTTAATAAACGGTTGGGCAGAAGCCCCCATTTTTGGTAAGTACAAACAATTGTACATGTGTATAACTGTGTCGTAACTGTCGAGAGTTGGGTAAGAAGTTGTCGGGAATTGGTCGAGAAGTTGTCGAGAATTGGGCGAAAATTTGTCCAAAGTCAGAAAGTTGCCCTGCATTCGTACACCTGCGCAGGCGAATTGGGGCGTCGACAACAGGTTGATTCGCCGACCATGAGTCACCGCTGGCCAACGCGCCGATATTCGACGGGGCCCTGGCCGCGAGTTATGATCTGGTTGATGTCAAGCTGTTGCACAGCTAGCGTTCTAGATACTAAGCAAGTTTACGACTCATTTTTCAGGCATGCTTTGAATGATAATAGCGCAGCCGGTTCAAGTCCCCAAGTTTGCGGTACTTAGACCCCGTCCAGCATCTGGAGGTCCTGCCTATCCGGTGGTGACCCCAGTGGAGGCTGGGCGACCAGCCGCAACGCGTGTCCGTGTGCCGACCCCTACGCGTGTCGGTGTGTTGGCCGCGACGCGTGTCTGTGTAAAGTAGTTCTTAAGGTAGATGAAACAGTCTTAAAGGATGTGAACTGCTGCTGAGTAGGCCACTAAACGCGACACATCCAGCTGTCAACAGCCGGACAACAGGCGGACGTCGCTGGGCAACGGGCAGGTCTCAGGCTGACTATACGCGCAATTTGACTTGTCGACAGGGAGCGCTTCATGAGATGACAACTTATCAACTTGTTGTCGACGCCCCGATTTGCCTGGGTGCAGGACAACTTTTCGTCCGATTCGCGACAACTAGTTTTACCTGAGGGGTTTATCCCCACCTCCCTCCCAACAGAAGTGCGTGGCGTCCACGGTTACCTGAACGCTCGATTTTCGACAAAAGGACCCCGGATTCGTTTTCAACGCCTTCTTAAATCCATTGCATACAACTTGTGAAGCGAACTCTTCGAAGCAACCAAGAAAATTGGTTGATGCACCTTTTGGCAGAACTCGAAAACGCCTATATCTTCGTGTAACCAGTAGCCCGGGACGGGATACTACGCAATTTTACTACAGAGGCCCGAAGGCCACTGACAATGTAGATCGCCTTCCGTTGTGAGAAGTATCTCTAAGAGAGGACTCACATCGATGTATCTTTTGTTGTAAATATATAATAAAGCACAGATGAGTAAAAGAACACACATAACATAAACAGTACAAGCACTATAACTTCGGAGTTGATGGTAGAAGTCTGAAAGTTGTCTGTTATTGTTTCCCCCAATGCGCAATGAATGTGGTAAATATGATGCTAACCTTAAAGTCAACTACATCCATTGCGACAAGCTTCTTACATACACAGCCGAAGCGTATTGTGCTCAAAGTAAGAATTGGAATGATCAACAGAAACGAAACAGTCCAGTGTGTTAGCGCAACGGCGACCGGTGGAAGCCGATTGATGCGCTGAAAACCCATGCATACTTCTAGATTTCGAGCAGTGAAGCAAGTTTGCACTGCAAGTGATTGAGCCCACTAACTTGTCGAATGGAAGTGTTCCATTTGCAGACACTGATATACCGATGGAAGGCTATGAGCGTGACGCCAAGACAGCGCAAACTTGTCGAGTAGTTCAGAGCTTTGTAGCTCAGATTTGCCGAGATATACCTGAAGTCATGAGGGGGGTTTGGCACAGCGGTGACAATACTGAAAATGATGAAAACGGTGTAGATGAAGATGTAATAAAGGTCCGCGATTCCCTGAATGATTGACATGCAGAGTGGGTTCGTATTAACGTAGACTTTTGAAAACTGAAATACTTTTTAGAGGTTGAGTGTTACCTGCGAGATTATGAGAGTGAAGAATATATTCGTGAACTTTGTCTGTTTTCGTTTACGTATCAGTCCAACAATGATCACTATGTAAAGTGGAGCCGATAGATACGCTATTATGAAGTAGACGATGTACGGCCACGATGCCTCCTCCTGTCGTTGGTCTTGTTATGGAAAAGGAAACAACGTTAAAGCATTTTGAGTATTGATAATTTGCCTTTATAGACCGCTCTAATTTTTGTTCTTCATCGAATCAAACAATCCTGCCAGTGCATCCCTGATCAATCGCTGCGAAAAATGCATGCCAACTCTTGGCTCGGTGCCACGTAATTAGGTAGAGGATGTTTAGGATGGAACGATTCCTTAAAGGCAAAGGACACCCAAAAAATTATTTTTCAGATTTCATGCTTGTCTAGAGAGAGCCACTCTCTGATCACAATAGTATCTCTGGAATCGTCCAAGACCCCCTACGAACGGAGGAGATATGGGTCCTTGAAAATGCCTGCATGTTGAGGACAAAAATTTGGTGGACGAGTTGTCTCAGGCCTGTATCTCTTCATTCGTAATCGCTGGACGAGAGCAAAACAGGATGAGGAGATGGACCGGTAATGGACCGAAGAACGGTGAGTCCCAAAGTGGATGCCTGATTAAAATTCAGCGTGTCAACAACCACAATAGGTAGAAAAATTTACGATTTCCCAAGGGTAAATACAGTTACACACCGCACCAAACGTTTAGTAAAAAAGGTTTAAAGGACGAAATTATAGAAAAAAATAGTAATATTTCCTGATGAATCAACCTGATAGGCAACCTGTGAAATACGAAACACGATACCAGAATGCCTGGTAGGTATTTGCGATCTATTCTAACAGAACCCAGTTCTCCAACAATTGTGTCCATGTCAATTTGTTCTGAAGCAACTATGTTCCGGGACCATCTTCTCACTTCTTCCCCCGGAATTTCTCTATCAGTATCTGTTTTCGTTTCTCTAATTAGTTAACACCTTATCTGTTCACGCCCCACACCTCTTAATGGATCTCAGCTCGGACTAATACCACCCCCATTATTTTTTGTAATTTATAGCACAGGGTTGCTACGTCACGATGCCGCGATCAATTACAAAACTATCGTTACTGGAAAAAGTAGTGTGTTCGGATAGTAGCAGTTGTTCCCATCTAGATGCAGGCTTATAATGGACTACAAGTAGGGCCCTATGCGCGGCCACACAGTCGATGCATCGGAGAATTTCTTATTTATGGGCTGCATTTAATTCCAATTATTGACTCTTTTGTCACAAAAATACTCACCACACTTCCTGGCTTGGCAGTAGCATTTTCTGGTGCTGAAACATTACTTTCCATGATTCTTCCCCCAGAGTGGAACGGTTAAGACATCAATAGATTCAATTAGATTTCAGGATGAATATTTCTGTGAACCAGGCAGCAGAGCTTGACACGGAGTAAATCGGGAGTACCTTCGATGAATAATACAAGTATTTCAGGGCTAGTTATGTCGTTCCGTTCTATGTATGAGGTCAAAGATTTATTCCTGAAAATGGATGTTCTCGAAAATATGTGAATATCGTGATTCTGCTGCTACGAAAACAAACGTTTGACTCAAATGGATGGTGCTGGCTTCCAAGAGTCTCATAAGCGAGTGAATACTATGCTAACTAACTTTCTTTCATTCTTAGTTTATATCACGTCGTTAGCACAACTGTTTCTAGCTTCGAATTAAGAGATGGAGCTCCACTCTCCCTGCCGAGACCGGGTTCATGAGTAAACATACCGTGGACAACAGGGTGTCGTGAATTGGTACTTACATATTTCTCCTCGTCCAACATCATAACTTCAGTTACGGAGAAGCCAGATGATAGACTACCCAAGAAGTATGTAGTCTTTTATTGATTGCCATAGCAAGTTCATTGCTGTAATAAAGATATATTCGCAATGATGTCACATCTAATCCAGGGTAAGGCATGTCCTGGTTACCGGTCCCTTAAAGGTGCGCATCCCCCTACCCAAGTTGAAAAATTTTGCGACCTCCCCCCAACTTTCAAATACGTTTTTTTATCATTTGACGCTTTGCGGCACCATGCATACCAGGGCTACCCGGCTGATCGATACATAAGATTTGCACATGAAACTTGCGAAGTCCCGTTCTCATTTTCAACGGGACCACTCGACCTGGCACTCAGGCAGTACCTTTTTGTTGTGATCTTTTTCCAAATGGTATTGATTAATCGCTAGCAGCGTCACCAGGTACGCCACGGCTACCCGGCTGATCTCGGCTCTAATGGGACCAATCGACCTGGGACTCGAGCAGTAACTTTTTCTTGTGATTCTCTTCCAAATAAGCACTGCACCAGCCCAAGCCGGAGAACTCGCCTAGTCACCTTCTTCAGAAGCACTAAGTCAAAACTGCGTTTTTTGAATCTTTGACGCCCCGGCAGACACGCTCATCGTCCTTGGTTCGACCGCAAAAGGTCCGCGATTGAAACTAGGCTCAGTGTAGGTCACTTTAAACCCGAGTCCACCCGTCTGGAGACATTAGCCGCAGAGCGGCGCCTCGGTTTCCAAGCGGTGTTTTTTTTTTACCCTTGGTAAGCGACGTCCCGATCTCGTCTCCAATGGGACCAATCGACCTGGAACTCGGGCTGTAACTTTTTCTTGTGATTCTCTTCCGAATAAGCGCTGCACCAGCCCAAGCCTGAGATTGGTGTGAGACAGTAAACGTATTGGACGGCAATTCGCACAATCCACTGGATTGCCTTTCTTCTTCTAAATCGGAATGGTCCTGCGTCGTTACCAGTCCTTGAGCGCTTTCTTTTCTGCAACGACCCGGTTGAAGAACAGTGTAAGCCATTCAGTGGAATCCCAGCATCGTGATTTCCACATCTTTGCCCACAGATCGTCTGGCCCCGTCTTACGTCCCAACGCCATCTTCACTTCTTTGGTGGTGATAGGCTGCACAGGACCGCTTGTAGGTGGGTGTTCAGGGATGGGAGGATGGGGCAATTCTTCTGTCAAGATTCTCTCGAAATAGTCACGCCACCTCCTCATCACCTTACCACGGTCCATTAACAGCTGAACATGATCGCCATTAACACCGTGGAACTTCTCGATGACGGGATTCTGCAAGTCGATACACAAGGTGTTAATATATTAGGATCAATTTGAGAAAAAAAACGAGATGGCTAATGAGGAAAGCGAAATGATTAAAATCATTTCGTCGGGACGTCGCAAAACGTTACCGATTATTCCGCGATAACCACGAGGACCTGCACTTCCGATCGCGGCTACAACGCATACGTGTTAGGAACATTCCGTTTTCGAATGTGTTCATAGAAGCCGTGGTTAAAGGCAGTGTTCACGATAAGAATCGTTTTTCTGCTTCACCGCCCATCTTGAAAACGGTCCCATGCTGATTCCAATAATGTTTTTGGAATCGTACAAGACCTTCTAGGAACGGAGTTACGGTCCCTTAAAAATTGAGCTAGGGAAGATGGTGGACGGGTTGTCCGAGGCTTATAATTTCCCTCTTTTGCAGCCGATTCATGCGAGCTGACCTGAGTGAAGAGAGAAGTCGAGAATGAAGGGAAGAACGGGGCTATTGATCGGAAACCATCGCTCATCTCACAATCTCGAGCATTCATTTGTTCACGTCGGTGGGCGTGGAAAGTGCATCTGGGTGTGACGAGCTGACGAGTGTCCAACTTTGAGGCCGTAGGAGACCGTTCCGAGCTCATTTTTCTCAGCTTTTTCAACGTTAGGGTTGCGCTAGGCACCGCATCTGTCGATCTCCACCAAAAAATCAGACATGGTTTTTATCGTGGACACTGCCTTTAAACACTACAAATGACCGGAGTACTGAGAGAACCGGAGCCGCCCCGAGGCTGGCTTCTTCCGTTGCAAGCTTTGCGATAATCGTCACAGTGTACTAAAGAACCCTATGGATCACCAGACGAGAGTGATGCTAATGTTGGAATGGATTCAAACGGAGAAGTGGTTTACGACCCTACTTCAAATTTCGGTTTGTGTGCACAATACGGAAGTGCAAACTGAGGATCCATATCCTTCAACTACCACTCAATCAGAAAGATCACTGAGAGGTAGCAAAAGGACTAACCGGTCGCATCTCCGCAGAGCAACCAACCAAGGACGTCGATAAAAACTTTGACTTACTTGACTTAATCGGTTGGCTTTCGCCTGACGCGGTCATTCCGCATCTTCACCGAGGTGTGCCGTCCTAGTAGTCAGCCCTGTCCATTTTTTACGGTCTTCAGCCACAATTTGAACACATTCCATCCAGCTGTCACTATTCCATTTCTTGCGAAACGAAACATCGCGCCTGAACTGTCTTTCGATGCCGAGCGACTTCAAATCCTCTCTAACCACATCCGTACAGAACTTTCGCCTACGCCCAGGTGGCCGTTTCCGAAAGGTTTTGGAAGCATTCTTAAAGCGTGTTGTACGAGACGATCCGGCGTTCTTCTTAGTACATGCCCGAGCAGTCGGAGTCGACTTTCCATTGCTGCTTGAAATGGCGTTAGGAGATGCTGGCACCTCCCTCGTGTGAAGCGTTGATGTACTGCCTCGATATCCTTGTAAATGTCTTCGTTATGGCATACACGCGAAATATCCAAGCGAACGCCTAAAAAGCTTCCTCTCCGTGCAATCTAACCTTTTCATCTGCGTCTTCGGTGCTGCCCACGCATCCGATCCGTACATCATGATAGGGCGAATAGCGGATAGGTAGACGCGCAACTTGACTTCCTTCGCGATGGTGGTAGACCACAAACACTTGGTTAGAGAATTAAATGCAGACGTAGCTTTCGCACATCGTTGTCGAGTATCCGCTGCATAACTACCATCGTTCTTCAGCAAATAGCCCAAATAACAGAAATCGTCCACCAGTTCGATACGTTGTCCGTCCACACAAACTCCTGTTGAGGGCCTCTGAGAGACCCACATCTGCTTGCATTTGTCGGGACGAAGACGCAGTCTGCGGAGGCTGCGGCATACTTCGAAACGAGGTTCACAATCCTTTGCAGTTTTGCGTTGTTTTCAGCGAATAACACAATGTCATCGGCGTACTCCAGGTCTACAAGGGAGCGTCCTGATGGTGTTAGGATCACGTCCACAGGAAACTGTTCTGCAACTCTACGCATGATGTCATCAACCGCGAAATTGAGAAGAAAAGGTCCTGCAACGGCTCCTTGCCTTACTCCTGTTTTCACCTCGAAAGCTGACGTAAATCCGGCAGGTGCACGGACTGCTGCTGTTGATCCTTTGTTCATGTCCTCGATTACCCGAACATACTTTTCCGGGACTCCATCTGCTCGCAGAGCGTTGAGCGATCGGTCACTATGAGGAGAGTCGAACGCGGCTTCAAAGTCCAGAAAAGCAAGCTGTAAAGGCTTCGAATACCGCTGCCACGATTCGATTACTCTTCTCACAACGAATACTTGGTCGATGGTGGATCCTCCCGGTCGAAAACCGGCTTGCTCATCTCTGGTCGTTCTTTCACGATGTTTGATAAGTCGCTCGAGAATGATACGTTTTAAAACCTTGTACATGACACGAAGTAGAGAGATTCCTCTGCAGTTCTTGGGATCCGTGACGGATAGCTTCTTGTGAAGAGGTACGATGATCGCATGTCTCCACGAATCGGGTATCGTTTCGCTCATCCATATAGCACGGATGGTGTTGGTCATTTCACGAATCCCAGACGGAGGAAGAGCTCTCAGCATTTGAGCAGTGATGTTGTCATCTCCACCAGCCTTTCCATTCTTCATTTTCCGGACACAATCCAAAACTTCAGACTCAGTCGGCGGTTCCTCACTGACATCGTAATGTGCTCTCTGAACATGCGGGAGCTCAGGTACTGATGGCGCTGGACGATTCAGTAGTTAACTGAAGTAATCCTTTCATACTGGCAGCTTAGAACCCACTGGAAATCCATTGGTAGTGTTCAAGACAGTAGAACATCTCTTCATCTTACCGCTATACTGTCGCAGCAACGTGTAGGCTTTCCTCGGATTCTTCTCCTCAAAAGCCTTCTCGAACTCCTTAGCTCTACACGTCCACTCTCGTTCGCGGTCACTTTGAAGCTGCCGACGCAACTTCTTCCTCAGACGCTTCTCCTCCACGAAGTTTCCTGCAGTTCGGAGAACACATACTCTGTTGTAGGGAGATGTTGTTTTTTCTGAGACGTAGGCGAACTTCTTCTTAGGCTGTACAACCGTGATTGCCTCTTTCAAAGCGTCCTGGATGCATTTGATAAAAGAATCCGCGTCGCGAAGTTTCTTCTATGTCCGTACTCCGATGTGAATAGACACGCGTTGTCGAAAATTCCTTCTGCACTCTTCATCTCTGAGACTTGTCATGTCAATCCTCTGGAGTGGCTGAGCCCCTCGCTTCCTCTTGTAAATCCTCGCAGTGAAGTTCAACAGAACAGGACGGTGATTCGAATCGAATGCGACATCCCACACAGCTCTAGATCTTCGAATGTCCGATACTGGAATATTCCTCGTCAGAACATAGTCAAGCTGTAGTTTCAGAGTTGTCATCTTCCGCTTCCGCTGCTCTTCTGGAGATAGCTGGGTTGGTCCCTGGGCGCGTAGCAATCCCGTCAACAGGCGGGAGCTCATAGCTGCCTCCCCGGCGCGAGGTGGTGGCTCGCATCGCAGGCGAAAGAGGTGGAGGCCGCCCTATTCTAATGCACGTGTGCCTGCTGAGGTGGTGACTTCGCTCGCAGCCGAATGTCACCCACCTCGGCATGCAGCTATGGACCTCAGGTCTGAAAGGTAGCCACGAGCTGCGATTGGAAAGTGGAAATAGCGCGCACATTGCAGAGGCGCGTAGGGAGGGATCCAAGTAATGGGTCGGGCATGACCGAGATGGTGGCGACGCTGGGAGGAGAACGCGATCGCTTGATCTTGCTGAAGACTTTTGACCATCTCCGTTGAGGTTCAAGTAAAATTCTGAGTTTTGGGCTGATCATGCGAAAATTTCACGCAGTGGCTGTGAATTGGGCATTGAAATGATAGCCTCCCTTTACATGTGGCAATTCGTGGAGAAAAAATCTTTATGAAGCCTACAACAACGAAAAACGCTTCAATGAGCTGATTATTGCTGCAATGATGTTGGCCGTCTTTCAAAATCAATCGCTCCTCATTAGCTGTTGATTTTTCGCAGGCGCTAATTGTTTCCTATTATTATTTCTGTTTCTTACCCCTCAGGTTGGCTAATTCTTTCATAAAAGGCTGTAGGTAAAGTGTTTATACTGTATGTTCTACTCCGTGAGTTTCCTTCACCAAAAAACGAAAATAATGTGATGCTGAATTCGACAAATTTTTTATCTCCAGAGTGCTTAGTGAATTTTTCGTATGATTTCATGGTTCACTAATTTTGCTAGCTACGAGATATTTTTACAGATTCTTCGCGATGGAAAGTTTGAGATCGTGTTTCAGTTAATCATATCTCTAACTGGCTTTGTTCGTTTCGATCGGAATGGCACTGTTCTTCAACACGTTTTTTCAGCACATAAGCTGTCGGAAATGCATATTGGATAACCTCATCTCCCCTCCCCCCAAAAAAAGAACCTCACCTACATACTAGCATACCGTGAGACATATTGCGTACAGTGTTTATGAACAAAGTAACGAAAAAAAAATTGAACAGCAAGGAAAGGAGGAAACGGCAGCAGCAGTCAAGCATAGCAGCAGGATTGATAGTGTTGATCAATTTTCCTCAAAGAAGAAAAGCACAAGGGGTTAATGATTATGAGCTCCTAGTACTTATAAACATTCAAGAGTTGTTTTCACTTTTTTGCCCTAGAAACAATCAAGAACATGCCTACACCACGGTTTTCAAAAGGTAGCTGAGTTATCATCAAAATTGTTGGGTGTAGGTGAAATTCTCGTGATAACTTGTGAACGGTTTCCCAGCCTCTAAAAAGGGCATTTTTTCCGGAAACATGAAATATTTAAAAACATTAAAATTTGCTTCTATTCTTAACCCATTTTAGTTCGATGTTTGTTAAGCGAATAGCGTACATGTACAAACATGGTTCTCGGAAGCAAAATCATAAGTTTTGTAAGAATAGGTATAATTCTGGAACTGGAACATCGTCTGCTTAGTTTAGAAGAAGGTGAGTATAGCACAAAAGGAAAAATGACAATTTTTAACGTTAAGCATCACTCTGTGACTAATTCTAGAGTAACCTGCGGACTTTTCTAAAAAAAAACAGAAAACATGAACTTATTTGCAAATTCAAAAATTTGTATGTACTTGTGCAACTGCTGAAAACGTGTAAGCAGAGATAGCCAAGCATAGTTTGCAATAAACTTATCAGAATAGGATGGACTGCAGACCTAAAGGGAATGATGTCGATGGAATAGATTGCTGTTGACTGTTTCGTTGATCTCACACCCTTGGTAATACGGAGAATGCCGCCTGCAACATGGTTGCACGGTTCAGTTGCTGTGCGCGCTGTCGATGCGACCGGCATGCGTGGTTCGACTCCGTCACCTAACTGACTTTTGCAAATAAAATCATCCTGTAGAGAACGGTCGCCCCGGGTTGGCGACAGTGGGTGGCATCTGGGCACGATGTACCTCAGGTCGGTCGCCATCATTATGTGGTGGCGGCGGAGGGTTTGCTAAGGGCCCTGCTGCCACGTAAGCTGATGGCGGCGATGATTCCTCTTGAATGTCGATGCAATAATCAGACCACTCCGTTCACAAAAAATGACAAGGCGGTTGCCATTGTCCGATGTTTGCTCCACTGGGTAGAACCATTTACCGAGTACTTCGGATTCTTGATCGAGTCCCGTCTTCGCATTTGCGTCAATCCCCACGACAACAGCATGTTGACAAGGTGTCCTAGCCAGCAACGTATTGAGTTCCTCATAAAACGCATCCTTCGAATTGTCTTCGGCGGTTTCAGTAGGCGCATGAGCACTCACTATCCACAGATTGAATCCTCTGTGATCCCGCAGTCGTACGAATGCATTCCGGCACGACGTTGAGCCAAACTCCTTGACCATATCATTGAAATCCTTCCTTACAGCTATTGCACAGCCTCCCACTCTCCTATCGTCAGCGTTACCGCAGTAGATGGTGTACCCTCCGACGCTGATGACGGGCCTATCATTGAGGCGGGTTTCCTGCAAAGCAGCAAACGGTGCATGGAAATAGCTCAGAAGTCTGGATAGCGCAGTTTTTTGGATATCACTCGACAGCGATCGACAGTTCAGGGTGACGAAACTGTGGCTTGTGGCCAAAGACTCCATGAACTCCTTAGGTTTTTGATAAAGATTTTGATTTTTTTAGATCCTAAGGTGTTATGGACCAGAGGCCTTAGTGTGCCGGACGGCGACACCTTTATACAATGTATGGGATACTTTCGCGATATAGTTGTGCACGCTATATCGCTCGAACGTTCCCTGTGTACACTCAAACGTTTGCTGGGTTCAGTAGAAGCAGGGATGAAAACTATCTCGGATAAAATGTCGTGTATTGTCTCAAAAGACAGTCATGACTACGTCGATTCGAAAGCAGGCATGAATATGTGGCGACAAACACTCAAGCGGCATAATTTGCGTGGCCAGCACAGATTCACGATAGATTCTTGAACCACCAGAATAACGAACTGTAGAAAGCAACAGGAGCTACGATTACATCACCTGCTACAACATACACAGTAGCCAAGGAGGGATTTTCTTTTGCCAAACAATTTCCACTCCTTATAACAACAACGAAGACGGCAGCGATTGCTTCGGAAGCTCATTACGACGCAAGAAGTGCTACACGTATGATCAAGCAGTTCGCCAGTAATATGGAATACGATCTCCTCAAATATGCCATCGGTGGCGACTTGCCCATCTTACTGCTACCGCATGGTACCACAGGTAATGGAGTGAAATGGATTGTCTTTCTGCTGAGAACTGTATCTTCCGTCAATCGTACCATGGCCTTTCATCTCGCCCTCGTAGATGTCGAAAGTGAATCTGGAGAAGACATCTTGCATGCCTTGCGAGAGCATTTGATTGGATTGAACCCCTAGGCACAACAGCTTGGTCTTTCAATGACCTCATGGAGTTTCTTTATGAGTCGCCTGGTCTCACTCTTAAAGGCAAGGTGCGGTCAGATTTTGACACCACCGAAATTCGGGTTGGATAGATTGGGCTGGTCTAGCTGGACACCGTCCAAAATTTCTAAGTCCGTATTTCTGGAGAAAACAGCCTGGAAGTCAGGGATTACGGTATCCACAGCATGATAATTATGGCTGAAATGAACTATAATTACACAATAATTTTGAAGAATGCGTGAACAACGGCTAAAATATGGATGATGGCCACACTTTTCCGACGTTTCTGGATCATCGGCTCACGGAAGTGGCTTTAATAACTTGAAGAAGACCGGTTTTAGCGCAGTTTTCGCATGTTCCTTCGGAATACCTGTACCATGAGCACAGATTAAGCGGAAAATCTCAGAATCGAAATTCTGCCCGGACCCTGCCATTAAGCGATGGAGCTTCAGTGATGACGGGTCGGATGCAAGGCTTCTATAAATTGATCAAGGCTCAAATCAGAAACAGAGTATGGGGACATACAAAGGAATGATCTCGTTCTCTCAGTCTGCGGAGCTCACAAGTTGAACCTGGTGATTACCGCGCAAAAAGGGTATGCCATGAACCTCACTTAAAGGCAGTGTCCACGATAAAAATCGTCCTTGAGTTTCCACCAGAAAACGATGGTTTAGAGTTTGACTGTTTCAACAGTGAAGAAAGAATCATGAAAAACGCCGCGAAACATCCAAAATCAGCTCTTCTTTTTGAAAGCCACATTTCAACGGTGGATGGTTTGCACGGGTATGGGCCTGGAGTGGACAGCGTGCGAAAATGCGCCCCAATACTAAACCTCAGCCGCGCTGGCGCTCCAATGCTAATGTAGAAGCGGACCAAACTGTTCCTCGAAAAACTCGACCGCGAGCGGAAGGGCCAGCGCGAGCGGACTTTGAAGCCGTATGGAGCTCTTTCGGGCTCGTTTTCGTTCGTTCTTTCGACCCCAGTGCTCCAAAGAGACCCTGAACTTTCGATTTCCGTCCAAAAACCGCGGACGAAATTTATCGTGGACACTTCCTTTAAGCTTTGATGATAGAAATGCACTACTTCTTCGGTTTTCCGAAGAGAAGTCGTGGAAGGTCCACCTACCGATCTGTTGCGAAGGAAATTAGTTCTCGATTCCTTCGAATGACGATGCTGCACGGTGTACGATGGGCTGCCAGTTTGCAGCCATCTGTCCAGACTATTTTCAGCAACTATCCTGTACTACTTGAAAGTCTCATTTGAATCTTGATGCCACTACGAAAATGCAAGAAACACTTTGGGTGATGACAGATGCTTGAACATTCATCGACTGCAACATGTGAACGCTACACTTCATTATTTAGCCTCTGTTTCTAAAGCTGTCCAAAACGAAGAGAGCCTGGGCTGGACTTGATGAACGCTAAACCGGAGGTCCCAGCAGGGTTTCTTTGGAAACGTTCGCAAACCAGCGATTCATCATCGCTAGGTTTGGTCAAGGCTGGGCTACACCTGGTTCCCATGTAACCTCACCTCCGAGGTGGTGGTTTGGTTTGGTCCCAGCTGGGGCAGCTAACCAAACCAAACCCTGCCGGGACCCAATGTGTGCATGAATCCCAGCCCTGTTCGTGGACTTCGTTTCTCGCTGGCGACGTCTCAATGCTGAATTCGAAGGGAGCAGAATGAGGACAGAAGTAAATACCTATTTGATGGACAGTGGCATTCTAAAGTGACTAAAAGGTAGCGGAAGAGCAGAAAAACTCAATCCTGACTATTTTCTGAACTATCATCCTCGCTTGGACGCGCCTGATACATTGCAGCGCACCCAGCAGTACAAGATGACCTGTAACAATAATTTACTCTGTTCCCTCGCGCGCTTGTGCGGAGCGAGCTCGGAGAGAGCGAGAAAGTGTGGCGAGAAGGAGACGCAGCGTACGAGCACAGATGCACGCGATGGACGGAAATAAATTTCCCTCGGAAGCAGAGGATAACTGAAGTTATTATCAATTGTTTAATATCTTTTTTTAGAACCTGCCCTACTTTCTATGAGTTATTTTGGGAATAAATTCAAAGCTTCGCTATTTTTCTGTTCTACTAAGTCCCAACAGCCTTCGCATGGCACGACCGGCCGGGGGCATGCGGCCCCCTCCTGGAACGCAGAGTTGCGCCCCCTAATTGCCGAAACCGAGGGTGTTTTACCCTGATCTAGTCTACGAAGCCTGATGTAACCAGCTTAAACTTCTCTGTACCAATCAATGCGCATCCCAAACGTAGAATTTAGAAATTGAGCAAAAAAAACATGGAACCTTCTGCAGAGAGAAAGAACTCAGGCTTTGAAATTATTTCATATTACAAAGGAAATCTGGAGAGAGATAGAAAAAGGAGGAGAAATAAGAGAGAGGAGTGAACACTACGGAATTTTGGAAAGCGTATTCACACCAATGAAGTAATCAGCGAATCCGGACGGCGACCCGTTCATCGAAGGTGCTCCTAGTGAACCAGCTGCATTATGGAGAATGAGAGTAAGGTTCTGATAACGAAAGGCCTCTAAACGAAACACATCACCACGCGAGGAAGCATGGCAAGGAGGACACGAAAGACTCGATCGTGGCAGGAGCGAAGACCGACAGTGACCACTCCGGCACGTGCGGTGCGGAGTGCGTCAGGCATTCGCTGTGGGGCCGACCACGTAGAATACGCATGATAATTTTAGTCTGATGAATAGATGGGGCTGCGACGGTAGATCACACCGCGCGAATCAAAAGCCTATTCTTCAGTGAGGCCGCCAACCCCGCACCGCCAGCCGCCTGGCCCATGCGTCAGACTAAACCGAAAACGGAAACCATACAGACTTTCCTTTAGAAGTGCTTCCGCGAAAAGGCTTTCAAAAGTTGGCATCAGCCTGAAGGAGTGATGCTGTTCTAAGGTCTTTTCTTAGCAGAAAAGTTATTTTTAGTTAATCCCAACCAACCATCAGATCGGCAGCTCACCAAATCTCAGGCACGGAAACGAAACGTACTACCTTTTCATCTCAATAGGTCAGCGATAAATTCAGGTAACTGGGTTTTATTTTAAGGAACTTGGCGGTATGTCGGATGAATAGGAACATAAAGTCTGGTTCTATGTTTATTGTCCAGCCGTACTGACTTTTGATGAAAATAAATTTGGATACTCTCAAGATCGGCTAGTGCTCGGCCAAGAAGTAGTCATGAACAGAATCGTGAGATGCTGATTTGAAGTGGAGTGCTGATCTTTGACAATTTTGTATGCGATGCAGATGTAAATACGAATATTGGTCTCTAAAACCTCCACAAGTTACAGAATACTAGGTGAACTAGCCAACTTATTATTTGATTCTCGCATAATCGAGTCGCGAGAAACACTACGGTGTGTTGCAAATTGTAACACCACGGGATTAAATTACCGCATTTTCTTGCTTAGAAATATATGTACTTCTATTTTTTGCGCATTGAAACACACCGCAATGTGAAAAGGACATGGTTCGGTTGCGGTCACACTTTGTAACTACGGTAGAAGGCGCCTAATTTTATTACCGATCGACAGCTCGGCTGATTTCCTTTGTAAGTTACAGTGTTTCTTGTTTGTTTCGGCTTTAATTTTGTTTCTAACTGTTTAAATACTGCGAATAGGGGTTACTCTTAGTGCGTGAGGGAAATTAGCAGTTTTTTCGGGCTTCGGAGTGTTTTTTTCAAAGTTCTGTTTTGAAATCGAAAAAAATGGCAAATTCATCTCGCTCAGCATGAAAATCCCCTATTCGTAATATTATAAGAGTCAGAAACAAAAGCAATGCCGGAGCAAACAAGCAAAAAAGAAAAACGGTAACTCACCCCGAAAATCAGCTGTGCTGTCGATCAATAATGAAATCAGGCGTCTTCCACCGTAGTTTTAGCGTGTGACAGCAACCGCACCATGTCCTTTTAACATTGCGGTAAACTGTAAGTTCTCGCAGTTGGCAGATGTTACAAGGGGTGAGTCTATTTCACAATCATCTGTGGGCATCGATCGATAACGCGCCGCTCGTCAATGCGCATGTGGATCATGACATCGCGCAGCGACGGAACTTTAAAAAACCCCTTATTTAGTTATTTATTATAGCCTTAACATACTCTAGCAACCCAATCATGAACGGACTCTATGTACCGTGACAGGCTATTAGGAGAGAAAAAAAAGCAGGCTTAGTTAACATCATGCATCAACTGGCACAGTCAACCGTGCTTTAATTTTTTTTAGAAAATTTCGCTCAAAATGATGAACTGATTTCTATGCTAGACTTTTTAGTCCACAATTGCAGCAAACCCAATGGCTGCATTGACGCTCCACTTCCCCCTGAGCATGCAACTGGATAAACCATTCCCGGGTGGACTCTATATCTCAAAAGCTTTTTTAAACTGGAACGCACCCAGAGCGATTACAAAGGAAGGAGGCAAGCAAGCAGATAAGCAGCAGTGAAAATGTCCAATGTTTGCTGAGATAACATGAAACAAGTCATGCGGGAAATTTAATTAGCATAGTTGGGGCACACCATAATGACAGCTGTAAACTACCAAGCGGGACAAGGAAAAAAACCATTAAATTGCAGCATTGAAAAAACACATGGATGAAGATTTAAAAAAGATATAGGAACAGGAGTTAGTAAGGTGACCATCTCATGTTGTTTAGTGCTGTCCATGGCGTAGTGGATCCCTCGATGTTGCGAAAGCCGACGGCGAGATCATAGAAGACGCTTAACACTTAATGAACCGAGATGTCCCCACTGCGCAGCCACGGCTGTTTTGCCCCTGGGACCTCGTGTCCACACTGCGCACCCACGCCAAAAACTCGATTTTTTCGTTTCACTTCAAGAAAAACGAACTCCTTCCAATTATTGCTTTTATGTCTATGCATCAAACAACTCCCATAAATGGTATGCAGATATTAAGCGCCATATATCTCTTTTTGACATTGGCAATTCCAACAAAAAATCAGTTTAAAAACTTACTGAAGTGATTGGCCGTGGAGCGCGCCGGTCCGCTACGGGGGCTAGCCGTGAAATGCGCAGTCTCCTAAGTGTTAAAGGCATCGTTCGAGCTGAAAACCAACTTCCATTTTCAAGCTCAATTTCATGAATGAACCCGGTAGACTACCCTGGTAAACTTTGGCGCGTCAAAAACCGGTACTCTTTTGGAATAGACGACCCGCCTAAGAGAATCGGATTTCATGGTGTTTTGTGAATGTTCTTTGCAAAAATTTTACGTATTGTTTTATGTTTCTATATGTTTAGAGGCAAAAACGTGACAAAAGGATCCTGTAGCTGCCTGTTAAAACCTTTTTTTACCAGAGTGGGTCGTCTATTCCGAAAGAGCACCCAAAAACCAAGGGTTAAGCGGCTGGAAGGGATTAAAGATGAGGACCCGCCACCAAAATTCCCCAATCATCTAGTATTTTTTCATAGAATGTTGATGCGAACGTCAAACAACATGAAAAGCATTTTAGGCCGCCCTCGGACAGAAAATAGGCTTGACCGTGCGCAACGATAGGACCGACCGCGGGATCGGCGACGTTCCGACCGTATCATTGCGAGCGTTTCGACCGGTATACAGCCGCGATCAGTACGAAAGTGAGCGCGTTCCGAACGCAAATCTGCATCACGGCACTTTGCGTTCGGACCGCGGGCAAATATTATATCGCGGCGCCCTTCCGATTGGAGGGGGTCAGAACAGCACCATACGCCAACAGAGGATCCTACAATCGTGGTGCCTGCTACTGGCCATTACACTATAAAATAGCCGCGTAGTGGAGATCAAAATTGGGGAACTCGATGCTAGCGTATTGCATAATAACATAACACGAAAATGATAACACGAAAATGATTATATACAAAATTATTTCCAAATTGATCACGTGATGGTACATCAATGAGTAATGAGGCAATAATTATGCAACAAATTATTTTCTTTAGTGGTGACTAACAGTTATATATATATATATATATATATATATATATATATATATATATATATATATATATATATATATATATATATATATATATATATATATATATATATATATATATATATATATATATATATATATATATATATATATATATATATATATATATATATATTATGCAATGGCATGACAAAGCACAAATTTCACGACACATAAGTTTATTGTCAGAATAATCGCTTGATAGTATATAAATAAGAAATTAGACGATAGTTTTACAACAGATTGTTTTTTTTCTTCACAGAAACAAAGACATACAGAAATATGCAACAAATTTAAAAGAAAATATCCTATTTAAAGTTTTTCGTTTTTTTTTTCGTGAAAAAATAATTAAAAATATGCACTATATTTCACGCCACAGAGCGAAAGTAAATCAATCCGCGATTCTCCAGTTTTTGAAATAATAAAGTATATCGATAGAAACGTCAACATCCAAAATAATTCTATACACATATTGACTTACTTACTTAATCGGTTGGCTTTCGCCTGACGCGGTCATTCCGCATCTTCACCGAGGTGTGCCGTCCTAGTAGTCAGCCGTGTCCATTTTTCACGGTCTTCAGCCACAATTTGAACACATTCCATCCAGCTGTCACTATTCCATTTCCTGCGAAACGAAACATCGCGCCTGAACTGTCTTTCGATGCCGAGTGACTTCAAATCCTCTTTAACCACATCCGTCCAGAACTTTCGCCTACGCCCAGGTGGCCGTTTCCAGACAGGATTTGGAAGCATTTTAAAGCGTGTTGTACGAGACGATCCGGCGTTCTTCTTAGTATATGCCCGAGAGCAGTCGAAGTCGACTTTCCATTGCTGCTTGAGATGGCGTTAGGAGATGCTGGCACCTCCCTCGTGTCAAGCGTTGATGTACTGCGTCGATTTCCTTGTAAAGGTCTTCGTTATGGCATACACGCGGCCAGAAATATCCAAGCAAACGCCTAAAAAGCTTCCTCTCCGTGCAATCCAACCTTTCCATCTGCGTTTTCGGTGCTGCCCACGTCTCCGATCCGTACATCATGATAGGGCGAATAGCGGATAGGTAGACGCGCAACTTGACTTCCTTCGCGATGGTGGTAGACCACAAACACTTGGTTAGAGAATTGAATGCAGACGTAGCTTTCGCACATCGTTGTCGAATATCCGCTGCATAACTACCATCGTTCTTCAGCAAACAGCCCAAATAACAGAAATCGTCTACCAGTTCGATACGTTGTCCGTCCACACAAACTCCAGTTGAAGGCTCTCTGAGAGACCCACATCTGCTTGCATTTGTCGGGACGAAGACGAAGTCCATAGGCTGCGGCATACTTCGAAACGAGGTTCACAATCCTTTGCAGTTTTGCGTTGTTTTCAGCGAATAACACAATGTCGTCGGCGTACTCCAGGTCGACAAGGGAGCGTCCTGACGGTGTTAGGATCACATCCGCAGGAAACTGTTCTGCAACTCTACGCATGATGTCATCAACGGCGAAGTTGAAAAGAAAAGGTCCTGCAACGGCTCCTTGCCTTACTCCTGTTTTCACCTCGAAAGCTGACGTAAATCCGACAGGTGTACGAACTGCTGCTGTTGTTCCTTTGTTCATGTCCTCGATTAACCGAACATACTTTTCCGGGACTCCATCTGCTCGCAGAGCATTGAGCAATCGATCACGATGAGGAGAGTCGAACGCGGCTTCAAAGTCCAAAAAGCAAGCTGTAATGGCTTCGAAAACCGCTGCCACGATTCAATTACTCTTCTCACGACGAACACTTGGTCGATGGTCGATCTTCCAGGTCGAAAACCGGCTTGCTCATCTCTGGTCGTTCCTTCACGATGTTTGATAAGTCGCTCCGAGAATGATACGTTTCTAAAACCTTGTACATGACACGGAGTAGAGAGATTCCTCTGTAGTTCTTAGGATCCGTGACGGATAGCTTCTTGTGAAGAGGTACGATGATCGCATGTCTCTCACGAATCGGGTATCCTTTCGCTCATCCATATGGCACGGATGGTGTTGGTCATTTCACGAATCCCAGACGGAGGAAGAGCTTTCAGCATTTCAGCAGTGATGTTGTCATCTCCACCTGCCTTTCCATTCTTCATTTTCCGGACACAATCCAAAACTCTCAGACTCAGTCGGCGGTTCCTCACTGACATCGTAATGTGCTCTCTGAACATGCGGGAGCTCAGGTACTGATGGCGCTGGACGATTCAGTAGTGAACTGGAAGTAATCCTTCCATATTGGCAGCGTCGCATCACCAACTGCAACTCCATTGGTAGTGTTCAAGACAGGAGAACATCTCTTCATCTTCCCGCTATACTGTCGCAGCAACGTGTAGGCTTTCTTCAGATTCTTCTCCTCCCAAGCCTTCTCGAACTCCTTAGCTCTACACGTCCACCTCTCGTTCGCGGTCACTTTGAAGCTGCCGACGCAACTTCCTCCTCAGACGCTTCTCCTCCACGAAGTTTCCTGCAGTTCGGAGAGCACATACTCTGTTGTTAGGTAGATGTTGTTTCTTCTGAGACGTAGGCGAACTTCTTCTTAGGCTGTACAACCGGGAGTGCCTCTTTCGAAGCGTCCTGGATGCACTTGACAAAAGAATCCGCGTCGCAAAGTTTCTTCTTAGTCCGTACTCCGATGTGAATAGAAACGCGTTGTCGGAAATTCCTTCTGCACTCTTCATCTCTGAGACTTGTCATGTCAATCCTCTGGAGAGGATGAGCCCCTCGCTTCCTCTTATGAATCCTCGCAGTGAAGTTCAACAGAACAGGACGGTGATCCGAATCGAATGCGACATCCCACACAGCTCTAGATCTTCGAATGTCCGATACTGGAATATTCCTCGTCAGGACATAGTCAAGCTGTAGTTTCAAAGTTGTCATCTTCCGCTTCCGCTGCTCTTCTGGAGATAGCCGGGTTGGTCCCTGCCACGTAAGCTGATGGCGGCGATGATTCCTCTTGAATGTCGATGCAATAATCAGACCACTGCGTTCACAAAAGTCGACAAGGCGGTAGCCATTGTCCGATGTTTGCTCCACTGGGTAGAACCATTTACCGAGGACTTCGGATTCCTGATCAAGTCCCATCTTCGCATTTTGCGTCAATCCCCACGACAACAGCATGTTGACAAGGTATCCTGGCCAGCAACGTATTGAGTTCCTCATAAAACGCATCCTTCGAATTGTCTTCGGCGGTTTCAGTGGGCGCATGAGCACTCACTATCCACAGATTGAATCCTCTGTGATCCCGCAGTCGTACGAATGCATTCCGGCACGACGTTGAGCCAAACTCCTTGACCATACCATTGAAATCCTTCACTTACAGCTATTGCACAGCCTCCCACTCTCCTATCGTCAGCGTTACCGCAGTAGATGGTGTACTCTCCGACGCTGATGACGGGTCTATCCTTGAGGCGGGTTTCCTGCAAAGCAGCAAACGGTGCATGGAAATAGCTCAGAAGTCTGGATAGCGCAGTTTTTGGATATCACTCGACAGCGATCGACAGTTCAGGGTGGCGAAATTGTGGCTTGTGGCCAAAGACTCCATGACTCCCTAGGTACGGATCCTAAGGTGTTATGGACCAGAGGCCTTAGTGTGCCGGACGGCGACACCTTTATGCAATGTGCGGGATACTTTCGCGATATAGTTGTGCACGCTATATCGCTCGAACGTTCCCTGTGTACACTCAAACGTCTGCTGGGTTCAGTAGAAGCAGGGGCACCAACGAGCAGGTACCAACAGACTTGTATACACATACACATATTATTGACTATTTTCATGTTAAGTCATGGAAAGTAAGTCATAATTCGATCGCGTTATCTTTGAAATACTCTGTTCCACCCTCAACTTCATTTGTTCGATAATCTGCGAAACTATGTAATCGAAATATCAGATATTTTAGTGTGACAACATGAAAAATATTCAATATTTTTGTGAGTTTTATTGTCAAATATTTAAAACCAGGTTCTGAAAAATTCTAAGTGATGCTTAGAAATCTCAAATCATTGTACACAAAGAACACAAGTTTGTAATGGAGCAATACATTTCTGAGGTAATCTCTGTGCAGTCGCAGTGGGCTAAAAGAGCGTCAGCCGCGTGCGATCGTGCAGCGTGCCGAATTGTGCTAGGTGATACAGCTGATCTCGAAGGTGTTTCTGTGATCAATCAATTTTTATACCATACTCTACGATATTTCGTAGTCAGCAGAATGGGTTTCCCTTCAAATTCTTCTTTAAAAACTGGTACATTTCGATTTTCTTCGGATGTTCTATTGAATTCCGTCCTTATCTACAGTGGGGTTTTCGCAAGTTGCGAAATCGTCCCAATCTTCGCATTTCCAGATCAGAACAAGGAATCACTCACGTTAATGCTCAGTATTTTTGATATAAAAATTAGATGTTAAAAAAAATCAAAAAAAGAAAAGCCCCTTAACCCCCCCCCCACCCGGAAAGGAACAATCAAAATGAAAAAAATGGTGGCCTCCTCGATATCTTGCGGCAAAAAAACTACTGCTCATCGAAACGAAAGTTTACAAAACATTCATGAAATCGAAATCCACCAATTTTTGAAGAAATGTTTAGAAGGAAAACCGACTTTCTAACTCCAAAGAAGACACATGGGTCTTGGCGTTGTTGGCGGGCCTACGAAGTCGGTACCCGGAGCCGTATATTACCTTGCCCAGTTCGCAGTTCTGGGAAAAAAAATCCGAAGCACTCTTCAAGGCTCCTCAATAGAGTGAGTGTGGTTTCCAAAAAAAAAGTGGAATAAAAATCACAAAAGTTTTCCTTTGCTAGAGTCTAGCTTCGACGAGGTTCGGGATGGCGGTCTGTCTGACCCTGCCACTCCCTTACCCGTCATATAATCACTGACCTGTCGTCTTAACATTGTAACACCTTTAACATTGAATTGAATTTTGCCTTTTCATTTCTCTTTTCTCTGTATGAATATTTGTGTGCAGTCTATATCTTTAATACTTGTGCATCTTGGCAAAATCGGTTCGTTTTCACGACACAGTAACCGATTATTATTATTATTATTACAATGTCAGCGAATGTAGAGGAGGAAAGGATATCTACCGGAATGCCTTCAAAATCAGTTGTAACACCTCGCACTATTCAGCCCGCGGCGCAACCGCACGCGACTGACCGCGCTCGTCTCTCTGAGCCCATTGCGGTTCACCAGAGATTACTAGAGCGTAAGCAGCTGTTGAGAGAATCTGAAAGAAAATAAAAAAAAACATAAAGCTAAGTCATAAGTAAGGTAGTGATGCACTACAGCAAAGCAAAAGTGAAACCCTTCAATGAAGTGATAGCAGCGTGACATTTTAGAAGAGTAGCAGATCTTGAAAAAAGCTGTTCACCTGAGCGTAATGAATATTTTTTTAGTGACCCTAATATTTGGAAACAAATATCGTTTTACGTTGTAATTTTAGAGAGCGATAAAAAAGGTCGACATTGTACACAAAAATACGGTTGATACTATCAGGAGCTCCGCGATAAGCTGGAAAAAACCTGCGTCCTTCCAAAACTTCAGCCATCCTTCCCAGAATCGCGAGCTAAATAAGAACAAAAACAGTCGCACAAACGTTGTTTTTTCATGAAAATCAACTTTAAGAATCATGAAAACTCACAAAGAATAGCATCCTTTCAATTTGGAGATTCTCTCGATATCCTCGGTCCAACTTTGTTTGATCCGCTTCGATAAGCTAGATTTGCGGTCGATCGCTGCACCCGACGCAGCGAGCGAAGAACGCGAATATCTTTAACAAGTAGGAGAAGGAAAGATTTCACTCTAATGGAGCATTCATCCTTCAAGCCAATTGGAAGTTTGCAATAGCGAACAGACTTTGTGAAAACGAGATTCTCAAGGTTCCTTACAAAAAAAAACGAATATAAACTACCATCAATACCAAATTCTCACCGAAGGAAATCAACAGATCTGGAGGGCGAGTTGAATAATGTTTCAACATATTTTAAGGTGTTTTGTTGAGATAAAAAAAATGAAATTATTTCTTCCACGAAAATTGGACCCCTATGGAAACATTCATCTTTCCCCTGCCAAGCAAACTAAACACACCTTACTTTCCGATCCTGTCTCCACCTCCAGCGAATCAGAGGTGCCGAAATGATAATTGTTCACAAAACACACCCAGAATACCTGAGTATGCTGGAATTGTTTCGAAAACCATTCGTTTCAAGCCCTAAAGTTAATCGGTACAGGATCAATGGTGCTATAAACTTCAATACTTAGTATTAACCCACCCTCTTCTCCGAATCATTTCATTCACCTCTTCAGAACCCTTACACAACTCCAACGATCATACCCACACGTTTTTCGAATCCATACACACTTTTCTCAATGTTATGCGCACTTTTCCTGCAGCCCCGCCCACTCTGAAAAGCGTTTTATTCACGTCTTCGGAACCCTAAAACAACCCCGACAACGATATCCGCACGTTTTTTGGATCTCTACGCACTTTTCTCGATTTTTTGCGCACTCAATCCTAAGCTCCGCCCACTTTCAGAAGCATTTTATTCACGTCTTGAAATCCCCTAAGTAACCCCAACAACGATATCCACACGTTTCTTGGATCCCTACGCACTTTTCTCGATGTTGTGCGCACTCATTCTCAAGCCCCGCCCACTTCATTTCATTCACGTCTTCAGAGCGGGGGACGCCCGCTTGTATCGCCGCAGCTTGACCACGTCGCGACGCGGCGTCGCACGGCTAGGTCGCGGACGAGTTACCCTCCGCGATACTGGATTTGAATCTTAAAGGACGCGCAGACCCTGTTTACTGCAATATTCTTCTTAACACGCTATTCTGAGTGATATTCACTGTTCTTGGTCTACATTTCTTACTGATATTCACTATTATTCTAGTCTTCGTCTACGTTTCTAACTGATATTCACTATTATTCTAGTCTTCGTCTACGTTTCCGTCCAAGCTGTACTTTTCTAGACATTTTGCGATTAAATTCCCGTTCTCTGAAACGTGTATTTTATCGCAGAAAGTTAGAAAAAGGCTAGTGCTCCTTCACCTTTAGGTTTAGCAGAAATTTAGGAACTAGCTAGAGTTCGTAATAGGTTTCTTGAATTTTCGAAATAGAATTAAATGGAACATTGGTTAATTATCCCAAATTTTACGTTTTGTGAATATCTGTGGATAATTATTGATATTAGTGATGCTTCAAAGCCTCTATTTTTCCGGGGAGCGGTCATTGCTGTGTCATGGAGCCTTTCCGGGGAGCGGTCATTGCTCACCCGTGTGTTATGCGTCGCGGTCGGTGAGCGTCGCGCGCGGCGGCGCGACATCCCAGCATTCAAGTGAAATCAAGTAAAGTTGCATGTTTTGAGGCACTATTTGAGTTGCTGTGTGCGTTTTATGCAGCTAACGATAATTGTTTTGCCCTATATGGTGCAGATGACTCTCCCACACGATGGCGACTTTTCCGCGTTCGCCGCGCGCGCGACACTCACCGGGCCGTGACGCGTACGCACGCAGGTGAGCAATGTCATGGAGCCCTATTTTTCCAACTATTTCGAGATTGATTTTTGTAATTAACTTGAGTTTCTTCTTTTTTTTGTCCAAGCTAAAAAAAGGCGGAAAAGGGCGTTGATTAAGATGATTTTGTGGTTGGAACTCACTGAAGTTTAAACAATGTATGTTATCAATAAATCATTTCCAATAACAATTGATGATGAAAACATGCGACTTTGTGCGAAAATTCAACCTACATTAAGATATTTTATACATAATCATAAAAACTTTGAAGGAAGAGAGTGGAAGATTTTTTTTCGTAAGGTGGAGTTTTTTTCCATTATAAAAACTCAACTTCTCTACTACGACTGCAATTATAAGCCACAATTTGGGTAGGTTTTCAAAAAATCGTCCCTCCACTATGTTCAAATTCTCCCCGTTTTTAAAAATTGTCACAATTTTCGGGTTTTTCGAAAAAAAAACCACTATACCAAAATTTTCCCCGATTTCAAAAATTCTCACAATTGAAATGAATTTTTCAAAAAATCGTCCCTCCTTTATGCCCCAACTACCCCAATGGTGAATATTTTGAATCTATGGTCGGTTTTTTTTTTGAAAAATTACATTCACTATGCCCAAATTTTCTCCGATTGTAAACATGTTCAATTTAGGGTTGATTTAAAGAAATTTGTAAACGAAATCAAAAAGTGTCGCAATCTAGATGTTTTTTTTTCGAAAACTCATCCCTCCACTATGCCCAAATTTTCGCCAATTTGAAAGATTGTCACAATTTGGGTGGGTTTTTCGAAACCAAAATCGATTGTCATTGACAACTGACTAGACTTAGGATAGGTAGTTATCAATTAGCGCTCTCGCGCTTTCAACTGACCCAACATCCCTAAATGTTATCACCTTAGATTACCTCAGGGCCTCTCACGTATCAGCAGCGCTAGTCACACATGGCTCGCACATATGTAGGCCGTGGCGAATGTGCGAAGTTTCCTTCAGGAAAGGAGGACCGTATATCACACATATTGCCATTACCATAATGATTACATGTGTACCCCGATTATATTTACATTCCAGATCTAGAGTGATCCGGATCACTCGCTCCTCTCCTTCTGTTGTTGTCCCAAATTTTTTTCTGATCAAATTCTGAAATATTGAAGGTAGTCGTCGAGTGAATGAAAAATTATTCTTGCAATAAATTCGTTTCTCTAACTAGATAGACTCCTTGGACTGTAGCAAAATATTTCACTTAATAATTTTGTCTGAACTTGCGAGCGTTAGCCCAAAACTAGATTAGTTTTTTTTTTAAATTTTGCTCAAATATGAAGTTACCCCGAAACGCACCGGAAAGGAACGTAGCTCTATTTTAGTGTTCGTGATTGAGGGGGGGGGGTGTTCAAAATTTTAGTGTAAAGATATGGCCAAACAAACGTAAAACTTTGTTTATTTACACATGCTTTCGAAAATGTCCTTTTTCTATATGAAAACAATCTAATTTTAGTAGCCGGGCATTGGTTTCATATTGATTATTATCCATGAGAAGAAAACCACATGTTCGACTGAAACGTTCTGGTTGTAGTTGGTGATTTTTTTGTCTTTTTTATTCATATTTCTTGAAGACATTGTTAACTCATTGTATTCGTCATTGCTAATCCTAACCTAGAAATATTATTAAAAATTTGACTTTAAGTTTTTATTTGTCTCAAAAGAAGGATTAAATAAAAAAATGTAGGTTTTTTTTCCGTAAACAGTGGACAATATTCAGTTCTCGGAAGAGAAATATGAACACGAGGCTCAATACGGATGTTTTATGAGTGATTAGTTTGTAACAGTTTACCGGAAAAGGGACCGTAAAAATTTTTAGAGCTAGAGAACGCTTACTAAATAGCTAATTAAATTTTGAAAAAAAAGGAGAAAAAAAAGAAAAACCACAGTCGGGCAATTAAAAAATAGGAAAAGTTAGTTGTACTACCGTCGTTTTGAAAAAAAAACATTTTTGAACTCATTTATACTTCCTTTTTTTCATTTGCATTTTTTCTGTGGCTTTTTGACTTTGACCGACGATTCGAGACTCCTCCCTTCACCCTTCGATTTTTAAATTCTTTTCAACGATGTTTTATTCAAGTTTTATTTGATTAGGGAACCTCTCCTCCATCAATTCGAACAATGGCTTTCGAAATTTCCGAATAAAGTGATACTTATTCGAACTCATAGGTTCAAATTTTTCCTCTGCGTGAATGCAATCAAGAAACTGATCTATATCCGACTCGAATAAACGCTCGGGTAATTATTTAATTTCATTCTCTGATTTGTAAACTACCCGTAATTTCAAATATTGCCGAAAGATGCCCGAAAACGATTGAGCTATGTATTTCTTTTGCGATGGAATATTTGGATCACTGGAATTTAACTGAATGTTTTGGTTTTTTTTTCGCATTAAAGAACTAGCTGTGAAAATCAAACTTCAGGCAATCAGACGCGTCATTTCTCTGCTGTTGTTGTCGTAATGCACTAGCGTGGGTTAACGTGCTCTAGTCGATACGCCATGGGTACTGTAGACTTCGTATCGCTGCGCCCTTCCACCGCGCGCGACGCACCCTTCACCGCGCGCGACGCCCCGCCGCGTTGCGACGATACAACCGGACCCCACCCCTTCAGAGCCCTTAAACAACCACAACGACGACATCTACACGTTTTTTGGATCCCTACGCACTTTTCTCGATGTTGTGCGCACTCATTCTCAAAGCCCGCCCACTTTTCACCACTTTCCACTCACGTCTACAAGCTTTCCACAATGTTGTTCACTTATCTGAATCCCTATACCTCCTACACAAAAATCTACCCACGTCTCCGACAGCCCTACGGTCGGCACCCTTTTTTGATATGTATGATTCGATAACTCTGCATTACTTTGTTAAAACACTGCAGGTAAACACAAAAACAAGTGAAAACATCGCAGAATCAACTGTAACTATGTGACATAAAGTGTAGGAAGAGAAAGGAAAAAGAAATACATCAGCCAAACAAGATAACGTCAACACTTGAGCGAAAAATTGAGAGAATAGGCGTGGAGTCAAATGCGTCCTTGGCCTCTGCACACCAAGCATTTTCCCTCACGTCTGGTAATAAAGTTGCACAGTTCTTGACCGCTTTGCAAAGTTGCGCGCGGTCCGAACGGAAAGAGGTGAGAACCTTGAAAACGGCAAAAGCGGTCGGAACGCTCGCAATTATTTAAGATCGTACTGACCGCGCGCTTTGCGCGCGGTCCAAACGGTTCCTGCGCGCGGTCGGTACTAAGAGCGAAAACTCGCGCGCGGTCAAGCCTATTTTCTGTCCGAGCCGTCAGAGTTGGTCGAAGAACTGAGCCCCACCCGGTCGATACGCGCCAACACAGTGACAGTCGGGTGCAGAGAAATCAACCCACTGAGTCCAACTGCGACCGACTGCTGTCGACCGCAATCCACCCAACCGATAGGGGTGTTTCACGCACGCACACGAACAGGTACATTGCACCGAGGTCGGTTTTTCTGCCGCGAACTCAGTCGGACTCAGCAGGTTTTTCGACCAAGTCTGACAGGGGGATTTCGTCAGTTGTGAGCTTGTGCATCAGAATAAAATCAATGATTTTACGACGAAACTCAAGCCTTTCTGCTGTAAGACTGAGTAGGCGTTGGTCATAGGAAAGCCCAGTAATACCCTTGCAAAAAGAAAGCAAAGATAGGTAAAACTTTTTCGAACCTTTTCAATTTCATCTGTGAGGGATTTCTTGTATGACGACCAAGTAGGCAAATAGTACTCGAGCACGGACCTAACATATAGAGCGAAAGACAGGAGCAGCGTACAAGGATTCCGTATTTTGGAAGATCTGAGAATGAAATTAGACCTGGCATTAGCACTTGAGACTTGTTTCTTTATGTAGTTATCAAATTCAAGTTTGTTGTTGTATTCCACTCCCTATTCTCTGATCTCGTTTACGCTCTTAAAGGCATTGTCCACGATAAAAATCGTTTTTCTGTTTCCCAACCTATCTTGAAAACGGTCCCATGCTGATTCCAACGATGTCTCTGAAATCGTACACGACCTTCTGGGAACGGAGTTATGGTCCCTCAAAAATTGAGTTAGAGAAGCATGGTGGACCAGTTTTCCGAGGCTTGTAACTTCCGTCTTTTGCCGCCGATGTATGCGAGCTGACCTGAGCAAAGAGAGAAGTCGAGAATGAAAGGAAGAACGGGGTCAACAATCGGAAACCATCGTTCATCTCACGAGTTTAAGCTTTCATTCGTTCACGTCGGTGGGCGTTCGTTGCGCTTTTGGGGTTTGCCGTGCGCTTCGGCCTGCTTTGAGGCTCTTCCTGGCTCGTTTACATGCGTTCTTTCGACGTTAACGTTACAGGGTGTCCCGCCACTACCTATTCCTAGTAGAATTTCAAACATTTTTGCATCGTGAACACTGCCTTCAAGAGGAGCTCCAGCCATTGTAAAGGAGAAATCTGGGTGGTTTATCCCGATTCTCATGACAGCCGTCTTTAGAACACAAACGTCCATTGACCACGCTTTTGACCAGTACTCTACAGCGTTCATGGCAGCCTGAAGTTTCGGACAGTCGTTGATGGTATGTAAATATTCTGGAGTCATCAGCGTAGACGCTGCAAGAACATCCTGTAGGCAGGGAGTGGAACAAACCATTAAAGGCAGTGGTCGCGATCAAATATGCTTGTCGTTTTTTCTCTCCAAATCCTTTCCTGGGTCTCGAGTAGTAGGACCTATAAGAAAAAATCGCGAAAAAACCACTGTTTTGGGCCAAATTTGAAACCTGAACTTTCTTGTCTTTTGATGGTGGACGAGCCCACTCCACATCATCGGCATCGATGACCTCTTATATCAAGAACATCAGCTAGCTTGAAATTGAATGTCAATCAATGAACCTTCGATTATATTAATGTATAATACCATGTACAATATGTATATAATAATGTATACCTTCGATTATAATATGTACGCATCTAGTCGAAAACATTGACTGAGCTGATGCTTTCATTATTCAACTGTTTTTATTCGTTAAATTTGCACTTATTTCGTCCTCTGAATGTCGATGATGTTTGACTGCTCGGCATGAGACTGCGATCTGTTTCGTCATCGCTGTGCACGTGTGCACGAACTAGCTTCTTTGGGCCCTAGAAACTCTAATTCTAGACCATTTTTCACCGCGCTACCTTCATAGTTTTTCAGCTGTTTTTGATCTAAGCTGATTTTTGTAGTTTTTTCGATAACGTTTTTAATCGTGACCACTGCCTTTAATGAAAAGAACGAACATGAGAGGGCCAATGCACGGACCCTAAGGTACTCCACCTGGGGTCGGATACAGAGCAAATTTGACTCCATTTACGAGGACCGACTGATATCTGCCACTGAGGAGGGATTCTAAAAACTATAGTAGCCCGGCATAGGAATAATTCGAAAATATTGCAAAATGCCGAGGTTCGAAGAAAGGAGAACTCGGAGACTACCATAGTAGTCTTCCTTTTATACCGTACGCTGCGAGGTTCTTCATCAGCAGAGGGATGGATATCGAATCAAACGCTTCGGCATAATCGATAAAGTAAACAGAAACATAGTTTCCTCTGTCGATCTCCCTATGCCAAAGAGGGATAGTCGATAGCAGTGCCGACATCGTTGACCACTGCTTGAGAAATCCATGCTGGTTTTCGCTGAGCAAGCCACCTTCCGTGAGACATTTGGCTAGTGCTTTGCATATTATTCGTTCCATGACCTTACTAGTTGGTCAGACATATAGGCCTGTAATTATTCACATTGTACTTGCATCCTTCTCTAAAGGCAGTGTTCACGATAAGAATTGTTTTTCTGTTCTTTTGTCTGTTTTGAAAACGGTACCATGCTGACTTCAAAGGTGTCTCTGGAGTTGTACAAGACCTTCTGGGAACGCAGTTATGGCCTCTCAAAAATTAAGCTAGGGAAGCATGGTGGACGAGTTGTACGAGGCTTGTAACTTTTGCGATGTATGCGAGCTAACCTGAGTAAAGAAAAAGGTTGAGAACGAAGGGAAGAACGGGGCTGTTGATCGGAAACCATCGCTAATCTCACGATCTAGAGTTTTTATTTGTCCACGCCGGAGGGCGGGCATTGCGCTTTTGGGGTTCGCCGAGTGCTCAAAGTGGCGAATTCGGGTTCTACTGGGGCTCTTCCGGGCTCGTTTTCGTGCGTTCTTTCGACTTTAACGCTACCATGTGCCCCTCCACTACCCATTCCTGAAGTAAACTAAAACACATTTTTATCGTGAACGCTGCCTTCAGAAACTGGTCCAACGTAACCGATTTTCCAAACTCGGGGGAATTGACCCCGAAGCAAAAATTTGTTGAATAATAATGTAAGAGGCGCCGTAAGACCAATAGCTGCCTTTTTGAGAAATATGTGCGGAATGTTGTCAGGGGATGTAGAAACTCTATTTGGGAGTTTGCAAAGAGTACAATAAACAGCCTCACCAGAAATGTCCATCCAGTCCAACTGGTTCTCATTTACGGACGACAAACGCGCTCCGGTGTCATGTGGCCTTTTGTATACTGATCTGAAAAACTTACCGAAAAGATCGGCTGTTTTTGGCGGAGTAAAGGAATGTGTTTCTCTATAAGCTGAGTGCAAATGTCTGCGAATTGGGAGTAGAATGGATCTACACCTACGCAAATGTTACTAATTGCGAGCCAGTCGATCGGAGTCAGTGAAGAATTTATCGAATCGAAATACCCGCTCGAAAAATTTCTGAAACAAAAGGGCTCATTGTGGGGGACTAAGACGCGGTCAAATATTTTAAAAGAACTGTGTTGTGGTCAGAAAAACTGAATGGAAGTGAAACGTCGTGTTTTTCTACTATGCTCTCATCGAAATATAGCAGAATGTCCAAAATATTGAGTCCATGAGTGGGCTTTTCAACAATTTGCGTCAAACTGAGAAAGCGAGCGAAGTTCAGAGCTAGAATGAGCGACGGAGAAGATGCATTACCTCTGTGGGATATATTTTCCCAATCTAATAAAGGGAAATTGAAGTCACCGAGTACGATAACTTCATGACCCCAATCTTCGACGAATAGTATATAATAGTGTAGTTAGGGGCTGTGTATATAGGTCTGTTGGTACCTGCTCGTTGGTGCCCCTGCTTCCACTGAACCCAGCAGACGTTGGAGTGTACATTGGGAACGTTCGAGCGATTTAGCTTGCACAACTATATCGCGAAAGTATCCCATACATTGCATAAAGGTGTCGCCGTCCGGCATACTAAGGCCTCTGGTCCATAACACCTTAGGATCCGTACCTAGGGAGTTCATGGAGCCTCTGGAGACTAGCCACAGTTTCGCCACCCTGAATTGCCTATTCATTGTCGAGTGCTGCGCTGTCCAATCTTCTATGCTAATTTTATGCACCGTTTGCTATTTTGCAGTAAGCTCTTCCCAAGGATAGACCCGTCATCAACGTCGGAGAGTACGCCATCTACTGCGGTAACGCTGATGATAAGAGAGTGGGAGGGTGTGCGATAGCTGCAAGGAAGGACTACAATAGTATGATCGAGGAATTTGGCTCAAAGTCTTGAAGGAATGCATTTGTGAGACTGCGGAATCACAGAGGATTCAATTTGTGGATAGTGAGCGCTCATGCGCCCACTGAAACCGCCGGGGATATTTCAAAGGATGCGTTTCATGAGAAACTCAATACGTTACTAGCCAGAATACCTTGTCAACATGCTGCCCTACCAATGAAGTTGCAGTTGGTGATGCGACGCTGCCAATATGGAAGGATTACTCCAGTTTACTTCTTTTTTACTTTTTTTTTACTGAATCGTCCACCGCCATCAGTACCTGAGCTCCCGCATGTTCAGAGAGCACATTATAATGTCAGTGAGGAACCGCCGACTGAATCTGAAGTTTTGGATTGTGTCCGGAAGATGAAGAATGGAAAGGTGAAGAAGATGACAGGTGGTGCAGTCCGCTCCTCCACGTTGGTGCCACTGGAAACTCCTCGATTCTGTCAAGGGGAGCTGAACACGGACATTCGTGTTCCCGCGACAGACCAGGGCGTTTCGCCCGTGTGACAGGTCGGCCGATGGTCATCTCTGTCACACCACATGCAATGGTGCTTAAAGTTTCTGTAAAGGCTACGGCGTCCGCGGTAACCGAGGCCCACTCACGTAGCCCGGTGAGTGGTGAAAGTATGCTAGGGTCTGCGGTGCAAGGACGGCATCGGAGGGTAACCAGGCTAGTTCGTAAGTCCTTTAACGTTGCCAAGACTTGCGTTGCAACGCTGAATGTCGGCACAATGTCAGGCCGCTCGAGCAAACTGGCTGTCGCTCTGGAGCGTAGACGTATCGATCTCTGTGCGGTGCAAGAGACGAGATGGTCGGGTAGTAAGTCCAAGGACATTGGCAGAGGCTTCAAGGTCATGTATCATGGCAGCCCTAGGACCACGAGCGGCATTGACGTTGTCGTGTCTGAACGCTTCCGTGACGCGATTGCAGAAGAGCATCGTTTTGACGATCGTTTGATGAAGATAGTCATCGTGAGTGAGGAACAACGAGTCCATTTCTTCTCGGTGTATGCCCCGCAGACGGGTTGTTCTGAGCAAGTGAAAAATGATTTCTGGATGATGCTCGATGAGAAGACCGCCGAGGTGCCACCAGAAGATATCGTTGTTGTTGCGGGTGATATGAGCGGCCACGTCGGAGAAACGAATCAAGGCTATAGTTGCTACAGAATGTTCGGTTTCGGCCCAAGGAACGCCGATGGCAAACGCATTCTCGATTATGCCGACTCACATGACTTAGTCGTTGTAAACACGAAGTTTTGAGAGTGCCAGTCCCACTTTGTCACTTATTACAGAGGCAGCAGCATGACACAAATCGACTTTGTGCTTGTGCGGCTTCGCAACGAGAAGACGGTCACAGATGCGAAGGTCGTGCCGTACGAGACAGTCACTACACAACATCGACCGCTGATCTGCACGATAGGCACTATGCCGCCGAAACGTAAGATTGGTGAACGGTGCGGACCACCTCGAATAAAGTGGTGGCGTCTGAAGAAAAGAGAAGCTGCAGTCATGACACGAGTTCAGCTACCGCCAGTTACGACTGTGTGCGAATCTTGGCAGAAGGCAGTCAAATCAATGATTGTTCCGGCGCGGTCCGAACTCAGGGTAACGAAGCCCGGACGGCGAAAGATTGATAAAGAAACGTGGCTCTAGACAGATGACGTGCCAATGACGGTCCAAGACAAGAAGGAAGTGTATCACACTTTCTTGGCTAATATCACGAGCAATCAGTGTGGCTTTGTTACCGAATGTGGCACGACGGACGCTATCCACGCTGCACGACTACTGGTTGAGAAACACCGCGAGAAACAGAAGCCGCTCCATCTCGCTTTTCTCGATCTAGAGAAGGCGTTTGACCGAGTTCCGCATGAAGTAATCTGGTTTGCATTACGGGGGCACCGCGTCCCAGAGGAGCTCATAGACTGGGTCAAGGTTCTCTACACTGATCCAAGAAGTCGGGTCCAAGCTGCTGCTGAAGCTTCGGCCGAATTTCCCATCTCCGTTGGCGTGCATCAGGGATCTGCTTTGTCTCCCCTTCTATTTATCATCGTGATGGATACTATCACAAGAGACCGGCAGAGACCAGCGCCATGGACGCTTTTGTATACGGATGATGTGATGCTCGCAGCTGAAGATAAATTGGATCTCGAGCGACAGGTGCAAAACTGGAGTGACCGATTGGCTCGATTCGGGCTTCGCCTCAACGTTAGGAAGACTGAGTAGCTGACTACGGGTAGAAGTGAACGTGCCTCCATCAAGATTGATGGTACCGAGCTTTCTCGCGTTGACGTCTTCAAGTACCTTGGTTCGATGATCACATCTGGCAGCAGTCTAGATAGTGAGGTCAACACTAGGGTCAGCGCTGCGTGGTTGAAATGGCGGTCAGCGGCAGGAGTGCTATGCGACAGAAAGATGACCGATCGCCTATAGTCGAAAATTTACCGAACTGTTGTCCGGCCTGTTGCGCTGTATGCAGCAGAGTGCTGGATTGCTACCAAGGAAGCAGAGCGAAGGCTCGGTGAAATGAAGACGAGAATTCTACACTGGGCAGCGGGTGTCACTCGCTTGGACCACGTCACGAACGACGACATCAGGAAACGTTCTGGTGTTGCTCCGATTGCCCAAAAGCTGATTCTTGATTGCGATGGTATATTCACGTTTTTCGCGCTGGAAGTGATACCGTATGCAAGATTGGGCTCACCCCTGACGTGCCTGGAAGGAGACCCAAAGGACGATTAAGGCAGCGGTGGCTTGACACGCTGCACACCTATTTGAGAATAGCCGGCGTGCACCCTGATCAGGCTCAGGACAGGGAAAAATGGCGCCAGCGCATAAGAAAAGCGGACCCCGCATTAGAGCGGGACAATCGCTGAAGAAGAAGAAGGAAGAAGATGACAACATTACTGCTGAAATGCTGAGAGCTCGTCCTCCGTCTGGGATTTGTGAAATAAACGCTATACCGTACCATATGGATGAGCGAAAGGATACCCCATTGTGTTCATACGGGTGTTCATACTCCGTTCCCTTACAAAAAAGGAGATTGATCGGAACCGGGAGGCTAGGCTTGCTCGTGTCAGCTTAGATGTGGCGAACGCTCAACAAGAGGAACGCCAAAATTCTGAGGATCATGTTGTTGGCACCATCCCTAGTAATGTTGTTGTTTCTAATGTCGATCAGACTTCTGTTTCTAATACCGATCAGACTAGTGTTGGTCAATCGCAATCGGGTTCGTCAAACCAGTGAACCGCAGTCTTTATTCGGAAAGACTTTTGACTTGTTTCTATGCGAATTGCCGATCTGTTCCCAAAAATGCGCTTTACATTGATCTTGTGCTGCAAAAGAATTACGATATTTACGTTTTCACTGAAACTTGGTTGAATTCGCAACATACAATGTCATCGCTGCTAGGTAATCTTAGCCATAGCTATCAAGTAGTGAGGTGTGACAGAAACCGAAAAATGGGTGGCGGAGTAATAATTTTGATGAACAAAAGAATTGGGTTGATAGAAATTTTTGCTGAATCCGTCTCAGACTCCTATGAAATTTTATCAGCTGACATTATTCTTGAGAATCACCAAATCAGATTTATCGCGGTGTACCGTACCCCTTCTTGCAGGACTGAATATAATGATCAGCTGACAAAAGCTATAAGTGATCTATTAGTGTGTGAGCACCCTTCTACTGTCTTGGGTGATTTCAACTATCCGGAAATCGATTGGTCTGACCTAGATAAACTACTTGCTACCGACAAAACCGCCTTCGTGGAGATGACAATTGCTCATAATCTTAAACAATACATTATGGAACCCACTAAAGGGAGAAACATTCTTGATATTCTACTCACTAATGAACCAACTCTTCTCGGTAATGTATGTGTTGGGCCTCCTGTGGGTTCGCAGCGTTACGTTCCATGTTTGTTCGACATACATTGAGCCCCGCTACACGTACTGTCGTCAGTTTGAAAAGTGTGATTATGACCAAGTTTGTAGTTACTTGTCAAATGTTGCTTGGAGGGAATCGCTGGACACAGTGGTTGGCGTAAATGAAAAATATGAAATGTTGTTGGCCATACTCACTCATGCCATAGACATGTTTTTTCCATGGCGTCGCGTTACTGCGATGCGTGCTAGGGGCTGAGCAGAGTGCCACCGCGGCGCGGCGCGGCCTGATGATTGAGAGCCGTATTGATAGATCGCGGCGATCTATCAATACGCTCTCCATCATCAGACCGCGCCGCGCCGCGGTGGCACTCTGCTCAGCCCCCTAATCTACCTGCTTATCTACAGAACATGTCTGAACATCGCACATGTTTATTTAAGCTGGCGAAAACTTCTCAAAATCAGTGTGACTGGGAAAAATTTCACCGATTCTCGAAAAAATTTCAAAGCGCTTTAGAGAAGTTCAACAGCAATATTGAGAAAAGGATAGTCGATTCGGGGCGTAAAAATGATTTCTACAAGCTTTTCAACAGAAAGCTGAAAAGTAGCAATTGGATTGGTAGTATCAGAAAAGGAGATTATGTGGCGACATCCGACATAGACAAGGCCAACATATTAGCAGATAAATTTTGCGAAGTTTTTCTTGACGACAATGGGCATATTCCAACTTTCAGTCCGACAGTTTCTGAGCCCATGAGCACATTTCCATGGTTTCATGAATCTTCCCTGTTTGATATCATAAAAAAAGTGGCCAAACCCTCCTTCCTTGACACCTGATTACATCCCTACTTCCTTTCTGAAAAACATTGCTCATTTTATAGTTAGCCCTCTGTGCTATATTTATAATCAATCTCTAATGGTTTCTGAAATCCCATCACGGTGGAAGCATTCCTTTATCACACCATTGCTTTTGAAAGCCCCCGCGAGTGATGTGGAAAATTATCGTCCAGTCAGCATTACTTCGTTCCGTTGTAGGGCGTTCGAGAAGGTTATCAAATCTCATCTATTTGAATACCTACAGAATAATATGCTAATTCCGGGCTGCCAGCATGGATTTGTACCTTGCCGGTCGACGGAGACCAACATGCTGGAGAGCATAAATGACTGGACCAATAGTCTCGATTTGAGAAAGGCAAATGATGTGGTATACTTTGACTTTTCGAAGGCATTTGACAGAGTTAGTCATGTCAAGTTATTGCACAAGTTATCTCAACTGAAAGTACATCCAATAATTTGCAAAGGCTCGAAGAGTTTTTGACTGCTAGAACGTTCCAGGTTAAAGTAGGGTCAGAATTCTCATCTTGTAGAAATGTCACAAGTGGTGTGCCGCAAGGTGGTGGGCTTTCGCCTCTATTGTTTATGATATACACCTCGGGTCTCTCTCAAACAGTGGGACCTAACGTTGCTATGAAACAATTCGCTGATGACATAAAAATTTACCGAGAAGTAGTTAACTGTGAAGATAGAGCTGCTCTGCAGCATGCAATTAACCAAGTGGTGATATGGTCCCGTTTGTGGGAACTTCCCCTTGCCCCTGAAAAGACCGCAGTCATGAGGCTAGGAATTTCATACGAGGTTTGTGACTATTTAATTGATGAACAGTGCATCTCAGTGGTTCGGTCTGTCAAGGATCTAGGTTTCTACTATAATGATGAGCTGGATTTCTCAGAACACCTTAGAATAATAAGTAGAAAAGCGCATGCGCGCACTTTTCAAATATTCAAAGCGTTGTCTACAAAAAATAAGGAAATTTTGCTGAAAGCCTATGGATTTGTACCTTGCCGGTCGACGGAGACCAACATGCTGGAGAGCATAAATGACTGGACCAATAGTCTCGATTTGAGAAAGGCAAATGATGTGGTATACTTTGACTTTTCGAAGGCATTTGACAGAGTTAGTCATGTCAAGTTATTGCACAAGTTATCTCAACTGAAAGTACATCCAATAATTTGCAAAGGCTCGAAGAGTTTTTGACTGCTAGAACGTTCCAGGTTAAAGTAGGGTCAGAATTCTCATCTTGTAGAAATGTCACAAGTGGTGTGCCGCAAGGTGGTGTGCTTTCGCCTCTATTGTTTATGATATACACCTCGGGTCTCTCTCAAACAGTGGGACCTAACGTTGCTATGAAACAATTCGCTGATGACATAAAAATTTACCGAGAAGTAGTTAACTGTGAAGATAGAGCTGCTCTGCAGCATGCAATTAACCAAGTGGTGATATGGTCCCGTTTGTGGGAACTTCCCCTTGCCCCTGAAAAGACCGCAGTCATGAGGCTAGGAATTTCATACGAGGTTTGTGACTATTTAATTGATGAACAGTGCATCTCAGTGGTTCGGTCTGTCAAGGATCTAGGTTTCTACTATAATGATGAGCTGGATTTCTCAGAACACCTTAGAATAATAAGTAGAAAAGCGCATGCGCGCACTTTTCAAATATTCAAAGCGTTGTCTACAAAAAATAAGGAAATTTTGCTGAAAGCCTATAAAATCTATGTCAGGCCAATACTTGAGACAGGAACAACAGTCTTCTGTCCTTACAAAAAGAAGGACATTGCCTTTGTTGAAAAAGCTCAGAACAATTTCACGAGAAAGCTGCTAATTCGCTCTCGGGGTTTCTCCTATTCAGAAATCCCTAGTGCGAGGATGAGGAATAGTTTATTGAGACTGGTCAGTTTAGAATCACGTCGTAAACTGAGAGATGTGTGCATGGTATTCAAAATGATATCCAGAGTCGTGGAAGTTGATGTTTCACCGTTCTTCACTCTTTCAAAATCACGGACACAAGGCGATTCCGTAAAAATTTCGTATCGTAAACCAAGATCGAACATTAGAGCCTTTAGTTTTACTTGTCGAGCGGGCTCCGCATACGTCGCCTCAAGACATGGAATACAACCTATCCCTCCCTTTTTAAGACAGTTCAAGCGTTTCGCTAAGGCCAAAGTTCTTTTTGAATAGGATTGCGTTTGACAGTATTATTGTTTTTTTTCTCTCTCTAGTTATCTCACGTCTGTCTTAAACAACGTAATAAATTATTATTATTATTATTATTCGTGGAGGCATGCGATCATCGTACCTCTTCACAAGAAGTTATCTGTCATGGAGCCCAAGAACTATAGGGAGACCCCTCTCTTGCGTGTCCTGTACAGGATTTTGAAGCGTATAATTCTTGCGCGACTCATCAAACATCGTGAGGAAACGACCAGAGAGGAGCAAGCCGATTTTCGACCTAAAAGATCGACCATCGACCAAGTGTTCGTTGTGAGAAGAGTAATTGAATCTTGGCAAGGGCATTCGAAGCCAATACGGCTGGCTTTTTAGACGTCATTCGCAGTCCTCACCGCAAGCGCGGCACGCGCGTGATGAGCGGGACTTGCGGGAAGCCACTATGAAATCTCCGACGGCACCACCATGGCGGTGCAGTTGAAAGTCGGACCTTTACTGTGACATGCACAGAAATTCCTGCCTTGCATTTGCGTATGCGGTAGCGCAAGATAGTCCCAAAATTATTTATGTTGTAGTGGACTCAAATCGAGTAGCAAGTATTGATTGAAGCGGTAAAACCGCTACGGCGGTTTGGGCAGCGCCGCCATGGCGGCGCTGGTGGACTGTGGAAGTTCTTACCGTGCGTCCCGCGCGTGCCGCGCGGAAAAAAGTTTCATAGTCCACCGCTTGTCCCGCGCGTGCCGCGCTTGCGGTGAGGACTATGAATGACGCCTTGGACTTTGAAGCCGCGTTCAACTTTCCTCATCGTGATCGATTGTTCAACGCTCTGCGAGCCGATGGAGTACCGGAAAATATGCTCGGTTAATCGAGGACATGAACAAAGGAACAACAGCAGCAGTTCGTACGCCTGTTGGATTTACGTCAGCTTTTAAGGTGAATATAGGAGTGAGGCTAGGAGCTGTAGTAGGACCTTTTCTATTCAACTTCGCCGTTGATGACATCATGCGTAGAGTTGCAGAACAGCTTTCTGCGGACGTAGCACACCGACGACATCGTGTTATTCGCTAAAACAACACAAAACTTTGAAGTTTTGTGGACGCCGTTTTGAAGTATGCAGCAGCCTATGGACTTCGTCTTCGTCCCGACAAATGCAAGCAGATGTGGGTCTTTCAGAGGCCCCCAACGGGAGTTCGTATAGACCGACAACGTATCGATGTTGTGGATGATTTCTGTCATTTGGGTTGTTTGTTGAAGAACGATGGTAGTTATGCAGCGGTTAGTAAACAACAATGTGTGAAAGCTACATCTGCCTTTAATTCTCTAACCAAGTGTTTGTGGTCTACCAAGGAAGTCAAGTTGGACGTCTACTTATCCGCTATTCTCCCTATCATCACGTCGATCATCGGACGATCGGATCGGATTGATCGGAGACGTCGGCAGCCCCGAAGACGCAGTTGGAAAGGTTTGGTTGCAAGGAGAAAAAGCTTTTTAGGCGTTTGCTTGGATATTTCTGACCGCGTGTAGGCCATAAAGAAGATCTTTGCAAGAAAATAGATGCAGTACATCAACGTTTGACACGAGGGAGGTGCCAACATCTCCTAACGCCACCTTTAGCGGCAACGGAAGGTTGTCTTCGTCTGTTTGGGCATTTTTTAAGAAGACCGCCAGATTGTGTTGTTCAACACGCTCTGAGGATGCTTTCGAGTCTTGTCTGGAAATGGCTGCCTGGACGTACGCAAAAATTTTGAACAGATGTGGTGAAGGAGGAATCACATTGAAATCACATTAATAGGCAATTCAGGCGTGATGTTACACTTTGCAGGAAGTGGAATAGCGACCAATGGATGGATTGTGTTCAAATTGTGGCTGAGGACCGTGACAAATGGACACGGCTGACTTCTAGGACGGCACACCTCAGTGAAGATGCGGAATGACCGCGTCAGGCGAAAACCAACCGTTTAAGCCAAGTAACTCAAGTTATTCTGTATATAGTTAATATATATTTGTAGATAACCCCTATACATGTATAGTTAATCTATGATTGACTACCGAGTCGTAGTTTTAGTCATTTTATTACATTTGCTAGCTTTTCCAACTCTTTACACTCGAGAAACCGATCGCTCCACGCGAATATACACAGCGGACCGGGGTGCTTCACGGGTAATCGTTTGAGTGGGTGACAGGTGTGGGCATGCGGTCCGCGAAATAACGCTTCTGTCAGAGCAGGCTTTCTTACATGGTGGACAACCACTATTCTATTCCCACTCCACCTGAGAGTATGTTGGTGGGCAGAAAAATGGAGGATGGCCACAGTGGAACAAATCACATTCATTTTCTCACGAAGCTGCTGTGTTTTTATTTTGGAAGGTGCCTCAACTTCGCACCGACAAAGTGCTCTGAAAAACGGATTTTCGCAGATTTTCGGATGTGCTGGGCATTAAACTTGTTCCAAATGAAATTCATTTCGAATATCCGACTTTTCGACTATAGTCGGATATCGCACTTTTTCGAATAATCGACTTTTCGACTATAGTCGGATATCGCACTTTTTCGAATATTCGACTTTACGACTATAGTCGGATATCGCACTTTTTCGAATATTCGACTTTTCGACTATAGTCGGATATCGCACTTTTTCGAACATTCGATTTTTCTACTGCAGTCGGGTATCGCACTTTTTCGAATATTCGACTTTTCGAATAAAAAGTCGACTTTTTGATCCGACTATGAAAAAAATTGAAGTGCAAGTAACTGTTTTTTTTACATGAGAACACGTCGATTCCTAACTCATTAACTCGCGGGCGTTCTGACGGATTAAAGCATCATTTTCAAACCAAAATCAGACCGATATGGCTGCTTGGAGGATGTTTAGCCGTGCCTTATAGTATTTGCAGCAGGTTTCGTGGCAAGAGCTTATATCTGGCGGAGTTTCCGTAGCAATATTCTGCTAGCGTAATATATTCTTCAATCTAGATGTGAAAAAGGCAGTTTGCAATGAATACGTTCGCCGATCAGTCAGAGCTGTCCGATTTTCTTGTAAAGAAATTAGGTTGATTATATGTGTAACCTTGTTTTTGAACTTGATTATTGCGGTAGAGAGCCTTTTACATTTTGATTTGCTGGGAAATGTCACATATTCAGAGTTCTACTACCGTAAAAGTATGTGCCTGTACAGTTTGGGGACAACGTAAAAACATAGGTTTCGAAAAAGTTGCTAGAAATGATTCTTCCTGGGAGAATCTGCTCTCTGCCGACGGGTAGCCAAATGCCTCACACGAGTACATGAGATTCCCAGGGTATTGGAGGTATCTAGTCAAATTTTATCGCGAAAATTTACCTAAACTACGGACATATTAGCCCCAGTACAATACAGGCCGTATCTTTTGCGTTTTGGACGAAAAAGACGCGAAAACGCGTCTTTTGCGTTCTTTTCTCATAACTCTGTTCAAAGTGGTCCATTCTGGAATCTGAGGAGATATTTGGAATCAGCATAGAGAGCTCTTCCTCGTGAGCCCTCACATGTCTTACTTTGCAGCAAGGCATATAGGCGTGACACAATCAATCGAGTACGCGAAACGCGAAGGCGGAATTGTGGTCGGAGGATTGAATGTTTTATACAACTACTGTGTATATTCTAGTGGAACATTCTGAAGGGATTTTGACTGAAATAATGAGATAAATTTCGATTTCTCCCATTTTCAAGTATCCATATTTCGGTCACTTCCCGGGTCACGTTCTCGGCGCAAACGGTATCAATCGACGTGAGACTCGGCCAGTAACCTTTTTTGTTATCTTTCTCTAATTAACCATTGCAGCAGTCCAATTCGTTGAACTCCACTTTTCACCCCATTCAGATGTGTCAAAACAGCGCTTTTTCGCCTTCATGACGCCCTGGGAGACCCAACAATCGTTCTTCTCTAGGGCGCAAGACATTCGTGTTTACAAGTGCACTTAGTGTAGACTCTTTTAAAACAGTAACAACCGGTCTGGAGGTTCTCTCCGCCTAGCGACACCCCGGTGATTTTGGCTGAAAACGACCCGAAATTACCGCCGTCCCGTTCTCGGCTCAAATGGGACCAATCGACCTGAGGCTCGACCGATTATCTTCTTTTATGATGCCCTTTCAAATAAGCATTTCAACAGCCCGATTCGGAGATTTTGATTTTTCACCTTTTTTGGATGAACAGCGTTTTTTCCCCTGCTTGGCGCTCCGGCAGACACAGTCATCGTCCTACGCAAGGGCACAAAATGCCCGCTATAACAACCACGCTCAAAATAGACTCTTTTGAAGCAGAAGCAACCTGTCTGTAGGCATTCCCCGCCTAGCGCCTCCCTCGTGATTTTGGCTTTAAAAACGATCCCTGATCACCGACGTTCCGTGCTCGGCTCAAATGGGACAAGTGGACCTCAAACTCGGATTACAAGCTTACTTTCTTATTCTCTGTCGAATAAGCCCTGCGGCACTCCAATCCTGAAAACATGATTTTTCACCTCATCAGGATGTGCCAAAACAGCGTGTTTTTCGCCCTTTTTTGATTTTCAGGGCCCGCTATGGCCAGCCAGTGCACTGAGACAGACAGTTATGTTGGGAGAACGCGCGCCCCCGCTTTTCCTGGCTCCCAAACGCCACTGAACGTGCGATTCCCAACGCCCCTCACTCGTTGAGTTTCAATGGTCACCCCCAATTGCGACTTGATGGCCCTTCTCGTAACTCTGTGGAGACAGGGTCAGAGATGCAGAGCCGCACAGCGCAGAGAAGAAGAGCAGCAGGCCAGGAGTAAGCCAGCCTGTCGCATCACTTATTGACTCCGCAGGGTTCGGACTGGGATACATGCATCTTGCCCCCGTCTCACCCCGGTAACTCATTCCCGCAGGATTTCGCAACATGTATGACACCTGTCGCCTCTCGCCTGGCGGCCGGCCGATCAGCCGTTCATATCGCAGCGCCTGCGACAAGCGCACCCAACAGAACACAAAGGAGGTGATTCCGAGCGTGTAACTGCATTTTGACTCCAAAATACATAAATGTAATATAAAACAGTGATGCTTGTGTTAGAATGTTGCGAACTGCTTGAATTTACGAGTACTTGTTCACAGTTCAAGGGTGTTTAGTGATCTTAAAGGCATCGTACGCGCTGAGAACCACTCAACGTTTTTTAGGTTCAAATGATTTTCTGGGCCCACCTAACAACGTAGGGAAAGTTCATACGGTTAAAAACGTCTTATTCTGAAGATAAATGAGGTTGAATGACTCAAATTCCGTCAAAAGGGGCCGGCCTTCCGTCAGTCGTCTGACACAATTTGCTGTCAGCCGTCATATAAGTAAATGATCAGCAATTGATAAACTACAACTGAGGGGAAGTTGATGGAATACACCAAACGATTACGTGAAGAATGACTTTTCTACATACATAGATTAACCTTTCCTTCTCAACAAGTCATTTGAAAGAAAGGTAAACTACATTTGATCGTGAGATCGTCGGTCAAAAGAGCTAGCTCTAACGATCGACTCTTCCTTTGTCAAAAGTCGATTGAGAAATGTTCGGTCTGAAAAAGGGGTTTCCAATAATTTTTTCGCACTTTTTTCAACGTAGCTGTTATACTGGGTACTAGAGCTCGCATTATATATGGAGAACTCGAAAACCAAATTCATCGTGAACGATGCCTTTAAACTGTTTTTTTTCTGTTGGGCACAGCAAATGGTTAGAACTGCACCGCCCGGAACCAACCTGAAGTGCTTTTAAATTATGAACTTGAATTCAAATAGTGAATTCGAATACGTGAAGCCCTTTTAGGCCACATGGCGAATTTTCGTTGGGCTCAGAGAATATGACCTACAAAATCGTCTGTTGTAACCCAAGAAGAATTCATTACAAATCAAAAAATAGAAAACTGTATTCGAGGGAGGACCCACGTCTTCAAACTCCAAAAAATATAGAATTTTTTATGGCGTGGGTGTTCAGTGTGGACCCGCGGTCTTTTATATGCTGATCACTGCAGAGCGTTATGTTCCCACCTGCTACCTAGCGGGCACGTTAAATGTTTCTTTCACAAATGATTGCATATAAACGTCTGAAATAATGTGAGAGGGGGGAGAAGACATAGTTGGCGCGCCTTTTCCAGAGACTCGAATTTGCAGCGGATAGTAGAAACAAATTCGGACCATTTGACAGCTAACGACCGGAAACCGTGGGCTGTTCACAGTGAATCTTCTCTGGAAGCAAGGAGCGACACGATTAGCAGAGCTCAGCAACAAATAATCGGGCATTGAGGACCTACTTCAGTAGATTGCAGCGAAAGCCGTCAAGTCACCACAGCCTTTCAAAAGGCGGCAGGCATCAAATGAGTAATCATTGCATTTACCGAATAACGAGAACTGATTCTCCACAGTTCTGTCCTTAAAAAAATAGCACTGAATTTCGAAGACGACATAGAAGCAGAGTGCCAGTGGGAGCGAATCGGCAGCATTTTGGACGAATAACGAGATTTAGTGTTATGATTTCTGCTTCGCTGCATGTCCTGACGCTTTGATCATAATTATTTTCATTGAATACATTGGAAAATTTGTCAAGCGTAGGTATAGCACAAGGATGAAAACAATCGTGATATATGTACACATGTGAAGCCAAACCTAGGTCTTTGAAACCTTCGCAGGAGATTATGATGCAGAGACCGATATTGATCTTTAAAATCTCCACAGGCAACAGAACACAATGCTAACTTCCCTATTCGCGAGATCACACTATGGCTAATTTCATATCCAGGAATGGAACTCGACCTTCTGAAGTAACGGGCAATGAAACAGTACCAGGAAAAAAGGCTAAAGGGTAATAAATATTTCGACCAGCACACTCGCTACTGAATTCGAGGCAAGTTTCTGAATACAAGTGCGGAATTTTAAAGATTATCCGACCATTTCGTAGTTTAAACAACTTTGCTGACATTGAATAGCATTAACGAAAATCAATGCAACGGTATGTGTAAAAAGCCCTTTCAACCCCGGTATTTTGTTGAAAATGTGTATTTCCTTCTAAAAGTCACATCGACCACAGGTCAAAATATGACAGAGTTCTGCGATCATGACCGTCTGATCAGTTCATAATGAGGGGTCGAGGTGCAGTATGCTATTTTCGGTTAACTACTGAAGGTAAATCAATCTTTTTGTAAAACCTGCATAGTACTAAATCAGTGCAATCCGTAAATGACTTCAGAATTGCAACTGGACCACTTTGAAGCAAGTTATGGCGTTGCGGAGCATTGAGAGCTCAAAAAAAAACCCCGAAAAACGCTTTCTTTGCATAAAATATGCTCAGTACTGTACCTAAGAATTTTGAAACGCGAAACCATTTCCCCGACGTCAGGTTAGATGCCTTGTACGCAGTCTCCCTGCGTTCAACGCATCAAACCTGACGTCGGGGAAATACGCAAACAGGCACAACTATTTGTTTCAGAGTTTTCTTTGCACAGTTTTCTCCTCTCCCTGCCGCGATAGCACCGACCTTCACAACTATTACACTAGTAAAACGCTAAAAACTATAAAAATTTATCAGATTACTTCAGTAATCGTGATAACCTCCGCTTCACTATACTTGAATGTTCTAACAACATGACGCAAGTAGTATAGAGAGCACGGATCGCTATGATACTTCACGTACTTCCTCGAAGCCGCACTTCGGAAAGCCTGGGACGAAACGGTTGACGACTACTTTCGAGACTGCTGCGATGCATTCCGAAGCCGAATTTTCGAGATCGAGTGGTTGTTTCGTGTTTACAACAGAATCGATTTATCGGGACAGGGGCTGTCTACACACCGAGGGAGGAGTTGTCCCCTTTTTGCAGTTTGAAGCGTCACGCGCCTCAACGCGAGCGAAGTGGTCCCGAGTGGAATTAGTCCCGCCAGAAGCGGGACAACTCCTCCCTCGGTGTGTAGAGAGCCCCTGTCCCGATTTATCCATACTTTTTGTAGTTGAAATCTGATGATCGCACAGATACTTTGCGTTCCTTATTGTGCTTTGGCGCAAACTCGGTGCACATATGGTATAACATATGGTATAACATATGTGCGTCGAGTTTGCGCCAAAGCACAATAAGGAACGCAAAGTATCTGTGCGAAAATCAGATTTCAACTACAAGAGGTATGGATACATTCATTGATACTGTTGTAAACACAAAACAACCCGAAAACAGCTTCGGAATGCATCGCAGCAGTTTCAAAAATAGTCGTCAACCGTTTCGTCCCAGGCTTTCCGAAGTGGGCTCTTAGGGAGTTCAAATTTGTGCAACGAGATTAAAGACCTTCAGTTCTACCACAGACCACACGGAGAGGTCAAGTGAATCTAAGGCTCCGTCCATACGTGGCGAGAGCGTGCCATTACGCAAAATCGATGGTTATCGTGGGCACACGATTCGCGAGCCGCTCACACGCTCTCGCTCGCTCGTTCTCGCACGCTTACGCTACCACCACGAAGCAAGCAGCTAGTTTCAAGCTTACTGCTCCATCACTAAAGCAGGTGGCACTAAATCTGTGGCAAAACTACTGCCCTTGTTTTTCATAATCCCACCACGGAAGTCGGAAAACCGTGGGAAATCATCAGCCGTTGCGTCGATTCGAGCGATTGATCACCCGATCAAACGTTTTCAATCGAATCAACACGAGGTGGGGAGCGTTCGCCTGTGTTAATTTGCGGGCAGCGTTGAGGAGCGTCGAGAGGCGCACAACAGCGGGAGCGCCCGCTCTCGCGACGTATGGACGCTGTCTAAATCCGATGAGCAGGAAGGCCAATCTCCGTACGCGATGAGGTCAGAAAGTTCGCGACGACACCACTACTGAAAGCTCTTGGACTTGTCAGCGGTCTCGGAGTCTTGGTGAAAGCATCATGGTTTGCTGCCGATGTGGGAGATAGACCAATTCTCAAAACGTCGTCGAGGATTGCATGCTTGTAAACCCAAGTTTGTTTTGACGCCGGGATCCACAAAAAGGAGTAGAGTTTTTCCATCGCTCGTGATGCCTCACCAAACCAGAACAGGAGCTGGATGAGCCATTGTTGCCGTGATTTTTACTCTCAAAAAAGCAGCCTCGGTGCTTTTGTCAGCAACTCGATCGTTCTGGCGGTTCAAAATCGGCTCCACCGTTAAGATTTTCTCATTTGTGAAAACGATGGCGCGAAGTGAGACTCCGATTAAACGGCTCAGAAGCTTCGAGCATTTAGCCACACTTTTCAGCTTGTTGTCACTAGAGAGCAAATGAGCCTTCTTCAATTGACACGTGCGAAGGTTGAACTATTTTCTGACCATTGTAACCTGGTCAGAAAATAGTTCAACCTTCGCACGTGTCAATTGAAGAAGGCTCATTTGCTCTCTAGTGACAACAAGCTGAAAAGTGTGGCTAAATGCTCGAAGACGTTCATCTCTCTAGCCGTCTTCCTCATTGATCGACGCGGATTGCTATCGACTTGGCTCTGAATCTTAACAGCATTCCCTGAGGTGCAGACACGGACCTTTCTGCCTCTTCCGACTCTGCCCGAAAGTGCTTCGAGTCGAGCGAAACAATTGGTAGCTTTTCGGACAGTTCTTGTGTGTACGGAGAGCAAACCAGCGATGCTTCTTGTCGTGTGTCCTCGTGCATTTGAACGATAGAGGTGCACATCGGATGAGGTCTCATTGTGCGAACTTAAAACAGCAGTATCAGCATGCCGAAAACACAAAGCGAACATACGAAGGAACACAAAAATGCAAAAAAAAACAGAAACTGGATATGGAAAACCACGGTAGACGAGAATCATAGAAGCGCACCCATATTTATGGAATACCCTGTGATTTGAGATTGTTTCAAAAAATCTTCGAAAGCAACAGAAAAATAATTCTGTAGAAACCGGCTTGTGTAATGGAATGAGTACACTACATAGAGTTGCAACTTCTGAAGTTCAGGCTTGCCCTCCTCGAGTGTCTGAGCGTGAGACATTCCAAACATCTGAGATTGCAGAAAACACACGGTTTGGCATGACAATATCAGTTTATGCGCCCCAATCGAACAAGCGTCGGCGAAGAAGTAAGAGAGAGACGCAGAGACATAAATATGATACAGCCACGCCCTTTTTCTTTCGCTCTGAAGAGCGACGCCGCTAATTTAGCAGTGACACCATGCTGAAAGGCTCTTTCGACCTTTTCGGCTTGCCTCGCTTGCCGCCGATTTTTAAACATACCAGGACCCCGCCTAGTTCTGCGGCGACGCGAGTTTCGCAGCGAAAGCCCAGAAAAGGTAATACCAAAGGCCGAGAAGTCAAAACCTGCATTCAGAAGTGAGACGAAACAGGGAAAGAACCGTAGGCCTACAATGCGAGGTCAACGTCGCGTGTTCGCGCCCAATTTCAATTCAAACGCTCCCTGACCCTGGCCGCCGCGTTCATGCACGCGTTCGCGCTCCACGGACTTCAACAGATTTGCTGCTGTGTGCACGGGATATGCTGGCATCTACTCTGAGAAGATTTGGATTGACCGTTTCGCAACCCGAGACCGTGCCGGGACGATGTAGCAACGGCACAGTGATCCGCGCCCGAGCCGCGACACTGAAGCAACGGCTCCGGAATCTTGGAAGATTCTATCTTGTCCGCAACAGTACAGCAACGGCTCCGCAATCATGAACGGTATCGCGATAGCAAAGCGTGGGCCTCGCAACAGCTTCGCGCTGGCTTCGCGATATCACCGTGACGCCACCGCTACAGTGGCAGACATGAAAAAATTGTAAAGCAAATTATCACGTCCTCATGTGTTTATCACATGCACAGCCGGTATAAAAGGTGCCTCATCTCACTCGAGTCCTCATTCGGCATTCTGATGCCGGTCCTGGAAGGTGACTTCGAGTCCCTCTCCGGAGGCCAGCATATTTTTGACCGCTGGGCTATAGGGGAATCCACGGTTGGGGGTGGGACGGTTTTTGCCGATGTCCGCAGTGAGGGTTATTCCTCACCGCAGACCTCGGCAAAGGTTAGGCCCTTGTCCGAACCTAGGCCAAGCTTTCCCTGGGGGGGGGAAGCAGCCTGTTTCAGGCACCGTCGCGGCCCGAGTCAGGCACAGTCGAGATAGGGTTGAGGTGATTCCAGAGCGGGTTTGGGAGCCGTCGCGTCCTGGTTGAGACACCGTCGCGGGGTTGATGCAATGGCATAGCTGGTGGAGGGACTCTGGATAGACGCTACCCTGCAGGCATCGATTAGGAGCCTTCAAGGCAGGGTTGGTCTGTCGCCGGTGCAAATTTCCTCGGAGTACAGCACCTACGCGGCATATGCTGCCTGGTATACTGTATACGCTACATGTCTTCGACCAATCATGGCTTACTCTGAAAAAATTTGCACCGGCGGCAGACCAACCCTGCCTTGAAAGCTCGTAATGGGTGCCTGCAGGGTAGCGTCTATCCAGAGTTAATCCACCAGCTATGCCATTGCATCAACCCCGCGTCGGTGTCTAAACCAGGACGCGACGGCTCCAAAACCCGCTCTGGAATTACCTAAACCCTATCTCGACTGTGCCTGACTCGGGCCGCGACGGTGCCTGAATCTGGCTGCTACCCCCAGAGAAAGCTCGGCCTAGGTTCGGACAAGGGCCGCTGGGCTATAGGGGCTTCGCCGAGGTCTGCGGTGAGGAACAACCCTCACTGCGAAAACCGTCCCACCCCGAGCGTGGGTCCCCCTATCCCCCAGCAGTCAGAAATATGCTGGCCTCCGGAGAGGGACTCGAAGGCACCTTCCAGGACAGGCATCAGAATGCCGAATGAGAACTCGAGTGAGATGAGGCACCTTTCACACCGACTGTGCATGTGATAAACACATCAGGACGTTATCATTCGCTTTACAATTTTTTCATGTCTGCCACTGTAGCGGTGGCATGGCGGTGATATCGCGAAGCCGGCGCAAAGCTGTTGCGAGGCCCACGCTTCGCTATCGCGGTACCGTTCATGATTGCCGTCGCTGTACTGTTGCGGACAAGAAGGAATCTTCCAAGATTCCGGAGCCGTTGCTGCATCGGCCCAGCACGGTCTCGGGTAGCGGTGCCGTCCCGCCACGGTCAATGCAAATTTTCTTAGAGGTGTGGACGTACCCGCAGTATACATATGCTGCCATGACCCTGCAAATCGGAAAAGAGGCGTAATCTACGACAGTGGTATTCAGCGAGCCCCTGAGTACTCAGAAACTCGCTAAATGCAACTCTCGTAGGTTTCACCTATTTTCCGAGCTGCAAAGTCGTGGCAGAATATTTTGCGGGTATGCCGTAGAAACTCGATCAAGACCACTTTTGTGTGTTCCGACTCTCTTCTGATTTGCAGGGTCATGGCAGCTTATAGTGCGGATACGCCCACTTAGCCATGATTGGTCGGATTATTCGTAGCTCTTACGGTATGCCAGGGTAGTATACGCTAGCTGCTGTAGATGTCAGCATATCCTGTGCACGTAGCAGTACATCCTGTGGGGTACGGGGAGCGCTGAAAAGGTGAACGAGGTGATCTGACACTTATAGAAGGATGGATGAGAAATCAGGAGCATCAACATGCTCAGAAAAAGATATTAGCAATGCTACTGGTGTTGAGAGTCTCTCATCTCACTGTGTGCCTTAGCCGAATTTTTGCAGCCAGACCTGGAGGGGGGCCTCGATTCACTTTCCAAAAAATTCACCAGATGTTATAGGACGAAATTCTCGGCAGAGAGATCTCCTCACGACTCGCGAAGGGGGGTGGCTCCTCACTCTGCCCACAGTTGGGCGCATCCCCCCCCCCATCCTCCCCTAGGCCGTGGCATGTGATCACCCCTTTTGTGGGAACACCAACAGGGGTGATCCCTGTAGGAGGATGCCCCAAAGAATCCATCACAGCAGCATATTGCTGGTACACTGCTGCCAGCCACGAGTCTATAGGCATATACCGCAACCTAGGCAGGATAAACTGAAAAAACTCCGCCTCTTTCTGAAAACCACCTTCGTCTCCCAGGATGTGATCCTTTTTCTGATGCGAGAGTGGTATTGAGCAAGTTTCAGAGCCAATTCAGCAAAAAATTTTCGGCCTTCAGGGGCAAGACAGCATGTTCTGCGGACCATCGCACGTCTGATTTTGCGATCTACGGAGATCTTCAGAAGCGCCGAAAGCCCGGCCCCTGCCCCAGGCTTCCGGCGCGTTGATGAGTGCGGTTCCTGGCGCATGGCAGCACTTGTCGCGCATGCTCTCAGCAAAATATGTAGCCCTTGGATTCTGCTCACGTGTAGTTTTATTTCTTCTATAAAACAAAAAAGAACGCTAAAGAAAGCTTTTCTAAGATTTATTGGATCAGAAAAAATTATTGCACTGTAAATTCGTACACTGGCTTGGGCCTGGCTGTGGGAGAACACTAACAGAAAGAAACAACATCATTTTAACAAAGAGATCCCAAGAGACCTCATCCTCAGTCATAGAGAGCAGAGGCAAACACATAAAGAAAAAAAATGGATGACTGCTATCAACAAAAAAAATCAGTCTTCTAAACATCCGTGCTCCTGCGGCCCATTATGTCATCACTTCAATTTTGGGTGGCTGAGATTCCCAATGCTACCTTCTTCTAAAATCGACACGGAGGGCATCTTCGGGCTGAAATTCTTCTAAATAGGGTAAATGTAAACCTACCGGGGCAGGAACAAGCTCGTCGTCTCGCAGAACATACTGCCGAATATCCGCCCTAAATTGAAAATTTTCAGGGCAACATGAGCAAAAAATTATCTACCACCCCGAGTCTAGGAGCCCATTAAGCTCCGTCCATAGCACACGACCAGCGGCAAAGTGTCAAGGCGTCTGAGCATCATGCGCCAGCGCTCAAATGCTGGGGCATGACGCTCGACGGCTGGCGCGTTCAACGTGTCCAAGGACGGCACGTGGTTAACGATGGTATCGAGAATATTAGTGACAGCCATTACGGCCACTATCTCTGAGAGAATCCCCCGCGATCGTTCACGGTTAAAATCCACTCGGTTTCTGGTAGGGGCCGAGCGGATACTAGCATGGGGCTATTGCGGAACGATCGCGAGATTCTGCCAGTCTCAAACCGAGAGCGTACCGTGTTCGTTCATCAATGCTCCCGCCATGATCCACCGCGAGGAATCGAGCCCGGGGCTTTCGCGGAACGATCGCGAGGTTCTACCAGTTTCCATCTGAGAGCGTATCGCGTTCATAAATTGAAGCATTCGGGGTGTTACATCGCGGAACCGCGAAGAAACGAGTTCGGAATCATCGGTGGAAGATCGCGAGATTCGGCCAGCCTCAACCCCTGACCGTACCGCATCCATGCCCTCTCGGTGTTTCAGCAAAACGGGTGTTGCCTATCAGATCAAAACGAAGCTATAAGGTATTGCACGTGCCGTATTTTGCGCTGCTTTACAAATCTGTACAGCATGAGAGCGCGGAACCGGGGAAAAACGATCACAGTGCCATCGCGCATCGCGAGTTCACCACAGTACTAGCGCGGTAAACTTGATAAGGATCGCGAAACCATCACGGTACAAGCACGAGAAAGTCAACGGATAGGTCGATTGGGTAACGCATTGAAGAAAAATATTCCAGATTTGACTTTGAATTCCCCCAGGAGGTTATCTGAGGTGCTCATTATGAATCTAAGCTTTATTTGTCGTTTTTCTAAACCTTTCGGCTGAATTCTTTTAGAGCGCTCCTCCATTCTCAATTTGAAGGCAAATTCGACTTTCGACGATTTCTGGAAAGTGAAGACAGATGTGGCTCAAATCGATTCTCTAGGGGTTATTTGAAGTTTAATATCGTTCTAGATTACGGGGGTATACGGTAGTTTAGTCAAAGTATCAGAATTGATTACAGATTTCTATGTGGGGGTTGCTTGGGGGTGCTGAATACGAATACCATGACCATTTGTCGATTTTTGTCTTGTTAGGGTAGGTTTTGTCCCCTAAATAGCACAGTATTTACCGTAACCAATAAACCACAAAATTTTGACAAACGGATTCCAGATTTGTATTTAGCACCCTGTATTATCCCACAAACAAGTTTTTAGCCGAATCCGAAAAAAAAACACCCTAACAATCCAATGGAGGCTACCCTTGCCTTACCGCTAAGCCTTGAAAAACGCTCATAACTCCTTCCAGAGTGAGTCTAGGCAGCTGCGATGAGCATATTCGGACTTTACGTTCAAAAATAATTCTAGAAAAGTACACACCATTTGTAATGGCCGCTTTGACCATACGGAGCTCCCCTTTATGATAGTACCCCTACGGGCATCAATTAAAGGACTTAGGTTTGCGAATGCAACCATCGAGAACATAACGGGAAACGAGAGTCAAATAAGCACCACGAGTTTCTGTGGAAACAAATGCAAAAATTCGGATCGAATGAAATTTCAAAATGAATGCCGAAGCCAGCTACGTGCCGCGGTTGACAATGGAGCGCGCCAACTCACTCTAATATTCTTTAATCGCCACAAATCTGATGGGGGGTAGCCAGGAATGAGCAGAACCTTCTTTTCTATACCAAATTTAGCAATAATGAAACAGGCCTCCCCATCCTATCGGGTGCTACCGCAGCCCCCCCCCTCTGCTGCGATAAAACCCCGAATCGCTCTAATAGCCGAAAAGTTTATACCATACGAGCTAAAACTTACCTTCACAAGAAGACGAAGGACGGAATGAATAGTAGGCTTGGGTAGGGACGCGCGAAGTCGCATTTCCGAGCATAATTTGAGTTCACACGCACCCTGAACCTCGCCGCCGCGTTCATGCGTGCGTTTGCGCTTGGAGAACTGCACAGGATATGATGATGTGTGCGCGGGATATGGGTGGTGGCCATCGTGTATCAAAACCTCCGTAGAGACGTGAGAAACTGGGAGAGAGCGAACTTCCTGATTGAAGGCAACACGGGCAAGCCCCGCATTGCGCCCAATCAGGAACCTCGCTCCTACCCCGTATCTCCCGCCTTCTCTGGGGTGTTGATACTCGATGGCCACAACCCGCGAGATATACTGGCATTTACAGCTCCTACGCAGCATATACTGCCTGGTAAGCTGCTTGCGCTTTATACCGTCGACCAATCATGACCAATCATGAGTGGGCCAACCCGCAGTATATGCTGCCATGGCCCTGCAAATTGGAAAAGAGGAAGAAATTACGAGAGTGGTATTCATCGAGTTCCAGAGTTAGCATACAGTGCGCTTCCGCACTGCCGTTCAATCCGCAAAGTGCACACTGATCGCGAAAGCGTACTGCGGCACGGTTGCGCGTACTACCATACAGGGATATGGGATCACCCGGGCGGTTTTTGCCTCTGGTGCCCGGGTGATCCCACCGCCCGGGTGATCCCACATCCCTGTCTGAGGATACTCGCAACCGCGCCGCAGCGCTCTTCCGCGATCACCGTGCATTTTGCGGACTGAACGGCAGTGCGAAGGTGAACTGTATGTCGCGCACATAGCAGAATATCCTGTGACGTTCGTGGAGCGCACAGAAGATAAACGAGGCATCAGAGCGTTAATAGAGGAACGGATGCGATATCAGGATCATCAACATGTTTACATGGAGATATTAACAATGTCACTGCTTTGAAACACTCCACATCTCGCCGAGTGCCTTAGTCGGCTCGTAAGAGCCAAAGCCGCAAACAAGCCTCGAGCCGCTTTCCGCAAAATCCTACCAGATGACGGAGAATAGCATTGTCTTCCCACGGCTCGAGGGAGGGGATGGTTCCTTATTAGATGAGGCTCGAAGAGACACACTGCTGCTAGCCACGAATTCATATCTGCAGCATGTGCTGCCACCAGGGCCGGTTACACTACGGTAACTGCGCCTCTTTTTCAATATCGCACGATATGTGAAGACGAACCGTTCAGGTATCAAGGTAAAGTAAGTACTAATGATTCAGATCTGTGGAAACTATGAGATCGTAAAAGAGAACAAAAACTGTGAATGTGGAGAGTTCGATATATGCGGTATGTCTTTATTAGGCTTTGTTTCCAACCCAAATATTCTCACAAAATTCTATTTTAAAGGCAGTGTTCACGATGAAAAAAGTTTTCGAAATTCCACTAAGATTGGGTAGTGGAGGGACACTCTGTAACGTTATCGTCGAAGGAACTCATGAAAGCGAGCTAGGAAGAGCCCCAAAAGAGCCCGAAGTTGTAACTTCGAGCGCATTGAAAACCCCAAAAGCGCATCACACGCCCACCGAGGTGAGCTAATGAATGCTCGAGATTGTGAGATGAGCGATGATTTCCAATCATTAGCCCCTTTCATTCTCAGCTTCTCTCTTTACTCAGGTCAGCTCGCATAGATCGGCTGCAAAAGACGGAGGTTACAAGTCTAGGACAACTCGTCCACCATGTTTCCATAGCTCAATCTTTGAGGGACCATACCTGCGTTCACAGAAGGTTTTGTATGATTTCAGAGACACCATTGGAGCCAGCATGGGGCCGTTTTTAAGATAGGTGGAAAACCAGAGAAACGATTTTCATCGTGAACACTGCCTTTAAGCAAACATATCGCGGTCACCTTTAAAAAATAAATGCGGTTGATGCTACGTGCGCAAACACGCTCGGACTTGACATCAACACAACTTTTATTGATGATATACGCCTGATCTACTCCGGAAGCCTATCCTCACAGTGCCGGCTAAGCGGCAAGTTCCATCTCATGATAGGCTTCATCTCTGTTAAATGTTGTTACGTGTTACGCTGATACTTGCTGAGTTACCTTAAAAAGATGGAAATCCAATGTAAACTTATCTAAAATAATCTCTGTCTTGAATAGTTGGTAACAACAACAATTCTTTTCGCTCTACAAAGCAGCTTATTCGCGCCAAAAATGGTTTGCAAAGCTATCACTGGAGAACAGCTCATGCGGATCAGAATTCTTGGGAAATTCAGATATGTAGAAAGTCCCAGATCTACTTTACATGATTCGCCAACGCTTCTTTGTACAGCTGGCTCATCCAATTCAAGTGCGAACTGCACTTCCATCCCAAATCGGCATTGGAAAGCTTTCTTGCCGACTGCATCAACAAGAAGGTTGTGTAATGTCTAGATTTGTAAATCTTCAGATGTTAAGCTGAGTCGTTCAAACTAATTCATTGTAGTTCAAATACCACAACCGCAAAAGTTCTTCCCTCGACAGTGTCCGGCCCTCCATAAATGGGGAGAGGGGAAGAAGAGAGAATCGAAAAGCCATTATTTTAGAGTAGTTTTTAACAAAATGGCGGGTCTTTGTTTATGGGACTAAGAAAAGCTCCACAGAATAGCTTTGTTTCACAACTATGTAGTTCTTCGAAGAAGCAGCACTTCGCTTCTCTATCGGTATCCGCTTTCACCTATGCGCGGATGAATTGCTGCGTCTGCCAAACACCATGGTCTATCACAATGTGATATGGGACCTGAATCGCTCTATTGAATGAAAAAAAGTGCAGGTTTTTACCCACACACAAAATTTTTCGTCCTCGTCCAACATTCTCAGTGGTGCCAAATTTCACAAGTCCCAGAAAATCGTCGAAGTGGTTTTCTGAAAACGCTCTCATTGGGCTGCTCGAGTATATCCCGGCATCAGCACAACGACCTGCTGCGCTAGAGTTTTAACTCATTGTTGCATGCATAAAAGGAAGGGTTGGAAAAATTAGAGGCACATTCGCCTACGTCCACATTTCTGTTGCGTCGACAACGGGTAATAATGTTACAATGCTATAAAGACCCTTGTAGTTAGAGTACTTCAAGCCAGTTCTCCGTGGAGACTGAAACCAAACTTCGTTAAAAATAGCGTGAGGATTAAACTAAATACGACTCACAACGCAGACGGCATGCTTTCCTTCAATGGCTGCCACTGCTGCTGAACGTTCATTCTCATGTCGTAACTTCGCAGCAGAGGCAGCCCATTTCTGTGGTGCCGAGCCTGTAAAGACCTCAATGTGCAAAAACGGAATGTTTCAATATTACTTCAGTTTGGAAGGTTTATTGTGAGGCTTCGAGTATCTGCAAAAATCTAAGAAAGTTTTGCGTTTTTACAAGGGTGGTAGTTAGTTTTCTGAAACTATGAGTTTCGAAATGATCGAAACATGAAAAGATACTGCGAGTTTCAACCTCGCATCAAAAGGAGAATTCGAGGCGACGTAGCGATAATTGGGTTCGAAACCGTATCCACAGTGTTGCTCGACCCTGGAATAACCTACCCTTCAAATGTGGTGCAAAATGGTTTCGTGCTTCAAATGCAGAGCTCCCTTCTTTGGAGGTAGCAGCTTGGAAACCTCATTGTCTCGGGCATGATCGCGAGCTCGCTGAAACTGACACTACGCGATGCATTTTCGCGAGATGGGCAGAGAATGATGAAATAGCGCAGAGATGGTGGAGACGCGAGTCACTCCCAGTTTCGGGGATAAAAAGTGGTACGGAAGACTTTTTCGTGGATCATGCGAGGTCGTCGAACACTAAATGAGCGTCAGCCACCTGTTGACAGCCGGCTGGCAGGAGTCGCCGCGCTCGGTCATCCTGGCCGCACATCGATACCTCCCTAGATGATCGGTGATCAACTGTGGTCATGCACTTAGATCACCGTTTGCTTGAGAATGCAATGCAACGAGCAATGGAGCCCTTGAGACACTGAAATGAGGATTCCGGTCTCAGTGGAGCTGTACATATTGCGGGATACGTGAAACTATTGCGTTGATGGATAAATTCACCAATTTTTTTCAAGGGGGGGGAACTCGGGCACAAACCCTACTTAATTGTGAAACACTCTCCATTTTTTCGAGGGGTGGACCCCGTGGTCCCAGCACGATTACCTTCGAGTTGCGTGCTGCAGCAGTGGTTGTCCACGACTACGGACCGAGCTTTAGTTTTGAATTTTAGAAAACAATTTCTTAAAAATCAAAGGAGGATAAGGAAGCACATTCACGCGATTTCCCAGATAAGCGAGAGAAACTGTTTCTGTTCGAAACAAGCAAAAACTTTTGCTCTTGCAAACGTTCAGACGAACGAACAAAGTTACAAACGAATTCAGAAAAACCTCATTCATCTACGGGTGTAGTAGGCGATTAAAATGGTTAGGGTAGATTTCACGTAAGAATCGAAGGATGAAAATTTGGGGCAAAAAATGACAGCAAAATGTTTGCAAAAAAATCAGAAATCATAGCAAAATCCTTCGATGAGTGGTTAGGAAAATGAATACGCAGGAGTCTCACATTATTGAGGCCCTAGTTTTGTTGTACGGTAGGTGGACAGAATTCACCTCTTGATATACACCTTGAATGAATAATTCTCAATGCGTCAAGCCTCTATCGTTTTTACGTTTCAAGTAGTCAATAGAACATTAGTTACTAAATAGTCTGAGTCTCTGCGGTGCTCAAATTCACACTGCAGTGTTTACTATGTGAGCTACCTATACTGATAGCTAGTGCAATCTTTGTGCAATTCCAGTGATCACCGCTATTGTTCTACCCCTTCGGGTTGAATTCCATATGGTTCCGAAGTTTTGCAAGGAGACTCAACACCTTGCATGATGATGCGTGTATGGTCTCGGTTTCAATCTGTTCATTCTGCGAGTTTCGAGCACGATCCCTCCACTGAAAGACAGTGGTCGCGATAAAATATGCTTGTCTTCTTTTCCTATCTGAATCCTTTTCTAGGTTCAGAGTAGTAGGACCAATGAGAAAAAACCGCGAAAAATCTAACGTTCCGGACCAAATTTGAAGCCTAAACTTTCTTGTCCTTTGATAGTGGACGAGCCCACCCCACATCATCGGCAGCGATGATCTCTGTTATCAAGAACATCAGCTAGCTTGATTCTGAATTTTCAGTCAATAAAAATTATCCTTCGAACTCATCTAGTCAAAAACATTGACGCTTTCATTGGTAATCTCTTTTCATTACGTGAATTTGAATCTATTTCTCCCTCTGAATGTCAATGATTTTCGACTGCTCGGCATGGGGCGGTGATCTTTTTTTGCGGTGCTGTGCACGTGTTCACGAACTAGCATCTTTGGGTCTTAGAAACTCCAATAATTCTAGCCCGTTTTTCACCGCGCCACCTTCATAGTTTTTCAGCTGTTTTCTATCTAGACTGATTTAATAGTTTTTTTTTAGAAAACGTTTTCCATCGCGACCACTGCCTTTAAAACCCGTAGTTTTGCGTGAACTATTACCGTCCCAGATACTTGACGTCTCACAATAAGCCTTTCGATCCGCAGTGTGGCTCCGAGATAGCACCATACCACCGCAATTACTTCAGTTGTTGAATTGACCAGTACACTTACTATGTATAACTGCTTGGGAGACCTCCTTAATCAAGCTGCATGCTGTAGAAGCACCTACTCCGAGTTTCCTTATAGCTAGGTGTGGAATGGATCATGCAAGAAAATCTGAAAATTAGACTAAGGAATAGAAAGACCTTCGGTGGACTTGCGGACCTCTACGGGATGCTGCCGGATTTCACAAGTAAAACAGGTTACCTAAGAAATATACAAAGCCTTTGACGTGAGCGGGGTTGTTCCATGTCGCAATCGCACGGCTAGCCTCTCATTAAGTAGTTCCGAACTCATTCGAATATTTTTTATTCTGAACTGGGCGACTCAATATTGCTTACGTTTAGCGGCCTGAAATCCAGAGGCCGGATTCATCAAAGCATCTTCCATGGTAAGTTAGCATTATCGGCTAACCGCAACCGTTATCAGTTATTTTTAGGCTTGCTGACTCACTGATAACGATCGCGATTAGCCGATAACGCTAACTTACCACTGAAAATACTTTGATGAATCCGGCCTCAGACTTCTCACACTATCCAAAACAACGGCCTAAGAAAATTCAAAAATGGAGTACTCCTGACTAGTACCGATGATATGAAGAATCTAGGGTAAAAAAAAACAGTAGGCTGCATTTCGGACTAGATTGTAGACTGCTTCTCGAAAGAGCTAAGTATGTATATTCAGAACGTAAGACTTTAGAACTCATGGAGAGTAAAAATCCCTCATTGCTTGTAAAAGCGTACAAAGTCTATGATTGTCCGGTAGTTGAACGTGGAACGAATGTCTTGAACCCCTATGATAAAGAAGACAGCGTTTTCAGAGAATAATGACAATTCGGAATATAATTCGGAATAATTACAATCGGGAGCAAACTGTTTACTTATGAGATGTTCTGGACCTCACTACAGCCGTATTTCTACAGTATAGACAGAAATCGACTGCTGCACATATCATCGTTGAAAAGCGGGAGAAACAGAAGTAATTTGATAATGAATCCAAAGACTTGACTAGGCGAATATCTATAACTCTTGGGAAACTCGTAGGTTATATCCCAAGCAGGACAAGGAACAGGGTACTTATTATCCGGGGACCTGTTATGAAGAGCCAGGTTAAAGCTGATTTCTTCTGCCACATGGTTTATTTCCGATCGCTATTGAATAATTCCGATCGCTATTGAATACAAATGTCTGGTCCATATCTTCATAATCGTTTCGAACTTTCCCTAGCCGTCAGCAAAAACTGTTGGACTCGTAGTTAATCATGCTTACTTGAACGATTGTGTTGCACTGTTTGTTTATTTGTTGTTTCTTCCACGCATAACCACCTGTCTGCGTCTAATTAATAAACAAATAAATGAATAAATGAACGTGATTAGCAGGTTGAAGCTTCCAGGATCAAGGCTTGCCATTAAGAGCCGAAAAACCGAAATCGAGCCGACGAATAGGGGAATTGAGCTTCATTTGCATAGATCCCTTCATTAAACGAGCAAGGGTTGACGAAACAGACAGGTAATACTAGGATTTTCTCATCACTTTCGCAGTCAAACGTCTCCAGATTAAAATAATGCAAAGCACAGCTCAATGAGTGAATAAATATGAAATTTTAATAAATCATCGAGTTCCTGTGACATTTCATTAATTTTTCAATGATGGCAGACCGATTCTTTACCTGGTATGAATCAAGTTTCTGTCAGAGCTCGATCTGCCCTACTTTCAGCTGCAAGTCTGACTCACAGCCAATTTGGAATAAAGTTCATACGAAGTGGAGCAAATTTGTGTGCAAATTGTTAACATACATAGGTTAATCTAGCGAGGCCTAGCGAAGTTTTCGCTCAAAAAAAACTTTTGGGTGCACCAACTCTCTGAGGCGGATTAGTTTGCCAAAACAGTGTTGACTGACTTGCGTTTACCCCAAAATTGCTGTCCGTATGGACTCTCTTGGACAGAGCAGGCTGCCGGACATTCACATCAGGGCATGGGGTATGAAAATGTGGAATCAAAAAGCAAAACATAAGAAGCCCGCGGTAGATCGTCGGTGGCTACCGGCATAAAGTTCACTATTCCTTCCGTCCTTTCTTCCTTTGCGTCCCTACCCACTGCCCTTTCTTCCGATTTGTAATTTTCCTAAGCTATTATTCTCGCTTTACCAAATGTATCTATCATGATAAGGAAAAACGCATGAAATTTTAGGTGATGTTTCCCTAGTTGAGCAGCACCGTGCCCCTGTTATCAATTAATGAAATATCTACGTGGACGTTCATGTTTTTGTGAATCTGATTTTGATAAGCTCAGATTTGCAACATATATAAAACTGGTTTATGGAAGTTAGTGAATCGAAATGACTGAGCGGTTGTAATGAGTGACGAACAGAGAAGGCACGAAAGTGGAGCTGCTGATTATTACCTAAGATTGGCAAGGAAATGTCTCTGGAGTCGGGCGCTTCTCAAGATGCATGTTCTCCTACCTGTTTTTTCGCCACAAAAGGGTTAAGATTTGCCTGAAAAAAATGAAAAAACCTTTTTTTAATTTCTATGCTCTTGGCGATGCTCTGCACACTCCCCCACACGGCCCTGCACACTTTCTAAGACGTCTTTCACACTCCCACTAGGGTCCTGCACACTTTCTATGATGTCCTGCGCACTCCCACTGGGGCCCTGCACACTTTCTAAGACGTTCTGCACACTCCCATTGGGGTCCTGCACACTTTCTATGACGCCCTGCACACTCCCATTTATGTCCTGCACTCTTTATATGACGCCCTGCACACTCCCATTTGGGTCCTGCCCGCTTTTTATGACGTCTTGCACACTCCAACTGGGGTCCTGCACACTTTCTGTAACATACTGCACGCTCCCACTGAGGTCTCGCACAGTATCAGTAACGCCCTGTATACCCGCGAACCCTAGCGATTCTGTACGGCGTCCCATCCATCACAATTAAATACCTACTGCCTTGATGAATGCTTAGCCCATCTCACGCTAGACGACTCATAGAAGTTTTCATGACCCACGGCCAAAAGTGTGCCCCACGGACAAAGTCGGTTGCCCCGAGGCGCGCAAGAGATGAATCATGCGGATTTTTTGGGGGAAAAAAAAGGTCCTACCTACTTACATAATGGTACCATTTCATAACACTTCTGATCGGCCATTCCCAAGATCGGCGGGACACACAGACAGACACACAACGGGACATAACTGCTTTAATTATAAGGATGTCTGAAGCGATGAATGTGCGGTCCGCATCCTCGCCGATTGATAAGCTTATCTTCCTCCTAGGAAATTTGTAATGGTGGATTATAAAAAGGGAACAAGAAGAGGATACCAAAGTGTTTTACCTTGTAAAACAAAACAGGGAGCAATCAGGTAATGCAGGGCACCGGAGACCTTTGATGAGGAGAGCCTCTTATCGTCCATCACTAGATGAGGGATCGCCGCGACGCTGCCTGGCGGGAAAAATTGCGCGCGGGAAAACGAAGGGAGAGTGGCTATTGATCGCGCAATTTTTCCCGCCAAGAAGCGTCGCGGCGATCCCTCATCCAGTGATGGACGATAGGTTGATCGCTCGCATTTTGATTGCCAGTCAAATAGATCGCATGCGGCTGCGGCGCGGAGAACGCGCGGGAGTGGCCGCTGAGAGAATTTGAGGAGAGGGTAATCCACTCTTGTTTTAGAATGCTGTTAATAAACCATGCTGTATCTACTATGCTATACTGTAGGTACATAGACGACTGCTTTGTCGTCTGCCCCACACAGGAGGAAATGGACCAGTGTTTTGAACTCCTCAATAATCAATCGGAAAACGTTAAATTTACCCGGGAAAAACCGGTGGTAAATTGGCTCCCTTTCCTAAGTGTACAAATAAAATTCTCTGAGGGCGTTTTTGCAACAAAATGGTATCGTAAACCTAGTAACAAAAATATAATTGTGCATTACCAATCAGCTCACCCATCGCAGACAAAAAGGGCAATTGTTAAAAATATCTACCGAACAGCGAAATGCGGCTGCACCGGAGAAGACGAACAAAAAGAATCTGTTCAAATGGCGCATGATATTGCAGCTTTGAACGGATATCCCACAACTTTGGTCCGACGTAGATCCAGGGGCCCAGCCGCGCGCCGGGGAGAACAGGAAACAGCGATTGAGAGCAAAATACCCCTAAAAACGCCCTTCATTTCTGATGAAGTGAGCAGATCTTTGCGCAAATGCCTGAAAAAAGCTGGTCTGGAAAGCTCCGGCGCAATCGTCGACATACCCCCTAACAACCTCAGAAACCGTCTTATCCGAAACCGTCTATATGACCGTATTTGCACTGCTCCCAATTGTGTGGTTTGCCCATTTGGTAGAGAGGGAGATTGCACCGCATGCGGTGTGGTCTACAGGATCTCGTGCCAACTGTGCGGCGAGCAATATATTGGGGAGACATCGCGGCCGCTCGATGTTAGAGTCAAAGAGCACTTAGATGGGAAAGATAAGCTCCGGGTATCAACAGTTGTGGGGTGTCACCGTGTTAACGCGCACACTGGCGATAATTATCACGTCAAGGTCGAGATATTGGGGCGAGAAAACGATACCCCTGCCAGAAAAACCATGGAAGCTTTTTGGATCCAGGCGAGCGACCCAAAAATCAATCGGAAGGGGGAATGCCTATATATAGCTGGAGAACTCAAGACCTATCTCAGACTCGCATTTTAACGTCGAGAGGTAGCGGTCTCGTCCTGTGATCCGTTTTCCACCACCGTTCTATCGTGCTGATTCATCTAGCGAGTTTCCTGTCAAGGTGCGGTAATTTCTTAATTTCTCTGTTTTTGACTACGTTTTGGAAAAAAATCTTTCTCGAATCTCAGTAAGGTTTAGCCGACTTTGGCCGGGTAATCACATTTCTGATTTGCTCCTTTCAGGCACTGAAGAAGGCGATTCCGCCAAAACGTGCGTAAGCCAATAAACTGTATATCAACCTCGAGGACCAGTTCAACTACACAATTACTACGTTATTAATTGATCACATAGGCGTGTCCTGACAATCAATTGGAGCCGCTGTGAAACCATACTTCAACCAAAATTTGAACCTGAAATGCGTCAAAGCTGGCCAACATCTCAAATTTGCTAGCCTTCAAGTATTCTTCGAAAATATTCTCCATGTAAAAAAATGCGAAGAGACGCTCTTGGAAGCGGTGAACATGAAACCTAGCAGCGGAGATAAATATAGAAGTTTTTGAGAGGGTAGCAATGGCGACATCCTTCGTCGCGATGGAAGTGGTTTGGATAATTTCGCGTGCCCCTCTCGCTGGCGGCGTCGATCTGGGAGTAGCTGCCGTAGCACCGACGAAAACACTGTGAAAGATCCCCGCTTTGCCAAGGCACGTAGCCGCCCTCACGCGTTGCGTGGCATCCTCCATTCTCTGGCTCTGCCGTGCCGCAGCGGAACTCGCTGCGGAGAGACCCGGGGGCCCTAACCTGTCGGCGGCGTCACATTGTCAAGACCCCCTCATAGTCGGCCAGAAGCCGTCATGAGCCGTCCTTAGCCAGCCAAAGTCGGTTATATCTCAGCCGATAATGAAACAACATTCCATACAACTACGGTGCCATCTACAACGCTCCCTCAATTCCTTCACTTGGTCTTTCAATGAACGGGTATAACCCTTTTAGCCACCTAACCATCGTGTTCATTTCTGGCTAGGTCAAGCCGGCCACAAAAATGATTGAATAATTTCCGACCTACTAATCAAGAGTAGTTTAGTTTTCAACGCAGGATACTTCACTAGAAGAAATCCTTCCCTGATTTTAACGTACCCTATTAGAAACAATGTGTCGAGAAGTTCACGCAGTACTCGGAATTTGGGACGTGTACGCCACATTGCTTTTCATCCGAGTTTCCACAGCAATCAGTCCATTACCATTTGCTGTGGTTGAGGTTTCTTAGAAGGGACTACCTTATTTCGCAATCACTTCTTTCCCCATAGTTCTTTCAAAAAGATACGAGGTACGTCAGTAATATTAACAACGTAATCTTTCCAAGAAGTGCCTCAATCCTTACTCAGATTAGTAGCTTTGAGGTGTTCTTTGAATGAGGCATAGGATCTGAAATGATTGGTTTGCTACTAAATTGGGTTTTTGTCCGTCCTCGGCCTATCGTAATTTCACAGTGTTTTCATAACGCGCAGGATGTTGCTAGTTACTACTTAGCAACGCAAATTGCTCTTTTTGTGCAAAGTACAGCCGAGACTCCTCTGTAGACATCAAGTGCCGTACACTTATAAGCTGTGAAATATTGTATTACAACTTCCATAGGTGACAGTTGCAGCTCAAGCACAGTATTTTTTGTGATTTTACCTGTGGTGAGCTAATGGTTTTCTGGATTCTCAATGCTGTGTGTAGCAGGTGTCTGGAGCTACCCACGTAAAAGGCAATTAATTGAATATGAACCCACATTGAAAATCGTCTGGCGCAGTATTTGCGCTACATTACTGTATCTCTAGTAATAGAATACGCACTCGGAATCGGTAGCGACAGAGGGTAGCAGCTTTCTGCTGCGGGCCTCTCTTAGATTCCTCTACGTACTTCTTCTTCATTCTTGCTCGTTTCCTGGAATTGCAGCTTTAGTCTCCTGGGTCTACACGCGTGAGGTGGGCAGCGGTAAGTTTCGCAATGTGAAGTCTTCAGCAACTTGCTTTGGATTCGTAGAAGCAATCTTTCCTCGATTTTTGGTCCGACCGAGTAGGAACATCGGAAAAAGATTTCTACTGTTACGCACAGGGTTTTCGAAATGGCACCCGCTTCAACATATTTCGTCGGAATTTTTGACATCTACATTCTTGTTAATCTGGGATGGTAGTAATTGGGTGTTTTTTAGTGACTGGGGAGATAACCGCAATCTTTGGATGCAAATTTTCCACTAGGCGTCGTAGTAATTGATTTTGAAAACGCGACTGAACCACGAGCTGACAGAGAACATGGGAATAGTGTATGAATGGAGTAAAAGATAGATAGGTTCCGAAAAACTCCTCCGAAGGAGTTCCTGATAGCTAGCAATCCTTCTTTTCATTCACACACTATTCACATTTTCACTCGACCATTTACTGACTCTTCATTAGATTCACTTACATCTTTCACGCTGCCCTTATGTCTATTTCGTGTTTATTTCTCGAACAAAGTGTCTAGTTTCTCTAAGCAGTAGCTCTTGAAACTGGTTTCTGCATTAGGGATACGTTAGAATTCCTTTATTCGTGACGTTTCGGGCCTCAATCCCTTCGTCAGGTGCCTGTAAGGTGGTATAGGTATTATCTATGTTAAACCATGTTAAAGTGAAACAAAGGAAGAGGTGCGGAAAAAGGGTCAGAACATACCGTTGGGGAGCAGGGGCCGTATTCATCATTGAAGTGCCGGGTAAATCTTACTTTACATTTACCTTACCCGGAGCCGATAACTTACTCACTGCGAAACGGTATTCATCGCACACTTACTTACCCTGGTAAGATCCCGCGCAAAATGTGTTCATTGTGCACTTACCGAAAAACTGAATAGGCGTCGTTAATTTGAAATTCTCTCGCCGATTCATACTTTTTTTGTTCAAAGGGGCTAAAGAGAAGTGCATTGGTTTGATGATTAATGAAAACTTTGAAGTACATCATAGGGGGCCCCTCCTATATAGAAAATAGCATCATTTAACATTACTGACTATTCAATTTCTTCTAGCGAGATTCTTCCAGAGGCACTCGTCAATTTTTTTTCTAATCGCTGTCCTACTCTAGTGGAGGATTACTCTATGATGGAATTTTTCCTCTAGGAGTATCAGGTTGTAGATAAAGCTACCCACTACTCATTTTTGTCTTTTTTCGGTCCAGTTTTTCAACCAAATTTGATACACCGTTCAAAAGCGCCAATTTGTTCCTAACTAAGTTTCTTTGAGCTCTCACCTACACTTGGTGGTTCACGAGTTTCAGGGGAAAATTTGTTAATTTTTTTTTGCAAATGTTCACCGATCGGCCAACGATAAATATGCCCTTTCGTGCGTAATACAAATCGACGAAAAAAAAGCCAAAGGATTCTTCTATATTGCGTCGTGCCTATTTAATTGTAGAGAAAAAAACTCAAACCCATTATTTATTCGGCACAATAAATTTTGGCATTAGAAAGGCGGCTCCCTCTCTGTCGTATACTGCTGGAGGTTTTCTTCTAAAAATCACTTCATTGCGAATTGTCAAGTATTTTTCTTTCAAAATCCGAAGAAAAAGCAGAAATTGGTGGCAGAAAGTTGACTATTCGCAAATTATCTATGGTGGATGAGAATATTACCTGTACAAATGTACTGCGAGATCTGAGGTCCAAACTCATTGCACAGAAAAAATTCGAAATACGAAAATGTCGAGTACTTAGGCCATAAATTGAATTCGAGCGTTAGGATCACAGATTATCATTTTCTAGAAGGAGCGTCAAAAGTATTAGATAAAGGAACGACAGCGTTCTCGGCAGCTACAATATTAACATTGGACCTGAGAAATTCAATCGGGCCAAGGATATTGTTTCCTCAAACTATTACTTTCGATTCAGCACAATATAACCTAACTCAGTAAGAGTTCGGTGAACAATGGCACGAAGAGTATAAAGCCGATAAGAAAATCTTTAGTTGCATTTTCTGATGCATTCAAAATTTTGTAAAGAAATCTAGTGGACAGAAGCAAGAAAAGTCTACCGCTTCTTAACGACAGACAACAAAAACCAATGAGAACACGCATGAAAAAACATTTATAACTTTCTGTTTGTGGAAATAAACATTGAATTAATCATAAAAAAGCAAAATAACCTATAATGATAGTTTTAATTATCGATGAAACTAATGCGCTCCATTGCTGTTTCCGCGGTGAGTGCAGCTGTAGCCGGCTGGGAGTAAAATTTACCCGGCTCCATACGTCGGGTAAATTTTACCTGGATTTTTACTCGAAAATTGCGAGTAAGTAAGCGTGCGAATACCAGGTAAGTGCCAAATTCGAAGGACTTTACACTTACCTCGCGGGTAAGTCATTGATGAATACGGCCCCAGGAGTGAAAGAAAGGGGCTTGCTGGTGACCGTCTTGTGCAGTGCACATGACCAAGGCTAATGAGTAGTTATGGAGTGTAGATGGCCTATCAGGCGTTATTCGCTATGTGTTTTAGTGGTCTCAACGCCTCTCTCATTTCTCCCTAGTCGTTCATGAGGGGGGGATTTCTCTTTATGTCTGCAGAATCTCTTATTCTTCTTTTAGCTGTGCCTGATATATTGTCGTGCATTATGTCGAAATCAATATTCGGGATGTCTCCAAGGAAGTCGTGTGATGTCCTGTACCTTGAGAAAGCTCTGTTCCTGCGGGAATGTGGTGCCCGTAGCGCTCTCATGTGCTCATCTGGCAAAATTGTGAAGGTTTTCCAGTTTTGTCCGAACAAAAACTCTTCGTATTCCCCACATTGTACCCACTATGACTCGTTCTGCATCTCAGTTTCTTTTGGCTGCGGTGCGGTAGACACGTCTGTTTCTTCTGCAACGGTCTTCATAAAGTCGAAATGACGTGAGAAATTGGCGGAGGAAGGGTTCGCCAGATTTCAATGTTGTTTTCCTCATAACCATTTTCCTATCGATTCAAAGAGTTCGAAAAGATTAAGGAAGGGAAGCACTCGATGAATGCTCACGCGTTGTTACAACAGTACAGTGACAAGATGGGTAGATGTTTTCTTGTCCTAAACACCACAAATGGAGCTGCAGTTGATGATGCGTCGCTGCCAATATGGAAGGATTACTTCAGTTCTCTACTGAATCGTTCAGCGCTATGAGTACATCAGCTCCCGCATGTTTAGTGAGCATACTTCCACGACGGGAGGAATCGTCCTTTAGAGACAGTGTTCAAGATAATTTTCGCTTTCGATATCTCCACGGTTTACGAGGGATCTGGTGCCGTATATAGCAAGGCATGCTCAAAAAGGACACGAAAGACGCGTTTTTGAGCCAAAATAGGCCCTCCCTTGTTTGCGTTGATTTTTGAGCGTGGAGGAACTGACCGCTAGCTGTCGGTGCAATGGAGCAATCAGCTCACTTATGAGCACTTCATTCACTTGATCATTACTTTAGTCTGAGTCTTCATTTGTTCATTTCGAGGGGGCGGATCTGGAGCACGAGGCATGTCTGGGACACCAAAACGCTTGTTTGCAGCCGTGATTTTGCCGCTCCTGGCTCGTTTTCTACCGTTCTTTGGACACTGGGAGCCTAGGGTCCTTCTCGCCTATCATTTAACTGTGGAAAGTCAAATAGGATGATCATCGTGAGCGCTGCCTTTAAGGCTGAAGTTCTGGAATGTCGACAACATCGCTGCTGAAATGCTGAAAGCTATTTCTTTGCAAGGGATTATCGAATTGACCAACTTAATCCAGCCCATATGGATTAAATAAAGAATACCTGATTCGTGGTGGCATGCGATCATCGTACCCCTGTATGAGAATATATCCACCACGGATCCTAAAAACTACACAGGAATCTCTATACTCCGTGCCATTTACAAGGTTTGGAGCGCACCTTTTTTGAGCGACTTTTCAAGCCTTGTAAAGAAAATATCAGAGATGAGCAAACCGGTTTTCGACCTGGAGTACCAATTATATACGTTGTGCTTGTTGTGAAAAAATAAATGATTGAATCCTGGCAGCGGTCTTAGAAGTCAATGCCGCTCGCTTTTCTCGGCCATGAAGCTGCATTAGACTCTTTTCCTAATCGATTGTTCCGCGCTCTGCGTGCCAATGGAGCCCCGAAAAAATATGTTTGACTTATCGAGGGCATGAACAGAAGAACGGAAACAGGAGCAGTTTATACACCTGTTCACGTCAGCTTTTCGAGGTAAAAATAGGAGTAAGTCGAGGAGCTGTAGCCTTTTCTATTCAACTTTGTCTCTTATGGCATGAAGTGTTGCAGAATAGTTTCCTGCGGACGTGATACTAACACCATCAAGACGATCTCTTGTCGACCTGGAGTACAAGTGTTTGTGGTCTACCCACATCGCAAAGGAGGTCAATTCACCCTATTAAATAGCGCGGATTGGTGAAATAGGCAGCATTGAGGAAGCAGATGGAAAGGTTGGTGTCGAGGAGAGGAAGCCTCTGAAATTTCTGCCTGGATATTTCTGGCCGCGAGTGTGCCATAACGGGGATCTATTCAAGGAAATTGGTGCAGTTAATCAACTTTCAAAACGAGGGAGGTGTCAGTATCTCCTGACGGCTTCTTAGCAATGGAACTCGACTTTTTGGGCCTATACTAAGAGGAGCTTTGGATTGTCTTGTACAACAGTTCAGGCGAAGTGTTTACAATCGCAGGAAGTAGAATAGGGACAGTTGGATGAATTGTGTTCAATTTGTGGCTGAAGACCGCGAAAAATCTTCACGGCTGACTGGTAGTGAAGATGCGGACTAATAGCGGCAGACGGAAGCCGGCTGATTAATTCAAGTTCGCTGATTCACAATTATCAAGAAATTTGGGAATCATTGCAGTTTTCTTGCTATGATGTCATACAAGTGCGCTTTACTTCCTTCCCGAAGCGATAGTGCACGCGTCAAACCACACACCTTTTCTGTCCTCACTCCCTTAGCTGGGTCCAGCTCCGCCAAACGCAAGGTTTGGTCAGTAAAAAGTACATCATTCCGATAATGTGGGAGACCCAATGTCGATATATGTTTGTCATGCGATCCCTTATGATATTCCTGCAATATAGTTCAAAAAGTCAATTATTAGACGGTCGCTGCGAGCTAGTATTTACAACTCTGGTTTTCAATGAAAATTTGGGTTGTTTAAATAGTCTTCTACCGTTTTGATCTGCATGAGAGGCCTATACACCCATTTATAAAGATAAAGCATGGCTTTCTTACATGTACGAGTCCTTCAAATCGGCTTTAATTTAGTGCTCATCGACGCAACTCCAGTGCACTTTCAAAGTTAGGATTCGAGACATTTTCGCAAATTTCCGGTGTATAGAATGCATTTTAATTTTCAATGACCCAATCATGTCTTTTCCAGGAGGCTTGCTTTCGCACGCCTAAGTTCAAACGTTTTCTATCTATGTCGCTAATCAGTCTCAATTCAAAGCATTTATTTACACTTCTGCAATGATCTTAGTCTCATTCAGCTCGCGTGTTGAAACACAATAAACCTCTAGTTGGTCAAGTACACGGCTTTGATATAATACCGTTCCCCTCCTTCAGATAAGCATGGCTTCCCGCAGAGAAGTCTTTATTCTATACTCGGAATTTTTTGAACATAGCACGTACAGTGTGACATTCCCTCAACATATTTCCGTCATCTCACCGCGCACAACTTATAAGTATGCATCCAAGAAGCTATGAACAACGGGATGCCGGAGCAAGCTGACATGCTATAGTCGGTGGAGATTAGTTAGAATCCCTCGCATGTAATTTACCGTTAGAAATCCCAAAACAAGGTGAGGATAGGAGTTCGTATGTCCATTTTCGATTTTCTCCCGAGTTTTGTCCCAAAATACGCTTTTTGATTTTTTGCTCACCATTAGTCTCTGCCAGCAGCGTGTCTTGAAGTAAGAGGCGCTTCAGTCACGCCAGCTTTCACCCGATCGAGCTAGCAAGCTTCGAGCCTACCACATGGTATGACTCCTTCTACTTCGATTGGAAGCGCGGTTTTGGTTAGGGAGCCCTCGTCTCATTGCTGTATGTGCCCGGATCATCCGTTTCTCATCTTGGCGACTAACATCACCTCATCGGCGTATAGTGTCTCCAGGAATATGATCTTCTGTGGGTCCCAGGTGACTGCATTCAGACTTAGTATTAATAGCAGAGATGAGAGGGCTGGTACGTGCTGTAGTTCAACAAAAGAGGGGGAGTTCAGCCCGCGCATCGCACACCCTGCACCAATCGAGTCAGCCATCAAAGAGCCCGATGAGGCAGATATTCTTCCCCTGCGTCTCTGCGCACGTACCTTTGGATGCCTTTCAAGACAGGATTTGACGACCATGTCGTGCTCCATTACCACTTCAATGGATCTCTCTCATAGCCGCGTCGTCAACACTGCTGTTAGCGGGATGGTTCCGCATCTTTCAACGGGGTCCTTTACGAAACGCTGTATGAAAGAACGCTTTAGGGGAGCAAAGGAAAATATCTGCTTTCTCAGGTTCTTCGGTGGCTGCCTTGGCATAGAGTGTAGAACAAAAGCCAAACTCGCATCGGAATGCAGCAGGGCTACTAAACGCTTGTGATCATTTGGTACTTCTTATGATCTCAGCAACATCCATGTAGGATCGAAGGCTTTACCGAGATTGAGAGATGCTGTGTAAATGAAGCGCAGCCCGCTCCTTCATGTTAGTGCTACTGAAATCTCCTCACTTTGTCGAGGTAAGCTGAACGCAGACTTTTGAGTTCCTTTGACTGGCCCGGGCATGTCGCCCGTGTGACAGGTCGGCCAATGGGAATCTTTGGTATCCCACATGCCACTTTGCTAAGTGGTTCTGTGAAGCCTACGACGTTTGTGGTAGAACGCACCCACTCACGAGGTCTGGTGAGTTGTCAATGTAGGCAAAAACCTTCGGTGCAAGGAAGGCATTGGAGAGTAATGAGGCTACTCCAAAAGCATTTTGACGTTGCCAAGACTTGCGTTGCAACGCTGATTGTTGGCACGTTGTGAGGCTGCTCGAGCGAACTGGCTGTTGCTCTAGAGCGAAGACGTATTGACCTCTATGCAGTACAAGGGAGGAAATTGTCGGTGAGTAAGTCCAAAGACATTGGCAGAGGCTCTGAGGTCCTGTGCAATGATGTGCCCTAGAATCACCAGAGACGTCGGCATTCCACATAAGGTCAGTACCGATCGTGACCTAATCTTGGCCAAAGGCAGCCAAAGCAATGTTAGGGTCGGCACTGTCTAAACACGGGGTGGCGAATCCCGGCCGCCGGCAGATCGGCAAACAAAGCAGACTTTGAACAAAGGATGTGCGGGGAAAACATTCAAAAGATTTTTGTACCTTCCAAGACGCGCATTATTTTTTGAAAAGTTAGGAAACGGACCTCATAATTGTATTCAGAGCCCAAAACTACCGTTCTGAGCGAAGTTTGGGGTATGGCTTATCTCCCAAACTTTGCTCACACCGATAGCGTTTTGGACTTACACGGATTTTCGGTTGGGCGGTTACTTTTATCAATTTGGGGTTCTGAAAGCGCTTCCGGGAAATGTTCCAGATTTGACTAAGAGTTCTCGCAAGGGTTTTTTGTTGCGCTGATCACGAATCTAAGGTTCGTTTGTCAATTTCTTGAAGTTTTCAGCCCAATTCGCTTGAATAATTCCAGCAGGGGGCAATTCTGAGGGCATTTCGAGATTTCCGGATTTCCTCGATAGATGTGTCTCAAAATCATTTTCTTGGAGCAGTTTGATGTGCTTAACACTAATCTGAGGTTCATTTGCCAGTTTTATACAGATTACGGTAGATTACGGTATGCATACCGTAGTTCGATCAAGGTCTCAGATTTGACTGAAAATTGGTATCCGGGGGTCATTCGGGGTGAAGAATATGAATTTAATGTACATCTGCCGTTTTTTGAACTATCGCTCCAGCCGCGAAGCGGCTGGAGAGGTTTGGTTTTGCCTAGACCTTGTGATCACTTCTAATTTTATAAAGTAGTTTATGAAACCATTTAAACAAATTTTCGGCAGATTCCCTTCTGGATATAAGTGAAGGGGTCCAAAAGGCACCAGCTCTCAAAATTTGAGCCGAATCGGTTCACAAATAACAAAGTTGTGAGGCCGAAAGCTTAGGAAAAATTGATGGTGTGCGCCGTAGGCCGTGAGCCGTGGGCCGTAGGCCGTAGGCCGTCACGCTTTTCATTCTTCACTGCTAGTATTCACTGCCAATGGTCACAGGCGGTCAATTTCAGGCAGGTAAGTTGGGGGGGGGGACGCAGGCTGGTGAAAGTGCATCTGGCTTCTGATGACGTCATCGGGACGTCATGAAAAGTGCATCTGGCTTCTGATGACGTCATCGGGACGTCATGAAAAGTGCATCTGGCTTCTGATGACGTCATCGGGACGTCATGAAAAGTGCATCTGGCTTCTGATGACGTCATCGGGACGTCAGGAAAAGTGCATCTGGCTTCTGATGACGTCATCGGGACGTCATGAAAAGTGCATCTGGCTTCTGATGACGTCATCGGGACGTCATGAAAAGTGCATCTGGCTTCTGATGACGTCATCGGGACGTCATGAAAAGTGCATCTGGCTTCTGATGACGTCATCGGGACGTCGCGAAAAGTACATCTGGCTTCTGATGACGTCATCGGGACGTCCTGAAAAGGGCATCTGGCTTCTGATGACGTCATCGGACGTCATGAAAAGTGCATCTGGCTTCTGATGACGTCATCGGGACGTCATGAAAGTGCATCTGGCTTCTGATGACGTCATCGGGACGTCATGAAAAGTGCATCTGGTTTCTGATGACGTCATCGGGACGTCATGAAAGTGCATCTGGCTTCTGATGACGTCATCGGGACGTCGCGAAAGTGCATCTGGCTCCTGTCGCCGTCATCGGCACGTCGTGAAAAGTGCATCTGGCTTCTGATGACGTCATCGGGACGTCGTGAAAAGTGCATCTGGCTTCTGATGACGTCATCGGGACGTCGTGAAAAGTGCATCTGGCTTCTGATGACGTCATCGGGACGTCATGAAAAGTGCATCTGGCTTCTGATGACGTCATCGGGACGTCAGGAAAAGTGCATCTGGCTTCTGATGACGTCATCGGGACGTCATGAAAAGTGCATCTGGCTTCTGATGACGTCATCGGGACGTCATAAAAAGTGCATCTGGCTTCTGATGACGTCATCGGGACGTCATGAAAGTGCATCTGGCTTCTGATGACGTCATCGGGACGTCAGGAAAAGTGCATCTGGCTTCTGATGACGTCATCGGGACGTCATGAAAAGTGCATCTGGCTTCTGATGACGTCATCGGGACGTCAGGAAAGTGCATCTGGCTTCTGATGACGTCATCGGGACGTCATGAAAAGTGCATCTGGCTTCTGATGACGTCATCGGGACGTCATGAAAAGTGCATCTGGCTTCTGATGACGTCATCGGACGTCATGAAAAGTGCATCTGGCTTCTGATGACGTCATCGGGACGTCATGAAAAGTGCATCTGGCTTCTGATGACGTCATCGGGACGTCGCGAAAAGTGCATCTGGCTTCTGATGACGTCATCGGGACGTCAGGAAAGTGCATCTGGCTTCTGATGACGTCATCGGACGTCATGAAAAGTGCATCTGGCTTTGATGACGTCATCGGGACGTCAGGAAAAGTGCATCTGGCTTCTGATGACGTCATCGGGACGTCGTGAAGTTCTTCTGGCTTCTGATGACGTCATCGGGACGTCGTGAAAAGTGCATCTGGCTTCTGATGACGTCATCGGGACGTCATGAAAAGTGCATCTGGCTTCTGATGACGTCATCGGGACGTCATGAAAAGTGCATCTGGTTTCTGATGACGTCATCGGGACGTCATGAAAAGTGCATCTGGCTTCTGATGACGTCATCGGGACGTCAGGAAAAGTGCATCTGGCTTCTGATGACGTCATCGGGACGTCATGAAAAGTGCATCTGGCTTCTGATGACGTCATCGGGACGTCGTGAAAAGTGCATCTGGGTTCTGAGGGCGTCATCGTGACGTCAGGAAAAGGGCATCTGGCTTCTGATGACGTCATCGGGACGTCAGGAAAAGTCCATCTGGCTTCTGATGACGTCATCGGGACGTCATGAAAAGTGCATCTGGCTTCTGATGACGTCATCGGGACGTCAGGAAAAGTGCATCTGGCTTCTGATGACGTCATCGGGACGTCGTGAAAAGTGCATCTGGCTTCTGATGACGTCATCGGGACGTCATGAAAAGTGCATCTGGCTTCTGATGACGTCATCGGGACGTCGTGAAAAGTGCATCTGGCTTCTGATGACGTCATCGGGACGTCAGGAAAAGTGCATCTGGCTTCTGATGACGTCATCGGGACGTCATGAAAAGTGCATCTGGCTTCTGATGACGTCATCGGGACGTCATGAAAAGTGCATCTGGCTTCTGATGACGTCATCGGGACGTCATGAAAAGTGCATCTGGCTTCTGATGACGTCATCGGGACGTCATGAAAAGTGCATCTGGCTTCTGATGACGTCATCGGGACGTCATGAAAAGTGCATCTGGCTTCTGATGACGTCATCGGGACGTCATGAAAAGTGCATCTGGCTTCTGATGACGTCATCGGGACGTCGTGAAAAGTGCTTCGGGCTTCTGATGACGTCATCGGGACGTTGTAAAAAATGCATCTGGCTTCTGACGACGTCATCGGGACGTCGTGAAAAGTGCATCTGGCTTCTGATGACGTCATCGAGACGTCGTGAAAAGTGCATCTGGCTTCTGATGACGTCATCGGGACGTCATGAAAAGTGCATCTGGCTTCTGATGACGTCATCGAGACGTCGTGAAAAGTGCTTCGGGCTTCTGATGACGTCATCGGGACGTCGTGAAAAGTGCTTCGGGCTTCAGATGACGTCATCGGGACGTCGTGAAAAAAGCTTCGGGCTTCTGATGACGTCATCGGGACGTCGTAAAGGGTACCTCGAGTTTCTGATGACGTCATTGGGACGTCGTGAAAAGTGCGGGCCTACCCCAGACGGGGGGGGCACTCAAGATTCAAGTCAGAAATGGAATGAACCACCGATCTATAACGCTATCAATCAAAGTATTTCTACACAACTTCATGAACAACAATGACTGATAGCAGCATCAAGCACCTTTTATCAAGGTTTCCATTCATTTTCATGAGAAAGTCGTGGGTGCCCTCCCCCGTCTAAGATAGTCCCAAGAGTGCTTCGGGCTTCTGATGACGTCATCGGGACATCATGAGAAGTGCGGGACTATCCTAGACGGGGGGGGCACTCAAGATTTAAGTCAGAAATGGAATGAACCACCGATCTATAACGCTATCAATCGAATTATTTCTACAGAACTTCATCAACAACAATGACTGATAGCAGCATCAAGCACCTTTTATCAAGGTTTCCATTCATTTTCATGAGAAAGTCGTGGTGCTTTCTTCCGTTCTAAGATAGTCCCAAGAGTGCTTCGGGCTTCTGATGACGTCATCGGGACATCATGAGAAGTGCGGGACTATCCTAGACGGGGGGGGGCACTCAAGATTCAAGTCAGAAATGGAATGAACCACCGATCTATAACGCTATCAATCGAATTATTTCTACAGAACTTCATCAACAACAATGATTGATAGCAGCATCAAACATCTTTTATCAGGTTTTCCATTCATTTTCATGGGAAAATCGTGGGTGACCCCTTCCCCGGCTAGGATAGTCCCAAAAGTGCTTCGGGCTTCTGATGACGTCATCGGGACGTCGTGAAAAGTGCTTCGAGCTTCTGATGAAGTCATCGGGACGTCGTGGAAACCCGGATAGTGGGCAGGTGTTCGGGACCCGTTGCTGCTCATCCGAAAACTTGTGAAGACCACCCCGTAGAGTGAGCAGGAGCCCAGACTCGATGCTAGCCATCCGAGAAATTATGCCCCGGAATTCGCGCAGGAGAGAACACCTTGCAAAACTTCTGTAAACGTGTAAGGATGACAAGCATAGCAAGCAGAAAGTTTGAGATGTTATGTGAGTCATGTCAGGTCATGTTGCCAGGCTGCTTTTCAGTTTCGTAAGGTCATTCACACAACCCCATTTTGAGTGCTTCCTCTTCCTTCTTCACCAGCCTACTGATTTTTTCTGCAATAAATGGTATATGCTTGCTTATTAGCATCCAAATTCAAAAACAAATTGTTAGAACTATCTCCATTCGCAGCTCAGCAGAGCTTTTTCATATCAGATTCATGGAATCGAAGCGGCTGTTCTGCGATCGAATGGGGCAACGGAAACGAAATAATGAGTATGTAAAACTGCTTTGTTCCACTGATGTGAAAGTGTCCAGATGGAATGGAAGGTAGTTTCTGACTGTCCCGGTTTTAAGTTAGTTTCATTTGAAAGCGAAGAACTGCAGGCAGATTCTGCATCCGGCTGTAGGCCAGCAGGCTTTCATGATTATCGACCGGGCTGGCTACGTCTGGGCGACCAACTATAACCGGGGCCTAAGGTCCCTGTCAGAGTTGGTTGAGAAAATCACAGTGGCCGACCCGTTTGATACGTATGAAAAACATGGAAGGTGCAAATAACACCCGGTGTAGCCAGATGTGGCTGACGCGATCAATATGAATGAATTATGTGGAACGATATCATGGATATCATTCATTTCTTAGCTAATATCATGTGAACATCGGTCTTGTCAGCCACATCGAGACAAGCACGCTCATGCCGATCATTTTTTCCGCAGGGCTACCGGAACCCTCCTTAAAATTTTTTCCAAGTGTCAGCATGGTTATGAGCACATCCTAGTAGCCAACAAACATGTTTGCACAATTTCGACCTCCTCAGCCACTCCCCAGTGGCTTCTCGAGGGGAGCGGTGTGTGAATGAATGCATACCGCTCCTCCGCTCTTTATTCCCCGCATGTTATGAGCGTGTGTTTACATTCGTTATCATGTTTTGCTCAAGAATGGTTACGGTAGCCCTACGGAAAAAGTGACCGGCACGGGCGTGCTTTTCACATCGAGTGATTTTTCTGAGATAGTTTTACAAGAGTTGGGGTCATTGATTCTTGTGACCCCAGAAAGAGGACTGGTCTAGTGGGGAGATGAAGAGGTCCTTGTTCGAAATTCTTGCATGGGATATTACAGCGTAATATCAAGAAAAAGTGAACAATTCTGTAAAAAAGGGGTCTCCCAAGCAGAAGTGGTTTGGTTAGCGTTACAAATGCTTCAACAAAAAGGGAACAATAGGAAAGCGGAAAGAGGAGAGTCTACAAAAATGAAACAATATCCTCCAAGAACTCTTTTCTTTTTCGGAACTTCCAAACAGCGGAAACAAACCGTTGTGGTTCTCTATGAGGAAGCGCTTTTGGCTCCATGAAGGACTTTGATTATGTGAGTGCCGACAAAATATGTATATATGCATGTAAACCTAATAGCTATCATTAAAAGGGGAGATGATGTTGAATTGTTTTAGGGAACCAGTCAATTCTTCCTCGTAAAATACCACAACGGTTTGTTTCCGCTGTTTGGAAGTTTCGAAAAAGAAAAGAGTTCTTGGAGGATATTGTTCATTTTTTGTAGACTCTCCTCTTTCCGCTTTCCTATTGTTCCCTTTTTGTTGAAGCATTTGTAACGCTAACCAAACCACTTCTGCTTGGGAGACCCCTTTTTTACAGAATCAAGGTAGGTTTTGCCTCTCAAGTGACACATTGCGTACCGTAACCTACAGTAAACCTCAGAATCGCGGACCTCAGATTCGTTTCCAGCACCCTAGATTATATCTTAGATACAAGTTTTAAAGGCAGTGCCCACGATAAAAACCATGTCTGTTTTTTTGGTGGAGATCGGCAGCTGCGGGGCCTAGCGCAACCCCAACGTTGAAAAAACTAAGAAAAATGAGCTCAGAACGATCCCCTACGGCCCCGATGTTGGACACCCGTCAGCTCGTCACATCCAGATGCACTTTCCACGCCCACCTACGTGAACAAATGAATGCTCGAGATTGTGAGATGAGCGATGGTTTCCGATCAATAGCCTCGTTCTTCCCTTTATTCCCAAGTTCTCTCTTCACTCAGCTCAGCTCGCATACATCGGCTGCGAAAGACGGAAGTTACAAGCCTCGGACAACTCGTCCACCATGCTTCCTGAGCTCAATTGTTGAGGGATCATAACTCCGTTCGTAGAAGGTCTTGTGCGATTCCAAAAACATCATTGGAATCAGCGTGGACCCGTCTTCAAGATAGGTGGAAAAGCAGAAAAACGATTTTTATCGTGGGCCTTTAAGCCTTTAAGCAAAATCCGATTCTTCATACACTTAAAAAATTTCTGATGAGTACCCTTACCATTTTGCGAAACTTCAAAAGCTCTCATAACTTCTTTGAACCAGCTGCTTGGGCGGGGTACTGCAAGAGATACTGACCATATAATTCGTTTCCGCAGATCCGACCTACGCTTTGTTTACCTTGTAAGATCAGTAATATCGAGCTTCCGCGTTTTGACATGAACAACTACCTTATATACTTTTACATAGAATGATTTCAAATCATACTGTATATGACTTTTTTTTCTCTCGAATGGCGGAATGGTTTGAGCCGTCTTTGGTTTTCAGGCAACAAGTAAGAGGTAAACTTTTCATAAGTCACGTCAGGGTAGGATTCCTTGCATTCACAAGTTCACAATTATCAATTATTCGAAATAATAGCCGACTATTATTTACAGTCGGCTATTTTTTCGAGTAATTTATAATTATGGTTTCATGAATGCAAAGCAAGCCACCCTGACTTGACTTGGGGGAAGCTTGCTTCTTACTTATTGTCTAAAAACTAATCACAGCTCGAACCATTCTGTCAATCGAGAGAAAAAAGTCATGAAAAGGATGATTTGAAATCGTTCGATGTCAAAATATTTAGCCTTGGTTCGGCTATCACATCTGACTGCAGCCTGATTGAAAAAAATGGAGGATAAATGTGCAATCCCTGAGCCTCATTTTCGCACACTATAAATACACACCAAGAGGCTGCGAATTATTTATTTAAGTTAGAAAAAAGCTTGAAAAACTTCAAAATAGAGTTTCCAAAAGTTCGAAACTTTCTTTTCCGTTGGCTTTTGGCTCGTAGAACCTTCCTCAGACCTAAAATACAAGCACTTTATCGGAACAGCGCTGCAAATGAACCAACTCGCCGTTTTCTTCTCCTGCCCGAAATGGGCTAGAAATCACGATTGTTGTGGTTGTACTCTTTTCCCGCACATAAATACTCTGCGACGAGGACTATTGTTCCTATAATCTCTTATCATGCTACAGTAAACAAACATTAGTTTTCAACCAACCAATGAGCTGGAGTACATCACACAGTTCTTCTCTATGCTTAGTTCAATAGAACTCTGTTTGAATATAAGATATTAACCATATTAACTACTGATAGTTTTTCTCTATTTTGATTGATAATAGAGAAGAATTGCGTGATGCACCCTAGCTCATTGTTTTATTGAAAACTAATGTGTGGTTACCGTAATATGATAAGAGATGATAGGAACAATAGTCCTCGTCGCAGAGTATTTGAAGGCACAGTACACCTATTAAGATTTTCGTCTTATTGTGTAGAAGACCCCTCCTGTATAACACGTGCCAAATGCGAGATCTCAATTCCCCCGAATAAGCAAGATATAAGCGACCACCACGGGCCCGACACCCTCCAGCTACCACCACAGGCCCGGCCCCTTCCTGATTTTCGATCTCAATAGCGGCTAGATGGATGGATGATTTTCAATCGAGTCGTCGTTTTTCACTCCCTTTCCAATCTATTTCCTCATTCTGTTTTGCTATCGTGCCGCGACTTCGAATTAAGAGAAATACAGGCCTGAGACAACTCGTCCACAAAATTTTTGCCCTCAAAATACACTCATCCTCAACTCAGAACATTTTCGTTTATTTGATTTCAACTTTAGAGGCAAATTTCTGCTTGTCGCCGTAACTAACCACGGTATAGTTGTTTGTATATTGAAAACAACTTGAGGCTCACCAACTTGAGAACAAGAATTGCCATACTGTAACAACAACTGTACAACAAGCTACTGAGGTACTGGCGGTGATGGCCTGCGGACATTTGGCCACGATCTTCGCCGCGGTCAGCGGTGAGGAACCACCCTCACAGCGGACCGCGGCCAAAACCGCCCCCCCCCTCCCAGCCGTGGGGATACTCACCATCCCCCCATCGGTCAAAATTATGCTGACCTCCGAAGAGTGACTCGAAGTCACCCTCCAGGGCCGGCATGAGAATGCCGACTGAGGACTCGAGCAAGATGAGGCACCTTTTATACCGGCCGTGCACGTGATAAGCACATTACGACGTGATCACCATCAATTGATAAAGCAACCGACCCATTTGAAGATTTGACTTACTTGACTTAATCGGTTGGCCTTGGCCTGACGCGGTCATTCCGCATCTTCACCGAGGTGTGCCGTCCTAGTATGCAGCCGTGTCCATTTTTCACGGTCTTCAGCCACAATTTGAACACATTCCATCCAGCTGTCACTATTCCATTTCCTGCAAAACAAAACATCGCGCCTGAACTGTCTTTCGATGCCGAGTGACTTCAAATCCTCTTTAACCACATCCGTTCAAAACTTTCGCCTACGCCCAGGTGGCCGTTTCCAGACAGGATTTGGAAGCATTCTTAAAGCGTGTTGTACAAGACGATCCGGCGTTCTTCTTAGTATATGCCCGAGCAGTCGAAGTCGACTTTCCATTGCTGATTGAGATGGCTTTAGGAGATGCTGGCACCTCCCTCGTGTCAAGCGTTGATGTAGTGTGTCGTTTTCCTTGTAAAGGTCTTCGTTATGGCATACACGCGGCCAGAAATATCCAATCAAACGCCTGAAAAGCTTCCTCTCCGTGCAATCCAACCTTTCCATCTGCGCCTTCGGTACTGCCCACGTCTCCGATCCGCACATCATGATAGAGCGAATAGCGGATAGGTAGACGCGCAACTCGACTTCCTTCGCGATGGTGGTAGACCACAAACACTTGGTTAGAGAATTAAATGCAGACGTAGCTTTCGCACATCGTTCCGAATATCCGCTGCATAACTACCATCGTTCTTCAGCAAACAGCCCAAATAACAGAAATCGTTCACCAGTTCGATACGTTGTCCGTCCACACAAACTCCCGTTGAAGGCCTCTGAGAGACCCACATCTGCTTGCATTTGTCGGGACGAAGACGAAGTCCATAGGCTGCGGCTTACTTCGAGACGAGCTTCACAATCCTTTGCAGTTTTGCGTTGTTTTCAGCGAATAACACGATGTCGTCGGCGTACTCCAGGTCGACAAGGGAGCGTCCTGATGGTGTTAGGATCACATCCGCAGGAAACTGTTCCGCAACTCTACGCATGATGTCATCAACGGCGAAGTTGAAAAGAAAAGGTCCTGCAACGGCTCCTTGCCTTACTCCTGTTCAGCTCGAAAGCTGACGTAAATCCGACAGGTGTACGAACTGGTGCTGTTGTTACTTTGTTCATGTCCTCGATTAACCGAACATACTTTTCCGGGACTCCATCTGCTCGCAGAGCATTGAGCAATCGAACACGATGAGGAGAGTCGAACGCGGCTTCAAAGTTCAAAATAGCAAGCTGTAATAGCTTCGAATACCGCTGCCACGATTCGATTACTCTTCTCACGACGAACACTTGGTCGATGGTCGATCTTCCAGCCTGAAGTTCAGGTCGAAAACCGGCTTGCTCATCTCTGGTCGTTCTTTCACGATGTTTGATAAGTCGCTCGAGAATGATACGTTCTAAAACCTTGTACATGACACGAAGTAGAGAGATTTCTCTGTAGTTCTTAGGATCCGTGACGGATAGCTTCTTGTGAAGGGGTACGATGATCGCATGACTCCACGAATCGGGTATCCTTTCGCTCATCCATATAGCACGGATGGTGTTGGTCATTTCACGAATCCCAGACGGAGGAAGAGCTTCTAGCATTTCAGCAGTGATGTTGTCTTCTCCACCAGCCTTTCCATTCTTCATTTTCCGGACACAATCCAAAACTTCAGATTTAGTCGGCGGTTCCTCACTGACATTGTAATGTGCTCTCTGAACATGCGGGAGCAGCTCAGGTACTGATGGCGCTGGACGATTCAGTAGTGAACTGAAGTAATCCTTCTATATTGGCAGCGTCGCATCACCAACTGCAACTCCATTGGTAGTGTTCAAAACAGGAGAACATCTCTTCATCCTCCCGCTATACTGTCGCAGCAACGTGTAGGCTTTCCTCGGATTCTTCTCCTCCCAAGCCTTCTCGAACTCCTTAGCTCTACACGTCCACTCTCGCTCGCGGTCACTTTGAAGCTGCCGACGCAACTTCCTCCTCAGACGCTTCTCCTCCACGAAGTTCCCTGCAGTTCGGAGAGCACATACTCTGTTGTAGGTAGATATTGTTTCTTCTGAGACGTAGGCAAATTTCTTCTCAGGCTGTACAACCGGGTGTGCCTCTTTCGAAGCGTCCTGGATGCACTTGACGACAGATTCCGCGTCGCTAAGTTTCTTCTTAGTCCGTACTCCAATATGAACAGAAACACGTTGTCGGAATTTCCTTCTGCATTCTTAATCCCTGAGGCTTGTCGTATCAATCCTCTGGAGAGGCTGAGCCCCTTGCTTACTCTTATGAATCCTAGCAGTAAAGTTCAACAGAACAGGACGGTGATCCGAATCGAATGCGACATCCCACACAGCTCTAGATCTTCGAATGTCCGATACTGGAATATTCCTCGTCAGGACATAGTCAAGCTGTAGTTTCAAAGTTGTCATCTTCCGCTTCCACTGCTCTTCTGGAGATAGCTGGGTTGGTCCCTGCCATAGCTGGGTTGGTCCCTGATGGCGGCGATGATTCCTCTTGAATGTCGATGCAATAATCAGACCAATGCGTTCACAAAAGTCGACAAGGCGGTAGCCATTGTCCGATGTTTGCTCCACTGGGTAGAGCCATTTACCGAATACTTCGGATTCCTGATCAAGTCCCATCTTCGCATTTGCGTCAATCCCCACGACAACAGCATGTTGACAAGGTATCCTGGCCAGCAACATATCGAGTTCCTCATAAAACGCAACCTTCGGATTGTCTTCGGCGGTTTCGGTGGGCGCATGAGCACTCACTATCCACAGATTGAATCCTCGGTGATCCCGCAGTCGTACGAATGCTTTCCGGCACGACGTTGAGCCGAACTCCTCGACCATACCATTGAAATCCTTCTTTGCAGCTATTGCACAGCCTCCCACTCTCCTATCGTCAGCGTTACCGCAGTAGATGGTGTACTCACCGACGCTGATGACGGGTCTATCCTTGAGGCGGATTTCCTGCAAAGCAGCAAACGGTGCATGGAAATTGCTCAGAAGTCTGGATAGCGCAGTTTTTGGATATCACTCGACAGCGATCGGCAGTTCAGGGTGGCGAAACTGTGGCTTGTGACCAAAGACTCCATGAACTCCCTAGGTACGGATCCTAAAGTGTTATGGACCAGAGGCCTTGGTGTGCCGGACGGCGACACCTTCATGCAATGTGCGGGATACCTTCGCGATACAGTTGTGCACGCTATATCGCTCGAACGTTCCCTGTGTACACTCAAACGTCTGCTGGGTTCAGTAGAAGCAGGGGCACCAACGAGCAGGTACCAACAGACTTGTATACACACCCCCACCATTTGAAGATAGTTACCCGAGTCTTATGCTGATATCTAGTTGTTGATACCGTATCGCTGAATTTGGCTCGAACGAAGCTTCTTTCCACCGTATGGCATCCCTAATCAGCTGGAGAAAGTGTGCTTCGGCTTGTTTTCCCCTGTGATTGAGCGCAAAGTAGGGCTGCAGTTGTTTTGAAGTCAATTCATAGTTGATGGTCTCCGACATAAGTCAATCCTTAGTAGAAATAAAGTGTTTCAAGCTAAATTAGTTGAATTAAAGTTGATTCTGCTGGTTATTGATGGAAATCATGTTATTTAAAAAGTTCTGAGAAGGAGCCATATCTTCGTTCGTAGGGGTCGATTTCAGAAATACCACTGTGATCACAGTGTGACCCTTCCCAAGATAAGGATAAATCCTAAAAAAATAATTTTCTGGGTATCCTGCGCCTTTAAATGCGGTGATAGAGTACGACCACGACAATCGTAGTTTCTAGCCCATTTTTAGGCAGAAGAAGAAGGCGAGTTGGTTCACCTGCAAGGCTGCTCCGGTGTTACGCTTGTATTTTTAAGTCTGCAGAAGCATCTACGAGAGGATAGGAAACGGGAAAGGACGTTTCGAACTTTTGAGACTGTTTTGGAGTTTTTGAAGTTTTTTTCGAAACTTAAAGGCAGTGTCCACGATAAAAACCATGTCTGATTGTCAGCTCCCATACATCGGCTGCAAAAGACGGAAGTTACAAGCCTCGGACAACTCGTCCACCGTGTTTCTTTAGCTCAATATTCGAGGGACCATAAATCCGTTCCCTGGAGGTCTTGTGCGATTTCAGAGATATCATTGGAATCAGCATGGGGCCGTTTTCAAGATAGGCTAAAAAACAGAAAAACGATTTCTATCGTGAACACTGCCTTTAAATAAAAGTTTTGCAGCCTCTTGATGTGTACTGTATATGCTGTAAGCAAAAGTTGAAGTTAAATGTCGTGTAAGTGCAAGGGGCGCTCGATGAGTAAAATGTTGTGTGACAGGAGGATGCCCAAGCGCCTCAGCTAGAAGATGCGTTGGCCTGTGGTCCGACCCGTTGAGCTCTATGAAGCAAAGTGCTGGCCTGCCACCTAGAAGTCAGAGCGAAGACTTGGTGTAAGTGAGACGAAGGTGTTGCACTCGCTCAAACCACTTATCGAACAAAGACACCCGGAAGCGTTTTGGTGCTGCTCCGATTGCTGAGAAACTCCGTGAATCTCTAATGAGATGTTATGTGCACGTTAATCGCGCTGAAAGTGTTTGCAAGACTGATCTCAACGTAGACGTGCTTGGAAATGAGTTAAAGGATGACCAGGGCAGCGCTGACTTGACAGGCTGCACTCCGATTTGAAGATTGCCGGCATGCACCCGGGCCGGGCTCACATCAGCACAAAGTGGCGCCATCCTAAGAGAAAAAGCGGATCCTGAATTGGAGCACAACAAACGTTGAGGGAAAAGAAGAAGGAAAATGAGCTCTTTGTGAATCTTGAAATTATTCTGCTGATACTTCGACTGCGTGTTGCATGGGTTGCGTCTGTAACAACAATTCCCCGAGAGATCCAAACTGGTTTGTCGTTGTCACAACGATGCTTCTGTAGCGATCATGCAAAACTCAATCTTGAACGGGAATCATTCTGCGACATCTCCTTTCCTCTTCTGGACACAGGGTTGAGCAGGCCGTCGTGGCAATTTTCGTCGCGGCTACGACCCCCCCCAAATTTTATTTTTTTCCCAAAAAATCCCCAAAACTTTTTGACCCCCTCCCGAGGGGGGCCCTTGGACCAATTTTTTTTTAAAGTTTTACTTAGTGTCAAATTTCAAAGTAAAAGCGAAAATTGTTGTAATGATTTTCAGGATTTAGATTGGTCGCGGCTGACGTGTGAACACGAAAGGGTCATGTATAGGCGCTTTTTTCCATTGGCGTGGACTATAAGTAGTTAGTCTCATTCAACATGAAAATAGAGACATGGAAATCCTTACTGAGGAGTTCCGGGATAGCTCTATTGGAGTTGTAGAGAAAATTGTAGTTCTTATTTTGAAAAAAAAAATTTGAAAACACAATAAATGCGTTAAAAACAATTAATTTGTAAGCAAAACAAAGTGGATGAATTATGGAGAACACCTTAATACAAGAAGATAATGAAAAGACAAAAAAAATCGAGAAAATATTATGAAAATTAAAGAAAAAAGATTCAAAATTTTTACTTTCCCTCCAAGGTAAAAAGTTGCGCTGGCTGCGCGCGGGCGCAAGACAGTCGTCTCATCAGAACGCGTCTGCGCAGGGCTTTCTTAGGGAACTTAAGGGCTTAAGAAAACTCCCATTACGTCGCGATCGAGGAAACTCTAACTTTTTTGTTACCCTACGGTCCCCAACAATTAACTATAATGCAAAAATAGCTCCTAAAACGGAGCCTCAAGCGAAACAAATAGTTGTCTCCTTTTCCAAAAATCCACATCTGGCCACATCGCAGGACACAACGGGATTCGGGTTTAGAAGGAAATAACTCTGCGAAGGTAGAGAGTTATGCGAACATCAAAAACTTATATCATAGAGAATTTTATGTAGATTCCGAATCTTTTTTTAGATTTTGAAATTTTTTTGTTTTCGACCGCCTTCATCCGTTGTCTCCTTTTTTTCCGAGCCACGAAGTGCGAGATGATAGTGTATACGCCGGTTTTACTGTGTCTACAAGTGATGTAGCGCTGTTAAACGTTATCTATATTAGTCTTTAATTTTTTTTGAATGATGAAATCGTAAAATGTCCATTCACTAACACATTCACATCGACATCAACACTATTCCACTGCATTCAGGACTAATTATTCACATTTACCGTGCTTCTGTGTGGATTTGGGGGACATATTCTGCATTTATTTATTTATATACCGTATTTCCTCTGATAGAAGTACACCTATATTTGAAGTGCACCTCTAATAGAAGTACACCTAAAAGGGAAGGCTGAGTATTACAAGTACACCCTCTATTTGAAGTAAATCTCTTTTAAAAGTACACCTCTTTTTGGATTGGACCTTCGGTACTCGTTCCAATGTTTGGCAATCCGAATGTAGCATTTCAAAGAGACGAATTGCTTTTCTCGTCTCTCTCGAATGCTACATGTTTGCACGAGATGCTTTTCAATTTTGTGAGGTTTAAATATTCACAAAAATCTATTGGCCACCCCTTTCTCGGTCAAATTCTGCTTGTATAGGATAACGTCCGATGAAACTTCAACGAACTTCGAATGACCAAGAAAAATTACTGAGCTGAAATTTGATATTTCTGTTATTCACGGCGAACGCACGGAGTTCATTTAGGTAATTTAAAAGAATTTTGATGACTTGTTTTGGCCCAGGACGATAACTTTAACGGTCCTTGAAGGGTCAAGATTCCCCAGCATTATGAAGATTGGATCATTCAAGCAGAGGTATCGTCTATACGACGAAGAAATCAGGAACCTCCAATGGTAGACTTCACCTAATGTAGATTGTGGACGCAAAGAACTTGCCTCTGGGAGAGCGGTTGTCGGGTGGTACAAGAACTGCGTTTTTTAATCGCTCTGGTCGGCTGAAAAGCCGATCAGTTCCATTGCTTTTAAGCCTAACGAGTGGAATTCCATTGGTCTCTCTCTTCCTCTTGAAGCACGTGTCAACAAAAGCGATACCGAACTCATGCAAGTTTAGGAAGAAATTAACTTGGGAAGGGTGTTAGTAATAGCTTTGAAAATATGATATCAGTGATTGTGGAAGCCTCAATTCGTTTGGGCCTAAGTGGCTAAGTTTTCGTTGTTACGAACTGAAATTTCTATGCATGCAAATTTTCGGTGTTATACTGGAAATCTCTACCAGAAATGCGAACAGTTCACCAGCCTCATTTTACCTTACCAAGTCATTTGAAAAAATCCTATTTTTCTCCAAAAATTTTACGACCCCCCCACCAAAGTTTCGATTTTTTTCCAAAAATTTCCGAAATTTTTACGACCCCCCGTTGTGGCGCGCCACAACCATGCTCAACCCTGTCTAGACAGACGTCGTAGCTGCTCAATTCAACTGCTTCATCGAAAGAGTTTAACAACAAAAACAGCGTGACACAGGAATACAAACGAGAGCTACAAATGCCTAAGGGTAACAGTCCAACATACCTGAAAAACTGCACGAGTGCGGCAACATAAAAAATTGGAGCAGACTGCGACATGAACTATTGGTTGAGAAGACAATGCGCAGCCAACCACTTCGGTTACATCGGCTCCCGTGGTACAGAATCTTGTGAAACCAGTTTGCATTTTTCACATCGCTTTTCCTTCACTGTGGTTTCTCTTTATTACCTCTTCTCCTAGCGGCTTACAGCAAAACAGGCCATACCTAGGATTTGTGGTGGAAGATTGCAGCATGAAATATTTTCTTTCAATATTTATTCAATTAAAGCCAGTGTTCACGATGAATATCGCACTTGAGCTCCCAAAAATAGGATTGTTTGATCTTGAGGTTACTAATAGTGAAGAAAAAGCGGAGAAAAACGCTCAGCATAAGCTAAAGTAACGGTTCTTAACGAACAGGGCGGGGAGGAGAATTATTAGCCCTGCTAATTATAGCAAACACGCGCTAATCGCAAAATCTGCGCGACTCAATCAGGCTGGACGCGGCGGAGCTTGGCAATAGGCATCGACCACTTGTGCGGAGCCACAAGCCCGTCCGTATGGGGGGGGCGGACCGGGATAGGTAGGCGCACTGGGATAACTTTCAAATGCGTTTTCATCGATTGCTGGCCCGTTTTCACTGCTTTCTTCGACCTTATCCTTTCTAGCATCAGCCAGCTTAGAGTTTCACACTTTATCCTCGAGAACGAGATTCATCGTGGACACTGCCTTCTAGGGATCTGTAGGGTTGAAGTCGCGGCGTCGCTCGCAGCGACTTCCAACTCTGGATGAAACGTTATCGATTACATTAGGCGTTAAAAACATTTTCATTGACGCGTCTAGGTTGACACTCGGCCTTTCGTCGGCAGCTGCGACTTTGCAGACATCTAAGAAAGCCGCACTTAGCAAGAAGAGAGGAATCATTTGATCGATAACCATTATCTCTTCTATTTCTCGCGTGCCAATTTTCCCGCCATATATCTCTGACAAAAAATCAAAGAATAGCGGGTAAATACTGAGGCCCATAGTGAAGCCATAACTCAGTCAGATCATCTTAGTCGGTCATAAAACGAGCCCGAAGTGATACAGACAGGGCTCAGACGAGCACGTAATCGTATCGAGCGGTATATTGCATTCAAGCGGTCGGCGTCGCGATTCCATGATTATGAAGACTTGATGAAACCTGTGATGATCAGAACAACCAGCCTTTATTCTCTACTTAGCCATTCACTACCCCACCAACTCCATGCTCCATTTCTCACTAAATGAAATGCTGTTTGTTTCGCGGAAGCTGATTTTGATATTGAGAAGAATTGATACATTGATAAGCCGATATCTCTGCTGAATGATTTAGGTTACTCCATAGCAACTTAAGAAAGTCACGAGCGTACTCCTGACCTGGCACGCTGTTTCTCTAATCTCTAGCCTAGAAGTCAGTCCGAGCTGACTGAGTGCACTCAGTCAGATATGACTGGATTCAGCTTATCTTGTTTGTGACTGACTTTTTTCATTTAGCCTACGTCGCTATCCTACAACACACTCGTCTGAAATATGTGCTGCTCGCCTGAGTTCTTTTCAGAACATGGATTTCCGAAAGTTTAGCTTCCTGGCAAAAGTAATGGTTTGGCAATGTTATAACTACAAGAAATATAGAAGTTGACAAAATAAAATAAAAAAAAAACAACTCGAAATATGTGTGAAAATGATTTGGCACAAAATATCAGAAGTAATGAAAAACTGGGAAATGTAGTGAAATGACCAAAACCGGATTTGGCGGTCATTCATAGGCCAACCTTTGATAAGTAGTGACTGACGAGGGATTACATTTTACAAGATTCTCCGTTAAACTTATCAAAGCGAAATCAAGCGCGTATTGGATTTGAGCGTAACGTTTTCATAGCTTGACCGACCCTGATTTCCGTATTACAGCTTCAATGAAATGCTTTACGGTTCCCTTGCGCGCTCGATTTAGCTTTGATAAGTTTAACGGAGAATCTTGTAAAATGTAATCCCTCGTCAGTCACTACTTATCAAAAGTTGGCCTATGAATGACCGCCAATTCTTGTAGTTATAACATTGCCGAATCATCACTTTTGCCAGGAAGCTAAACTTTTGGAAATTTCATATATTTTTCGAGAAGGTTCCCTTTATGACCTGATTTTCGCTCAGCGAATCCCAGTCTGGAGAGGCAAAACCTTTTATGAAAGCTTTTGCCCACGGTAAATAATTAAATCATTACCGACCGGTGTGGTCGGACCACTATAACTCCTGAGAATTGTGACCCGCAGACATAAAGAACGACCCTTTCTTTCCTATTCAGGTCCCGTACACGTTTTACGGGATCGTGCGCACTTCCAGTGGGGTCCCGTACACTTTCTGCGGCGTCCTGCGCATTCCCACTGATGTTCCGCAGACTTTTCACGGCGTCCTGAGCATTCCCGCTAAGGGCCCGGACACTTTCTGCGGCGTCTCGCACACTCCCACTGTGGTCCCGTACATTTTTGCAGCGTCCTGCACACTACCACTGTGGTCCCGTACATTTTTACAGCGTCCTGCGCTCTTCCACTGGGGCCCGCACACTTTCTACGGCGTCCAGCGCATTCCCACTGATGTTCCGCAGACTTTTTACGGCGTCCTGAGCATTCCCACTAGGGTCCCGCACACTTTCTGCGGTGTCTCGCACACTCCCACTGGGGCCGCACATTTTCTACGGCGTCCTGCGCACTTCCACTTGGGTCTCGCACACTTTCTACGGCGTACGGCGCACTTTCATTCCGGTCCCACACACTTTCTGCGGCGTCCTGCACACTCCCACTGTGGTCCCGTACATTTTTACAGCGTCCTGCACACTCCCACTGTGGTCCCATACATTTTTACAGCGTCCTGCGCTCACCCACTGGGGCCCGCACACTTTCTACGGCGTCCTGCGCATTCCCGCTGGGGGCTCGCGCACTTTCTGCTGCGCCCTGCGCACTCCTCAAACCTTATTCACACCAACCGTCTCAAGGAGGAAACGATTCTGGGCAGAAGCCTATCATTAGCTGTGTTGATTTTCATTAGTTCATTATCAAAGTTCAGTGAGCGTCGGATGGTTTACAATAATACGTTTACATGTTTTCACCCGTCTTGGCCCTCAATTTTGAGGTTCCGCTGAAATTGAGCTTTCAGCTCCAACATTGAGTAGGAACTAGCTGCATCCATTTCCAGCCTCCTGCCAAAAATATTACTTCCTAGCTAAATTTTAAGTGTTGCAACAAGATCGTGAATGCCGTCTGGAAAAAAAGGAGATTAACAGTTTTTCGACCAAAATCACTTGGTTTTCTCCACTTTCTCGGGTGCCAAGAAACCATCCTACAAGGATCATCCCTGTCGTGATCCTAACTTGAGGTGGGGTTCACCCCGCCACCACTGTTCGCAGTGGGGTCCACCCCACTCCAGAGCGTGGGGAGATGGGCCCATACTTGGGTACCGCCTCCCAGCCCTTCCCCCGAGCCGTGGGGATATCCCCTCGGCGACAAAAATTATCTTCCGGTATCCGGTGGATCTTCTGGAAAGTGACTGAGGTCACCTTCCAGGTCCGGCTCCGAAGAGCCGACTGAGGCACACGGTGAGATGAGGAGCCTTTTATACCAGCAACATTGTTAATACCTTTCTCTTAACATGTCTATGTTCATACGCGTCTTGACATAGTACACGTAAAACAGGTTTTAACTTGCCTCAATAGGCCAGAGCCCAACTTTAACAGGATAATTCCTGAGTGAGAATTTTGTGCCGGTGGCAAATTATAATCGTCTCTTACTGCGGCGCCCTGCGCACTCCTCAAGTCCTATTTACACCAACCATCTCAAAGAGAGAACAATCTTGGCTGGAAGCCTATCATTAGCTGTGTTGATTTTCACTTGTTCATTTTCGAAGTTCAGGGAACGTCGGATGGTTTGCAATAACATGTTTACATGTTTTTACCCGTCTTGACCCTCAATATTGAGGTTCCGCTGAAATTGAGTTTTCAACTGCAAAATTGAGTAGGAGCTAGCTGCATCCATTTCTAGCCTCCTGCCAAAAAATTAGCCTCCTAGCTCAATTTTAAGTACTGCAACAAGATCGTGAACGCCGTTTGAAAAAAAGGAGAATAACAGTTTTTCGACCAAAGTCACGCGGTTTTCGCCATTTTTCTCGATCGCCAAGAAACCATTTCAAACCATTTTTTGGTACATACACCAACTTTTTACGCTATTTCCAGTGAAGAAAAAACCGCATCTCCACAGTTACTCTGAACGCTGATTCCGGAATCGCAGAGTTGCGCATGGGCGAGTTAAAGCCAAATCTGGTGCGCGCTTCGCGCGCACCACAATTCAGTTAGGCTCCGTCCATCGCAGGCGACCAGCGGCAAAGCGTCAAGGCGTCGGAGCATCATGCGCCAGCGCTTGAGCGCTGGCGCATGACTCTCGACGGCTGGCGCATTCAACGTGTCCGAGGAGGGCACGTGGTTGATGATGATATCGATAATATTAGTGACAGCCGTTACGGTCGCTATACCTTCACCGTCAGCGACTGGCCGGCTGCAGTGGTCGCTGGGGAGTCAGATCAATAACAAATGCTGAAGATGCAAACCACCAGCGTCACCTTACGGTCACTTGACGCTAGGACGTCTGCTATGAACGGAGCCTTAGGCTAAGCTAGCATTTTCGCCGGATTTATTACGGGCCTGAGTCTAGAAGGCTATATGCTTTACTTGGTCACCTTGCGTACATGAGTGAGAGCACAGCACTGATGTCAATGGAGACTTGTGGAAAGGGTGTAGATCACAGACAGTAGAGCGCCCGATTGAGAGGCGTGACCTGTGCGGGAGAAGCTACAAATAGGGTCCAGGTGGGCGAGTGATTGGCTCGTTGGGTCATTTTCATTTGGGTGCCCACCGCCCGGGCCTCCCTTTTGCTCATTTCTTATATTTTGATCTCGGTCGTGTCTATTCGTGTCAGGACTTTTGTGAACTTGGCGGGCTTTGATTGTTGTCTGAGATTGTTGGATTTTTGAATTGCTTCCTTTTTTTGCCGCGTGGCGAGGCGGTAATATTTTCCTTGTGTTTTTCTGTGGCCCATTTGTTTTGTTTTATTATCAATTTTGATGATAACATTTTGTGTCATGAACTTTATTAATTTTCCTAGTTTGTTTCTTGGCGTTGACCGCTGAGTCAGTACGTATTTTATTCGAGTAACTGTGTGTGTTTTCGCATACATTTTAGGGCCTGGTACAACAGTACAGATTAGTGTAGATTGGGGACAGCATGCAAGATTTAGGCCTTTACTTGTCTAAAGTGTGCCCGAATGAGAATGGCGGCCAACGCGGCCGGCGCGCTAGGCAGACGGCCGTCGCATGTTTCGCCTTCGAACGAGTGTTGGATTTCAACGACGGCCGTCCCCTCTCCCCGTCTGTAGACTGATTAATCGGCGCAGTGCTTGCTGCCAGCCGGTGCCGGCCCCGTTCGTAGTCGATGGCGGTGGGGACTTTTCGCATGCTCGTCCGAGAGCGGCGAACGCGACGGCCGTTTGCCAAGCACGCCGGCCGCATGGGCCGCCATTCTCATTCGGATGCACCTTAATGCAGTTCCAGAGGGTAATGTGTGTAAGGTGAAAGTTCAACGGGGATAATGTTTCCAGCAGTCCCGCATTTTTAGATCGTCTATTTTCTTCAAACGATTTTGATCTTTCCGAAACCATTGAGCAATTTTATATAAATTATTGGAATACATTGGAATTAGTTTTCGCGTCAAAAAAAAAACTACAAGGACACTTCCGCTTAACGATGGGAGGTCCAGAGAATCGCGGAAAACATGGTTCGTCTCCGCTCTCGACGATTGGACTCAATTGGAAAAATACAGTGCGTTGCAAAATTATACGACATAACCCAATTTCCGCGATTTCGATCTTCGCGTGACTCGAGGAGAAAAACAGTAAGCGCCAATCGATGCGGCACCCTCGAAAACCCCTGATCACGATTTTTCATGAAATTAGAGCAATTAGCAGGAAACTAGCAACGGAAAATGTCAAAAATGACCGTTGCAAAATTATACGACATAGCTGACCTTCTCGCAAAAACTTCCTTCTTAGACCTTCTGTATCAATTCGTTGATGGTAAGAACCATTAAAAACTTTGAGTTGGTAGTCTTCAGAATCGCCTTGACGCTGAACAACTTCGAAAACTCTGCTTCGCATGTTTCCATCCAGCTTTTTGAACGTTCCTTTCAATCTGCGCCCATTCGCTTATAACAGCTAGTTTATGCGCAGCCGCACGCTGGCGTGGTCTGCTGTGGATGTAAGTTCATCATCCATGAGTACCTCATATGTTTTCCACTGGATTGAGGTCCTACAAACCGGCCTGTCGTTCTAGAAATTCGACATGATCGGCCTGAAACCAAGCCTGCGTCGTCCTACTGACAAGAAATGAAGGCGGATACGGACTAGAAAGGACTGGAAATGATTTTCCGTCACAGTCTGATAATCTGCAAAGTTCAAATGGTATGTTGCAAGACCTTGTCCAGCTTGCCATGCCACCTGAACCTGGGCCGAAACATTATTCTTTCTCCTCCAAAGTTCCTACGTAAGGATAGTTCGGGTCCGTAGGTGGATCCTTCGGGATTCTATTTTATCGGTCGAAACCAAGTTCAGCCAAACGAGCCTGATATATTCTAGTCTATTTATTCATTTTAACTAGGTATTCTAGGCATTGGAGAGGTCTATAAGAGGACCCACACTTATCGTGGCGTAGGAACTCTGGAGGAGAATGTATGTAAAAAGAATAAGAAGTCTACCCGGATCCAGGTGATGGACCAGGTTTTTTGAGACATGATCCACAACTTTACAGATTATTACGCTGTGTCGGAAAATCATTTCCAGTTCTTCCTAGACCGTATCCGCCTTCACTTCCTGCCATTAGGACGACGCAGACTTGATTTCAGGCCGATCACGCCAAATTTCTAGAAAGGCCTGACGGTTTGCAGGACCTAAACACGGTTGAAAACGTGTAACGTGTTCTCGGGCGTTAAAGGCAGTGGTCGCGATCAAATATGCTTGTCGTCTTTTTCTCTCCAAATCCTTTCCTGGGTCTCGAGTAGTAGGACCTATAAGAAAAAATCGCGAAAAAACCACTGTTTTGTGCCGAATTTGAAGCCTGAACTTTCTTGTCTTTTGATGGTGGACGAGCCCTCTCCACATCTTCGGCATCGATGACCTCTTATATCAAGGACATCAGCTAGCTTGAAATTGAATGTCAATCAATGAACCTTCGAATTTATGTACACATCTAGTCAAAAACATTGACTGAAGTGATGCTTTCATTATTCAACTGTTTTTATTCGTTAAATTTGCATTTATTTCGTCCTCTGAATGTCGATGATTTTTGACTGCTCGGCATGAGACTGCGATCTGTTTCGTCATCGCTGTGCACGTGTGCACGAACTAGCTTCTTTGGGCCCTAGAAACTCTATTTGTAGACCGTTTTTCACCGCGCTACCTTCATAGTTTTTCAGCTGTTTTTGATCTAAGCTGATTTTTGTAGATTTTCGATAACGTTTTTCATCGTGACCACTACCTTTAAAGTCACATCCAGAGCAGACAATACGAGTGTGTGGCTCCGCTCAAACTAGCCGTTATAAGCGAATGAGCGCAGATTGTAAGGGGCGTTCGCAAAAAGCTGAATGGAGACATGCGAAGCAGAGTTTTCGAAGTGGTTCAGCGTCAAGGCAATTCTGAAGGCTACTAACTTAATGTTTTTACTAGTTCTTACCATGAACGGACTGATTCAGAAGGTTTAAAAGGGAAATTTCTGCGAGAACCTCAGCTATGTTGTATAATTTTGCAACGGTCATTTTTGACAATTTCCGTGGCTAGTTCGCTGCTAGTCGCTCTAATTCCATAAAGATTCGTACCCCTGGGTTTTCGACATTGCTGTATCGATTGGCGTTTACCGTTTGTCCCGTTGGATCACATGAAGTTTGGAACCGTGGAAATTGGGGTATGTCGTATAATTTTGCAACGCACTGTATGTGTACATACATGTGACATGTGACGCGCTGATCCATTTCCTCAAATACTGCCTTCGTAGTATGCTGACTGAACAATAATAACCCGTAATAATCATGTGAACGAAATTTAAGATGAATTGGGCACTAAATAGAGAATTTCTACTAGTCTCCGCAGTGTATGAACATGCACTGAAGCTCTGCCAGACTGCCAGCCGTCGCGTACGCTACAATATTATAAGTTATAGTTGTTAGAAAATATTTTTCACTGTTAAGTTAATGTGCTTTAACACGTTCGCCATACTGTATTGTATGCGTTGACACGCTGACAACACATTTCAAAGCGGTATTTTCCGGTCCAAGTATGTCAGCTCGTAGAGTGTCATGAAAGTGTTGAAACGGCTGTTTTCTGTTAACTCAACTGCGTACTATTTCGTGTATACCTACACTGAACAACTTTGCAAAAATTACTTGATTTCCGTTCCTATTTTGATGCTTCAGGCTTGACGAAGACTGTTATGTATCATTTGCGTTCGTTTTCAAGCGACTCAACCTCTATCGATTTTTTGTGGGTTTAAAGGCATCGTCCACGATGAAAACCGAATTTGGGTTTATGCGTTCATTCGGACTAGTGGGCCATGGCAATGTCACTCAGAAGGTTTGGAGTTACGAAAACCGTCTCTGAATGAAGATTCGCTTACCTCAAAATGGCTTCCTGGGTTTGGGGGGCCGGCCTTGGGGTCGATCCGTTGTTACAAGGAACAAAACTCCTGGGTTGCTGACGGCGGGCGTGCCTTGACGCGTCGTAGGGCGCAATACACACGCCAGTCGATTTCGAATTCGGCATCGATCGAAAGCAGCCGGCAGCACTGGACGCAGCAGGTGGGTAGCCCATTTTAATTTCGCTGAAGTCGTAGTTGAGCGGCATCCTCGGTGAATTGCTTCCAACGCTGCGCCAAGGAACGAAGCGTAAAACTGTTCCTTGCATTCTCTGCGCAACTATCCCAAGTTGATGCCGGCGCGAAATTCATATTTGCTATGAACTTTCTAAAAATGGTTTTTTCTCAAAAAGTTGACGTTTTTGAGAGGGCGTTTCGCTACCGTTAGTTACTATAGGGATAGTACAACACGAAAGCATCAAAAACCCAAATATGGTTTTCACCGTGTACGATGCCTTTAAAGACACAGTACACCCTCAGATATGAATTTTGACATCTTCACGTAATTGTGGAGAAGACCCCTCCTGCATAACACGTGCCAAATGCGAGATCTCAATTCCTCCAAATGAGCGAGATATAATCGACCACCACAGGCCCGATCCCCTTCGCTCACCACCACAGGCCCGACCCCCTAACAGATTTCCAAACTCGATAGCGGCTAGATGGATGGATGAATTCCAACAAGTCGTCGTTCTTCAGTCCATTGCCGGACTGTCTCCATATTCTGGCTCGCTCTTGCGAAACGATTGCGAATGAAGAGAAATACAGGCCTGAGACAACTCGTCCACCAATTTTTCACCCTCAAAATCTAGGCATCTTTGACGAACCATATCTCCATTCATAGTGGGCCCTGGACGATTTCAGATTTACCACTGTGATCAGCGTGTTACTCTCTCCAAGTTTTAGCATAAAATTTTGAGCCTAATTTTTTGGATGTCCTGTGCCTTTAATACCCCGTTTTCTCCTGACACTCTTGCTTTTGATTAGGTGTTTTTTAAGGTAGTGTTCACGACAATCCTGAATTTCAAGACTATCTTCTAGAACGATTGCTTGACCTGCGGGTAGAGCTGAATTGAAGGAAAGATCAGAAGAATCGCTCCTCAAAACACGAAATCCTGTACTCTCATTACGCTCCTGCAATCTCGATGGAGCTGTTTTTCTGACAATGAAATCTTTTGTGGACAGGCCCTTCGAGATTCTCTACTACCTGTTGCTCCATTCTTTCCTGCGGACCCTAAGTAATACTGTTTTTCATAAAATGTTCTCCTATTATCGATTGAGCCCATTGTTCACCGGTCACAACCCTAGAGAAATCGTCCATCCACGGGGCGACTATACGTTGAAGCAAGAGTTTCCGGCCTTCTCACGACTTTGAATAAAAACATTTATTTCAAAAACAAACAAGGCTCACCCAACAAAATAATTTCCACCACATTCAAGGATCCTTCGCCACCGATTGGGCAGATCATGAATTTGCGACGCGTCAAACTCTGGCTGTTTCGAGTTGAAGTATTCTTCTAAGGCTATTTTGACTTCGTCATCGTTAGTGAGCTGTTTTCCTTCCAGGAAGTGCTGCATCGAGCCGAACAGTTGGTAGCCGGAAGGGACAAGATCTGAGTTATGGCTCGTAGTAAATCCACCACACAGTCAGGATCATCCGAGCGGGTGATAAGACGAGCCCGAAACGATTCAGACAGGGCTCAGACGAGTCCGAAATCGTATCGAGCGATAAAGTGAATTGAAGCGGTCGGTCTCGCAAAGCCATGCTGATGAAAGACTCGATAATACCTTTGTTGATAAAAACAACCGGTCATTATTATCTATGTGGTCGTTCACGAATCGACCAACTCCATGCTCCGTTTCTCAATAAATTAAATGCTGTTTGTTTCGTGGAAGCTGATATTGATATTGATATATTGATAAGCTGATATCTCTGCTGAATTATTTAAGTTACTTTTTTGCTCCTTAGAAAAGTCTCGAGCGCACTCCTGACCTAGCACGCTGTTTCTCTCCTCTCTAGCTAAGAAGTCAGTCAGATCTGACTGAGTGATTCAGCTTATCTTGTTTGTTGCTCCTTTGCTCCTTAGAAAGGTCTCGAGCGCACTCCTGACCTGGCACACTGTTTCTCTCCTCTCCAGCTAAGAAGTCAGTCAGATCTAACTGAGTGATTCAGCTTATCTTGTTTGTTGCTGACTTTCTCCACTTAGCCTAGGTCGCTATCCTACAACACTTACGTCTGAAATAAGTGTGGCTCATCGGAATTCTTTTCAGAACATGGATTCTGTCATGCTAAAGTAAAATTTTTGCCGGCTTTACTACGGGCTTATGTGTTCGGGAACTTCCCAGCCCAGGTCCAGCAGTTTCTATCGGGCTATCCGAGATACGCTTGGCCGAGCATTTTCGTAAGGAAGGCGAACAGTGTTCATCCCAGGGATCTGGGCTGTGAAGTTCTTCCTCTCCCTCCATATAGCCCAGATCGTACGTCTTCCGACTACCATCTGTTCGCTCAATGCAGCACTTCCTGGATTGAAAACAGTTCACTAACGATGACGAAGTCAAAATAGCCTTAGAAGAATACTGCAACTCTGAACAGCCAAATCGACTCGAAACAGCCAAAGTTCTACGCCTCGGGAATTCATCATCTGACCAATCGGTGACGAAGTATCTTTGACTTTGATGGAGATTATTTTGTTGGATGAGCCTTGTTTGTTTTTGAAATAAATGTTTTTTATTCAAAGTCCTTTGAACTCCGGAAGCTTCTGCATCAAACTAGTAGTTCAGACCTGAGAAAAATTTCACTGGAATAAGGCGTTTCTAAGCCTTTTTTGCCGTTTCTTTGCAATTTCTGTAACACGGTCACCAGCATCGTTTTAGGTGGGAAACTCGCTCACAAAAATCATCGTGAACGCTGCGTTTCAACTATTTTTTTCAGAGATGTTCGTCTGAATGTAAACGGATCGTTTTCAGATTGATGCAGTAAGTCATCGCTGCAATATTCGCAGCTGACTGGACTACAGTCGGCACGGACTGCATTAACCACTTCAATTCTTTTTTTTAACGGTGTGTTTTACGCTGGTGCAAACTATGACATGAGGATTGAGCCAAATTGTTAATGCGATCCATGGCGGCTGTCCATCTATAATTCATAGAAAAAGGAACATTTCAGAAGAATGAACAGCAAGTGGGACACTTTTGTCGATGCACTGATGATTATCGCCATACTAGCAGTGTTGTACTACTCATTTGTTCTATATTTAATGCTTTCATCGAAGTCGAAAACCTTCCAATCGGCCTTCTTTCGTATATTCATAGTAACAGGTATCGCCCGTGTTTCTCAACTGGGAAGCCGCTCTCAGGAATCAGGCGCGAAAGTATTTAATCGAAAGCCATCTTTTCCTCATTCATTCGCTCGCAGTTTTTCTCGCCAAGCAGTGTCACGGCTGTAGAAGTACCTACATCACACAGACCATACCTACTTTTGAGTAAGGCGGCATGAAGTCGGTGAAATTGCGCTGTGCATATATAGTCACCCAGAAATCCAAGTTAAGCCACTGAGCTCACTGCCGCATCGGAAGTGATGCACTGCAGATCACCCCTAACGCCAAAAGTGGCAGATTCGAAATGTGGTGCCCACATCTTGATTCATTGCTATTCTTTCCAGGGTTCAGTGACATCCTTGGCGTCTTTGCAGTCGAGTGGACACGAGCAGACATGAAAATTGGATTCGGTGAGAGCCATGACTTTTTTAGTTCTGCTCTTTCTGAACGATATCGCTGCAAACATTAGGGAAAAAGCGCAAAATGGTCGAAGTTATCAACAAAAACGTCCCTTACCAACAACCTGCTTTACGGGGCTCCATTCTACATTTAAAAAATCATCCGCGACATGTCCGGTTCGACCATGTGGATTCTTAAAGCACATTTCTTTCTCCATGAGATTACATGTAGAATCACCCGCGGTGGTTTCTCTGACCTTGCGCGAATTCACGTGCTGTCGCGTGATGGAACAACTTTGCCGAGAAATCAGGTCCCCTCAAGGAGTTTTCTGGACTTTTCTGGTATGACTGGAACCAATAGGTCGCGGTGAATAGGATGGCTTACTTCAAAATTTACTTCGTAGCACTTTTAAAGCAAGTTATAGGCAAGAGAGGTTTATTTTCTCAATTTCGCACGCTTCGCGGGAGCCAGCGGATGCACAGGTGTTCTTATCCGCTCGGAGACAAGCCTGGTATCAATCCACCGACCACAGAGAGTTGGAATGCTCGAGTGACCTTGGGCGACAATCGATCACTCGAACGTGTCCGTGACGATGGCGCTTCCTGCCGCTGCTCCACTCGTGCTCTGGTGTGGGAGCAACTTGGGAAATGGGTTGGTGCTTAAAACATTTTGAATAAGGGATGGGCGCGTTGAGACTGACTACCACCTGCAGACGCGGAAGGCGTAATTAGCAATGGAGAGATGGGCTTGGGTATGTTGCACAAGCGCTTCAGAGCCAGCATTGACGACATTCGGAATTGTCCCGCATAACACTGTATCCTCCTCGCAAATAGACAAGAGCGGATATAAAGAATAGGTTAGTAGGTGAGGACCATCATGTCTCCCTATGTAACAATTTACTTCAGAAAATGGACGAGGTTGAGATTGATCGCAGTGCCCGATCGGAAACCAGTTGGTCGTTGCGTTTGCAAACGCCGCACGCCGGCTGCTATGGCTACGCCATGTCAATTGACCTTTTTAAATTTGACAAAGCCATATTTCCCATCGCTGCGATCGACTCACGCCAATCGTAATTGCCCGACGACGCGATTTTTATTGGCTATGTAGAACGCCGCTTGATTTTACCTCATGGATAGGAACCCTTGGTGGTCGAAATTTTGAAAAGCGTGCAGATTTCTTTTCCAACCCACCATTATCTCAACTAGCCGCGGAAAGTTTCCAAGGGCGTCTAGGCCGACTAAAGGAGCCCCTCAAGCCCCTTTCATAGCTTACCCGGCCGACGTCGGACGACTCGTTATCAAATTTGATAAGTCAAGATAGACAAGATGGATAGGATAGGGTAAATAGATATTACACATTCGATAACGAGTCGTCCCACGTCGGTCGGGCAAGTGTGAAAGGAGCTTTAGCCATGTTCCCTCGCAACGCTCTGTCTTGGTATGAAGTCTTTACAGGGCCTGCGTTCGAGCCAATAACTCGCATCGCTATGGCAATGACAGGAACTCAATTTTTGACACATATATTCGGAAGCTTTCTCATGACGGTCAACAGGTACACTGCTGTGTGCCATCCGAAGCGGCAACAAACGGTAGATGAGATTTTACATAAATTTTGAAGAGGTTGGCAATCATTCCTAGCACGGACGCCGCAACTCTATAGAGTTGCCGCGTCCGTGCTAGGAATGATTGCCAACCTCTTGCACATGAGCCGTATTTTCTCGCACTACGTGTACGTACCATGTGCCTAGGTGCTCACAAATTACTGTTGCAGATATGGAGTCCTAGAAGTGTTCTCATACTTCTCATAATTGAAATTTTCGGTGCGCAACTAATACATATTCGCGTCTATTCAATGGAGTTTCTGTATAAACCTGACCCTGGAGGCGGCTGGATTCTTGTCGGGCGCAACGGATCTATTGACGTAACTATTCATTCATAGGGATTGCGGTTATTGGCCTATGTCCTGCGTATAACGATTTAGGGTATACGTTTCGTAGACTCTATCCTAACTTTTCTATACGAGGTGCTCAGTATGATAATAATATCTATCACTATCTTTATGATGAATAGGCAACTAAAACAGTGTGGCCACAAAATAACACAAGACATGGTAAGAAAAGTAATGCACTCTGCCATCAGCGCCTATTATTGTCTCCCGGGTAAGTTCTCCAAACAAGCGACATTATTCTGCCCTTTTATCAGGCCCTCGTTTTTGTGAGCGCAGTCGATTGCTTACTGTGCATCCTGGAGTGCACATACGATTTCACAATTCTCTTCAAGATCGATAGCCCTGCGCTAAATTGGTTGGCTGACCAGGTTCGTGCAATTGATTTCGCATATAAAAACACGTACCGCACTTGCTTTTCCAGAAGTTCATATCTTTAGTTGAAGTACTTCTGTACTAGAGGTCCACCTAAAAAAGAGCGCTGAAAACAGAAGTACTCCCTCTATTCGGAGTACACCTCGATAAGTATTAGGTTGATGCATAATTATGGAACGTTTTATTAACGCGTTTTTCTTGAGTAAAAATTGGCGATTCGTCCTCAGTATTTATATGAAAATAATTCGCAATATTTAGTCTAAAAAATTTGTCTGGAAAATCACGCTCGTATTCGCCACATTATGCTCTACTACTACGAGAAAGGATGGACCACAGCCCAGTCATTTCGCGATCTCAACAAACGTTTTGGCGAAGGAACAATTACTGATAGTGTAGTACGGAAATGGTTAATTTGTTTTAAATAAGGTAACACTAGTTTGGAGGATAAAGAAGGAAGAAGTCGGCCATCGGATTTTGATGATCAAGCAGTTCTGACAGCCGTGGAAGAGGACGAAAGCCTGACAACGCGAAAGCTGGCTGAAGACTTCAATGCCAGCCAATCAATGATCGTTCGACGCCTGAGGAAGTTTGAAAGAATGGAAATCGGCTGGATGGGCGCCCCACGAGCTCTCCGACAACAGCAAAGCTGAACGTGTTCGAATTTTCACCGATTTACAGCAACGAAACGAACAAACACCATTTCTGAAGAATCTTGTCATTGGGAATGTCTCTTCAAAAACGTTAGAATCAAGAAGATCTGCGTTTTGCCAGGTGTCTCCCTCGAAGGAATACTAAAAGACGTGCGCTTTAAAGGCACTGCTCGCGATAAACTTCATCCTCGAATTTTCCATGACAAACGCTTCTCGTGGTTCTCAGAAGCAGAACAGTGTCGAAAAAACGGGACGAAAAGCTACTCAGGAGCCGCAAAACGGCTTAGAAAAGTGGGAAAACCCCGCCATTGTGGGCAAGTCTCTCCTCTTCCCGCTCCTCGACGTGAACAAGGGAACACTCGAAATCGTGAGTTGAGCGATGGTTTTCGATCAAAAGCCCCGTTCTTCCCTTCATTCTCAACTTCTCTTTTTACTCAGGTCAGCTCGCACACATTGGCTGCAAAAGACGGAAGTTACAAGCCTTGGAGAACTCGTCCACCATTTTCCCTAGCTCAATTTTTGAGGGACCATAACTCCATTCCCAGAAGGTCTTGTACGATTCCAGAAGCATCACTGGAATCAGAATGGGACCGGTTTCAAGATAGGCAAAAAAAATCAGAAAAGCGATTTCTATCGCGAACAGTGCCTTTAGGAAGGCTATGTGGTGTGTGGTGGGACATAAGCGGAATCATCCATTGGGAAATCATTTGAAATGGCATTTGTGAAAGCAGATGCAAGGCAACAATGGAGAATCTTTGACCGAATAGAAAGCGGCAATTCAACATCAACAGCGACGTCTATCTGGCTCAGTTTGATCGCCTTAAAGGCACAGTACACCCCCAGATATCACTTTTGTGATTTTTATTTGATTGTGTAGTAGACCCCTCCTGTATAACGCGAGCCGAAAGCGAGACCTCAATTTCTTAAAATAGGCGAGATATAATCGACTACCACAGGCCCGGCCCCCTTCGCTCATCACCACGTGCCACACCCCCTGCCACATTTTCGAACTCGATAACGGCTATGTAGATGGATGATTTCCCAGCGACTCTTCATTTTCGAACTCGATAACGGCTATGTAGATGGATGATTTCCCAACGACTCTTCGTTCTTCAATTCATTGCCGGCTTGTCTCCTTATCTTGGCTTGTTCTCGCCCAACAAGTGCGATTGAAAAGAAATACAGGTCTGGAACAACTCGTCCACCAATTTTTCACCCTCAAAATATAGGCATCTTTAAAGGCACTGTTCACGATGAACTTCGTCCTCGGATTTTACTTGGCAAACGCTTCTCGTGGCTCTCACAAGGGAACCACAATTAGCCATAGTAACCATTCAGAGTGAGATGTATACATGATTGTAGGTCCAGGTAAGGTAGTAAACATATATCAATACTAGCTGCCTAGACCTCCCACAGAGAGCGCTGTGACCCGCCGAAGTCTGCTCCCCGCAGAAGAGGGGACACGTCTACGCGGGGTAATCATTCCCACGGCGTGGCAGGCGTGAGTATAGTGGTAGAGCTCTCGCTTCGTGAATGAGGCTATGGAGGGTTCGATCCCCGAGCCGTGCGAAATTTTTGCATTTTTAGTTTTTCTCCTCGGAATTTAATGATTTTCTTACCTTCGACATTTTTAGCACTTTCGCACATATAATCAGGTTTCGGAAATACAATTTTAGACACATTCTCTCGACGCATTCTGTTGCCTTGATGGAAGAATTGCGTTGTTTTCTCTTCGTTTGGCGTTGAAAATGGAGAGCGAAAATTCATTTAAACACTGATGGAACGATACGAAAAAATGGGAAAAGCACAAATGATGTTCACAAACGGCGCATCGAATAAAAACCGTACACTGACATCCGTCCTCGAAACAGTCTGCGGCCTCAAGCCGGAACAGGCATTCTCCGGAGTGTCAAACTGACCTGGACGCTCGTCTACGTACCCTGCCATATGCCAAGAGTACTTGAGGAAATTCACAAATCTCGGCGCACAAAACATTCTGTAGACTTGCGAAATCACCATGAGAATGTTGTCTCTTTGTGCTACATTGAAATCGATGTCGTTAACGAGTATATGTGCTCGGATTCTCTTCATGACATTCTTCAATGGCCCGAAAAGAAGACGTCGAGAGGTTGAATCATCGACGTTGCACCAGGAGGGATGTTCCGTACAACTACGCGATGGCCTAAACTAGGTTTGCATGAGTGGAATTTACCTACAGGACTAGAGTGAATTAATTACCTTCGGGAACTGCTTTGTTTATGGTCTCGACATCACGAAATGACGACCACGAGTCCACAATGAGATATGTCTCACGAGGTCCTCCAGGTACAAATACGCAGCTCCTCAACCACTCCACCATGTGATTTTTCTCGTCATTATGTGAGTGGTACCAGCTCGAACAACGAGGTTTGGAGCCTCAAAGTGACCTTGACGAGGGAAAACTCCGTTTCTTTCCTGCAGAAGGACAAACAGCTTGTCTCCGAGTCTGCCATCGGCGTAGACTAGTGGCTCGCCGTAAAGTTCTCAATGTTTTGTTGACGTGCGAGGTTTAAAGCCAGCGAACGAAGGTCGTGATCATGCAGCGATACTCCTTCAAAAATATTCGAGTGAATTTGTGTGACAATATTCTCCGTGTTATTACATTAGTACACACCTGCTTGAAACTTGCTGTGAACAATTTCATGAAGCAGATTGGCGAGATTCTTAAGTTTTGCGGCCCGCTGAAACCTCTGCACGTCGTGCTCCTCAATCGCTCGCAATTTCGTCAAATGATTCCAACATTTGATCCATCGGAAATTATGTTGCATAACCTTCAGCGTACGACTACCCTTCACTGATGCTCGATAGAAGGCAATAGCATCTTTAACCTAGAATATGTCCAAATGGAAAATGAATTTTGGAACAAAAACATTCTCAAAGCTGACTAGTGGTAGTTAAACACCCCCTGGCCGTTGGACCATAAGCGTCCCCGAAAATCACTACATCTTCGCCTGTTTCAACCGAGGAGTTTCCACCCAAGTAATCGCCTTCGCCGTTCCAGTCTGGATCATCGGCAGCATCGCTATCCAGGTCTTCTTCCGAGTCGGCGTCGCAGTGTGCCAAGATGCAGTCGCGTAGTATACGTATGAATTTTTCCGCAATCTTCTTCTCTTCGCGACAAGAATCTTGACAGTCGAAAGGCTGTCCAAACTCAGCGATTAATAGAGAAACAACCTTTTCAGGACGGAAAACCATCGCGAATAATCAATAGGCGGTAGACGGCGCGTGAACGGGAAAATCTCATGATCTCTCTAATCAATATACCACAAGCATCGTTGATTAACAGTCCGCTCAGACTGCACCTGACTAGAGTCACTTAAACATTCTATTGTGGGTGCAAGTGCTCCAACAGAGATAAAAAAGTTTTTCTCTCCATTTTCAACGCCAAACGAAGAGAAAACAACGCAATTCTTCCATCAAGGCAACAGAATGCGTCGAGAGAATGTGTCTAAAATTGTATTTCCGAAACCTGATTCTATGTGCGAAAGTGCTAAAAATGTCGAAGGTAAGAAAATCATTAAATTCCGAGGAGAAAACTAAAAATGCAAAAATTTCGCACGGCTCGGGGATCGAACCCTCCATAGCTCATTCACGAAGCGAGAGCTCTACCACTATACCACGGCTGCTACACCGTGGGAAAGATTACCCGCGTAGACGTGTCCCCTCTTCTGCGGAGCAAACTTCGGCGGGTCACAGCGCTCTCTGTGGGAGGTCTAGGCAGCTAGTATTGATATATGTTTACTACCTTACCTGGACCTACAATCGTGTATACTTCTCACTCCGAATGGTTACTATGGCTAATTGTGGTTCCCTTGTCAGAAGCAGAACAGCATAGAAGAAATGGGACGAAAAGCTATCCAGGAGCTGCAACACGGCTTAGAAAGGTGGGCAAACCCAGCCGCTTTGATTAAGTCCGGCCCCTTTCCGCCCCTCGAGTGAACAATGGAACACTCGAGATCGTGAGATGAGTGATGATTTCCTATCAGAAGCTCCGTTCTTCCCTTTATTATCAACTTCTCTCTTTATTCAGGTCAGCTCGCATACATTGGTTGCAAAAGACGGAAGTTAAAAGCCTTGGACAACTCGTCCACCATGCTTACCTAGCTCAATTTTTGAGGGACCATAACTCCGTTCTTAAAAGGTCGTGTACGATTCCATAGACATCATTGGATTCAGAATGGGACCGTTTTCAAGATAGGTCATTTTTATCGTGAACACTGCATTTAATGTGCCATAACTCTGCTCATAGAGGGTCTTGGACGATTTCAGAGATACCGTGGTCAGCGTGGGACTCTCTCCAAGACTAGCATAAAAACTGACAAATAATTTCCTGGGTGGTCTGCACCTTTGAAGGCAGTGATCACGACGAAAAAGTTGCACGTTTTTTTCCCTAAAGCATAACTTTGGGTCCCTCTAAGGAGATTAAGAACGGAAGTGCGACGAAAAACGGCCGGTAAGTGGGTGAAAACGTGGGCCAGCCAACCCATTGGGCCACTGCGCCCACGTCCTATAACAGTTCCCCTGAACTCGTGGTTAAATGAGCAATGGTTTCCGATCATGAACCCCTTTCTTCCCTTCATTCCCAACGTCTCTCTTTACTCAGGTCAGCTCGCACACATCGGCTGCAAAAAACGGGAGCTACAAGCTTCGGACAACTCCTCCACAATGCCTCCCTTGCTGAATTTCGAGGGGCCATAACTGCGTTTCCAGGGGGTCTTGTACGATTCCAGGGACATCATTAAAATCAGCATGGGCCGTTTTCAAGACAGACGGAAAAGCAGAGATTCGACTTCCATCGTGAATACTGCCTTTAACGCTGCAATCAAGACAAAAAGACCGAAAAAAAACCTCATCGTGTTCCATCACGATAACGCCCGTCCACTTGTTGAGCGCCGTGTAATCGAATCCATCGCCAATAGGGGATGGGATCTGCTCCCACATACGCCGTGCTCACCGACAGAAGCACCAACGTACTATCATTTCAGTCGCTGTTTGAAAGACTGGCAAAGAAACAAAGTCTACGACGCCTTCGATGATTTGGTGGCTGATGTCAAAGCGTGGATTGCCTCCAAGGATTGTGACTTCTTCGCACCTGGAATCGACCGACTGCCAAGCAAATGCGAAGCAGTTCTCGAAGTGGATGGTGACTACGCTCTCGAATAATCATTAAAACATGTTTTGATAGAATATTGTTATTGTTTTTGGCGAAAAAAATATTTTTAAAAAACGTCCCATAATTATGCATTAAGCCAATAAAAATAAAGCAAGATTCCTCAAATATGTTAGAATGCTGCCATCTTGAAGCATCATTCCTATTAGATATTCCTTTTGTGAGCAAGTGAGACTCCAGCTCTCATAACCACTTTATAGGTCATTTTTGACGTTGAAACACGTCCTTCAGCCCGTCAAGGACAGATTAATCAAATCGCTGTAGTCTTGGTTCATTACGGTTCGTTAAGGTATCACTTAGGTGCGTACAGTACTTCACAAACAACTAAGTTGAATGACCCAACCTCGTCATTATCCCAGGGAAATTTAAGAGTGACCAGGCATCTAATGTGGCCGCTATGACATCAGTCTGAATCCCTCCATCAACTCATCTCTACTGCTTCCCTCTGGGTAGAAACGTCTCATCGCTAGCGCTTTTAACCACTTCCCTTCTAGAGGAATCTCATGTGAGTGGTGGAGCGAAGAAACTCTGAGTAAGGAAGGCTCTCCTCACTTTCTGAAGAAGCCGATTCCGCGAGAAACCATTACCTGGTTAGGACGGAGGATTTTGCAGTGCTCGCCAGTGCACATCTATGATGGAAGTACAAGTTTCGTGACGTCATCCGATGTACTTCTGGCCGCATCCCTCGCATTCAACCAAATGTACGGTATTTAATTCTCAACTGGCAGATCTTTTTTTCAGAGCAATACATGCATCTTCTTCGAAAAATTACAAGGAATTACGGAATTATGTTCGGTTGATTGCGAGGAATGCAGCCAGAAGCATCCTTTGGTTCCTAGCCAAATTCACTCTGTTCCCTCGCTCGCTTGCGCGGAGCGAGGGTAGAGACAGCGAGAAAGTGTGGAGAGAAGGAGTCGCAGCGTACGCTCGCAGACGCACGCGGTAAACGGAAATAAATTTCACTCGGAAACAGAGGGTACATATTTTTCACGAAAAGCTTTTTATGTTTAATTTCGTCCAACTTAATCACTTCGAGAAACGTTAAGAGCATAGAAGTTTGGACTCACTCAGTTATAATTTATTTGGAACAAAAATTTTTGATTTTTCCGTTGGGGGTTCCAGATTTTCCAAAATTTCAAGGGAGCTTCAAAAAATTTTCTCAAAGTTAGAGCTTAACTAGAATTTGATGTCGGCTTCTGAATGAATGAATGACTTCAATATGTCCTGCATACGTTCTGAAGCGAGGGAATACAAACGAACAGAAGCCACCAGTATTTCTGAGCCAATCAGAACACCTACTTCCCGTTGGATTCAAGTAAAATTTGGCGAATATTCAAACAACCATTTTGGAAAATTTGAATAGTCTGCGAATAATACAATTTACCGCAATATTAAACGGACATAGCGCGCTTGCGGTCACACCCTAAAACTACGGTGGAAGACGCCAGATTTCATTCTCGATCGACAGCACAGCTGATTTTCTGGGTGAGTTACGGTTTTCCTTTTTTTCTTGTTTGCTCCGGCATTGTTTTTGTTTCTGACTCTTATAGTATTACGAATAGAGGCATTTATTAGTGTGCGAAAAAAATTTGCCTTTTTTTTTGCTTTCAAAACAGAATTCTGAGAAAAAACACTTCGAAGCCCGAAGAAATGGTTAATTTCCCTCACGCACTGAGAATGGACCCTATTCGCTATATTTAAGCAGTCAGAAACAAAAATAATGCCGGATCAGATTGCAAAAAAACCGTAACATACCCAGAAATTCGGCTGTGCAGTCAATCAATATTGAAATCTGGCGTCTTTCACCGTAGTTTTAGTGTCAGACGCAACCGCACCATGTCCTTCTAACATTGCGGTAAACTGTATACTGGTAGAGCTGTTTTCGAGGACTGACTAACCGAACGTTTTGTTCGACATTACCTGAATATCGGGAAAATCGAAGATTTAATCTTTTTCGAAAGGACCGAGTAGTCTAAATTTCAGAATAAAGAGAATACTTTGGGAAAAACTCCAAGTTCACGAAACTAGAATTTTAACAGCATGTAACGTGGGAATGGATCGTGAAGAGACTTCGCATTCACTGTTGAAGGTTGACGCAAGCTCGGTGCCATATGCTATAACATAGGTGCACCGAGTTTGTGCCAAGCTTCAACAGTGAAAACAAAGTCTATTCACGTTCTATGCCGATGTTACATATAATCAAAACCAAAGATAAGGTCTTCCGAATTTTTCGAATAATTGAAAACTGAAATATTTGAATTATTTGAATTTTGATGGTTATATTATTATTCGGCCCCACATATTAGATAAATATCCAGTCCTTAATCTAATTTCTTCATTAATACAGAAATTTTTAAAAATACAGTGAGAATGACCGGAAACGGAAGGAGTACGGATCACCAACGCTCGGCGAAAAATAATCAGCCAATGAGACGATTGATTTCCAGCATCGCATAGACAGTGAACACACAACAATGATCTCTGCCTCTAACCCAAGTGGTGGGTTACTAACATTCTCCATTTCAGAGGAGAGACAAGCGGTATAGTGCCAAAATCACTGCCTCTTTGTGAAGGTTCGCAAAATATTTGTATTAATTGGGCCTGCACTTGCATCTCAACAGAGGTGATCAAAACTGAATGGTGTTTGTCACTGGAGCGTATAATCATTTTCGCGCCGTCGCCACCTCGGTCATAGGCTCCGTCCATAGCAGACGTCCTAGCGTCAAGTGACCGTAATGTGACGCTGGGGATTTGCGTCTTCAGCACTTGTTATTGATTTGACTCCACAGCGACCACTGCAGCCGTCCAGTCGTCCGGAGCCTGGACGCTGGTCGTCTGCTATGCATGGAGCCATACCCAACCCATGACCGAGATGGTGGATGGTGGCTCTCGAAGTTCTGCGCGCTGTTTCGCTTGCTCTCTCGCACACCACACCGTCATTCGCGACCTCAGAACCGTGCTCAGGTAGAGTTTGCTCTATAATTTTAGTCTGACGAATGGACGGGGCTGCGACGGTAGATGAGCCCGCACAAATCGAAACTTCATTCACCTCTGAGGCGCTGTCCATACAAGACGAGAACTCTCGCATTCCAGCGCTCCTCAACACTCTTAAACGCTGATAAGTGCCCGTACAGGCAGAAAGACACCGGTAAATGCATCCTGCCTCGTGTTCATTTGATTGAAAATGCTTGACCTGGCGATCACTCACTCGGAACGACTCTTTTGCTGCTCATTTATCACGGTTAGGGATGGCTTTTGTAGGCCTATTAGACACGCGGGCATTGGTTTTGAGGTAGGTGTGGCTTTCATTGCTGAAAAAAATGGCTTGAAAGTGGCTCCTTCTCTCCCGAATTAAGGCGTTAGCGCGCAAGAAAAGGCGTGAGCGCGCGAGAGAGAGAATGTAAGCGTCCGTGAGCGGCTAGCAAATCGTGCCCTCGTTGAACATCGATTCTGCGAAATTGCGCGCCCTTGCAGAGTATGGACGCTGCCTGCAGCGTCCAACCCCTCAGGGCCTGTCGCTTGGTCTATACGTCAGACTAAACCGAAAACGGAAACCATACATGGATGACTCCTATCTCGTTGTCGAATGGCTGGCGCCGTTGTCACTATTTACAGCGGCCTGCATGCATTAGGATAGGGCGCACTGAAGTATTGCTTCCCTGACGTGAGGCACCTGCGTATGGCATGGAGGTCGGACTGAGCTGCCAACATCAGGAGGGTTTGGTAGGGGGGGGGGCATGCATGAGACTAACTCGAATACGGAAACCATAATTTATTTCCGCTCCGCCCACTCCACTATTGACCACCAATGTTCTCGATAAAAACAACCTTCCAGTTTCCACAGAAAATCGGAAGGTCTCAGATCCATTGTAAAAACCGGGCCAGAAAAACCACTTCGAAGGATCCCCTATTGGCTCCATGCGGCCATAATCTTAGTGCCTGGCTGGTCAAGCTGTTTGCTTTGACCAGTAGCCGTTAAGAGAAGGGCGCGGGGTGCTCGCAAGTCACTGAAGCTTAATGTCTAGCAATAGGGCTCCTTCGTGCTCGTTCCTATCTTTTTTTGACATTGCTGATGCGATTGGCCCGGGGCCATTCGATTTCCGGCAGGAACTAGCAGATTGTTTTTTTTTCGTGGACACTGCATTGAATCAAGTCTCGACGTGTTACTGCATATATCTACAGTAGCACCCAGACACCTAAGTCGAGATTGCTCTTTGTGTCCGTACTTCCTCATATTTCCTCTTCTTTTGATTTGTTGACATTAGAACTACAACGCAAATTGGATGGTCGAGTGCAGACCTGCTCGGATCTACAAAGTCATGCATATTCCTTGTGATGCCCTGACTCTTATACCCGCTTCCTGAACTTAACTCTGTAGGCCTGCTTTTTCATCGTACTGTCGAGCCTCTTGTCTGTTCCCCGCGACGTTTCTCACATTCCCTCTCTCAAGTCCATCCTAGTATCTTTTTACGACGCTGTCGTAGTTCTTTCTCGAGCCACGTTGTCTCTCCCCGACGTCTTGCGCTATCTTAGTAGAGCTTTATCCACATCTAACGCTGTCTTGAACCCTCCCATTGAAGCAAGTTGCCAACTTTTCATTGTGACAGTAAACGCTACACTTGAGGGAACATTTTCTTAGTAGACGTTTGGGCACTACGTACTGCGCATAGGTACCCACCGTGTCTAGCGGTGGAATTCAGACTTGTCTCATCAACACTTTCACAACAGAACTCTTCCTGAAAGATATCTTTTTCTTCTCACATTGCAATGATTATACGTTTTCGAACCTCTCTTGGTGAACAACGATGCATAGTAACACTCGAATCTAGCAAAGTGGCGTTTGGGACTAGTACACGAAAAGAAGAAGCCGCTGCTCAAGTGTCCCGCGTTTGAACTTTCAATAGAGCGTGTTTACCCTGGCTTACCGAAGAGGTCTTGGAGGCGGTGTTCACGATAAAAAATTTTGTTCAAGTTTCCACTAGGAATGGAAAGTAGAGGGGCACACTGTAACGCTAACGTCGAGAGAACGCATGAAAACGAGCCAGGAAGAGCCCCAAATGAACCAAAGTTGCCACTTTGAGCGCGAGGCAAACCCTAGAAGCGCAATGCCCGCCCTCCGACGTGAACAAATGAGAACTCGAGATCGTGAGATGAGCGATGGTTTCCGATCAATAGTCCCGTTCTTTCCTTCAATCTCAACTTCTCTCTTTACTCAGGTCAGTTCGCATACATCGGGTTCACAAGACGGAAGTTACAAGCCTCGGACAACTCGTCCACCATGCTTACCCAGCTGAATTTTTGAGGGACCATAACTCCGTTCCCAGAAGACCTTGTACGATTCCAGAGGCATCATCGAAATCAGCATGGGACCATTCTTAAGACAGGCGGAGAAACAGAAATACGATTTTCATCTGGAGCACTGCCTGCAAACGGTGAACCAGCTTATTTACGTTACCCTCGGTCATACATGACCTCGACTCCTTCTCTGTTGTACTGGGTATGCAAGGCCAGCGGAGTTCCTAAATTTCCAACAACAGGCCCATGAGAAGTACACCTTTAACAGAATATAGATTAAAAGAACAGAGCTGGAAAAATTGATGAACCCTGTCTTTTGAAGGTACACCTCTATTACATCTACAAGGTATGTAAGCTCTGGTACATCCCTAATGACCTGTTGATTTCGATTATCACCAGCAGCGGAGCGGTGGGCCTCAGTGAAATATAACTAGTGGGAAGGAGGTTTCGAGGAAAAAGCCACCGCTCCGCGCCGTGATAACCGAAAACATGAGTTCACTTAGAACGAAACAGAGTCTACATGAGGAACGATGACCTAATAGTAGAAATTTTTATAACTCTGTAAGAGAAAATGCGGTAGGTCTCAATTCGTGGGGGCGCACCCGCGGCAGGGTGAGCGACCTGTCTGATCCTCATGATCACCAAGCAGTAGGTGCGTATCCAAGTAGGCATGAACTGATTACCCCAGCTCTGGTTTGAATTTCAGTACGACTATTATGCCTTCCTAATATTCACAATGAATGCATACAGTATCATGTTTTTGAGTCGTTCATTGCGACGGGAGGCTCGTCACCTGTGCAGATCACATCGGTCTCCAAAAGCAACCATACAGGGGCCCACCAACACCGTTGGTGTATTGAATCAACGTGCATCTACGAGCGATAAAGGTCAACTTATGTCCATATTCGGACCTCGAAAGCTGGAATTCCAGAGAACTGTTGGAGTCATTAGTGCTATGCGAACTCTGTTTTGAGATTTGTATTGAGATTTCTAAAATGTAATCATGAGTTCCTGTTCATTTATATGTTTTCAGCTGATAAATACGCTCGTCTACCTTTTGTTCACGTGTTTTACTTGATGGTTGAACAAAGAAACTTTTTTTCGCTAATCTATCGCAGAGACAGATATTTGTTATTCATGAAAGGGATAAGTCAGTCAGACCGTGTATCACGGTATCCAGTCCCCAGCGTATCGCATATCAGCATTGATCAGCCGTATCTCTGAGGAAAGCTATTTCCAGTTCACAGGTCTCAGAAAGGGTATCGCAGCCGGTTCAATTATGCAAGTTTGAGTTCAATTACCCAATCTTGGGGTACTTAGCCCACACTAAACCGCTGGCAGCCCCAGATGGTGGCCGGTGCATTTGCTGCGCCGCGTGTCGGTGTGCTGACGGCTCAGCGTGTCAATGTAATGGCTGCGCCGCGTGAGTTTGTGCCGGACACGTAGCATGACTTTCTGCCGTAACCATATCATCTCAGTATGCGAGTTGCTTATCGTGGCGCTGTGCGAGCTGGGTCGCGTGTCATTGTCCTAGCGTTTGGGATGTGGGTGGGCTGGCAGAGTCGGCTGTCAATCTGTCCCATGAGCCCGGGCTTGAGTGTACATACACCATCCGAGTACTGGTTGTTGCTTGAGGTCGCTCTTCAGTTGTTTGATTTTCACGATGGCAGTAGAGATGAGAGGGTGGAAAGCGTTCTCTACATTGAATTTTTGGGCCACATAGAGCTATAGTATCTTTATTTGAGAGCGCACAGTCTCCCCTTTCACCCGCTCTCGCTGCTCCGTAAAACTCCACGGCGGCGCGCTCTTTGGTGACCCTCTCAAATCAGTTGTATCCCAATTTACGTTCCAGCCATCGACTTTCACATGACTGCCGTCCAATCGTCCCTTTGACCGGCGATCATGCTCAAAGACGATGAGTTTCTACTGATGTTTTTTGCTGTCTTCAATTGTTTCGGAGTCAAATAGAGACATCATAAAGGAGGGTATCGATTTCATGACAGAAATCAAGGCTTTAGTGCTGGTATTGTGAGCAGGGATGTACGTAATAGAAATTTTGTAATTCGTTAGTCGTTCAACAGGCCAAAACCCTCGTTAGTCGTTAGTCGCTAGTCGTTAGTCGTTAAAAATCTAGGCTTTGAAAACAAGCACAGTTGAGGTAAAAAAAGCCCTTATAAATAGAAAAAAAGAAAAGCATGAAGAGATGTATGTTATCCAAAACATTCATGGTCATTAAAGACAAAAATCATTCCTTGTTAGAGAACCTACTTCAAACTGCAGATTTACGTACACACAATTTCAAATATGCACGAAAGCCAAATTCTCGAGAGGGCACTCTTTCGGAATACACGACCCACTCTGGTAACAACAATGTTCGCATGCAGCTACAGGATCGTTTTCTCATTTTTTTTGCTTTGAAACATGTAGAAGCATAGAGCAATATGCAAAAATTATTAAAAGAACACATATAAAACACAACGAAAATCCAATTATTTTAGATGGGTCGTCTATTCCGAAAGAGTACCCTCGAGAGTGTGTGTTTATCGATTTCTGTCATTTTTCGGTAAGAAAAGAAGCTATGGGAAACCGAGGAAATCTTTAACTCTGCTTTTTTTTCCAGCGCCAAATTTTCCTTTCTGCGTTATATGACGTTATTTGCGATCTACCTGGTGGTGACAACACGGAGAATTGCACCGACTCTGAACTACAATACCCGCGCTAAGTTTTGTAAAAACGAGAAGCTTCTGGCAAACTTCGCAAAAAAGCGTCCGGTGCATGTACAGGCTATAAAACGGCGAAATTCACATGGTTCCTACGCGTGCTGGTGCGGAGCGGAGGTTAGAGACAGTGAGACAGCGGAGGGCGGACGGAGAACCACACGTCGCGCGCGCCGCTCGCGCCTCGAATGATGTGAATTACGACGTTTTATAAAGGGTAACTTTGTTGAATGGAGACTTTTTTGAATTCTGAAAACTCAATCACAGAATAAATTGCTACCTAATCATTTCTTTTGTGTGCCGAAGTTCCCTAAGAGCACTTCGTTTTTGAAGGAAATAGTTATTGCAATCGTTTTTCAAAAAACATCGCGCGCGGCGAAAGCGGCGAAACTTTGAGCAGTATTTGTACAAGTAATGAAAGAGCAATCTGTATGTCTTCTTCAAAAATTAGGTGGAGGTGAGAGATTCTCAAGGTTCGTTCAGGTTGAGTTTTCGAAATCCTTAATTAAACACGCTTGAGAACTACCTGAAAAGTCGGAGTTTTGTTGCGGAATCCCCGGACTCATAAATGAAGGATTTCAAAAATTCAACCTAAACAAACCTCGAGATTCTCCCACCTGCACCTAATTTATGAAGAAAGCATACAGATTGCTCTTTCATTACTTGTACAAATACTGCTCAAAGTTTCGCCGCATTCGCCGCGCGCGACGTTCTTTGAAAAACGATTGCAAAAACTATTTTCCCCAAAAACGAAGTGCTCTTAGGGAAGTACGGCACACAAGTGACATGATTAGGTAGCAATTTATTCTGTGAATGTGATAGCCTTTTCAGAATTCAAAAAAGTCTTCGTTAAAAAAAGTTGCATGCATCGGACGCTTTTTTGCCAAGTTTGCCAGATGCTCCCCGTTTTTACAAAACATAGCGCGGGTATTGTAATTGTTCTTTGCTCAGCGTTGCGAGCCGAGCGCCTGCGTGGCTTAGAGCTTGTTCCCATAATGGGGAAAGGTCAGAAGAAATTAGCGCCCAAGTTAAAATTTCACCCCTGAGAGGTCCCAGCACCACTTTATAGAAACCCCATACCTCGAATTTATGACTGAAAGTCGAAGGACGGCACTCTTTACAATCCAATCATCAGATACGGTTCCCGTCGTTGGGCAGTTGTTGCCTGCAGGCTTTGCTCCATATTATCACCTCTGATAGTGTCCTCTGCAAAAATCTCCGCTGGAGCCGGTCAGGGCCGGAACCGGTTCAGTGAGCGTACCATAAAGTAGCGAGACCCACGCAAAGTCGCATAAACGCTGCGCCTAACCTTGCGTAAAGTTCGAGTGGGGCTTTAATGTGGGGGTTCTAGAACTGCGAAGCAGTGTCAGTAGATCTAATAAATACTGAAGGCTATGGCTATTTTGTACCATTCACCTAAAACAACCAACAAGGTATCAATCCTGGTGTAAGGCTCCGGTTGGAGCGCGATTTGAATGACCATTGGCTTTCTAACGAATATTGGGATTGCTTACGAAAATATTTTTATTTTCGTTAGTCGTTAGTCGTAACACCCAAAAAGCCCGTTAGTCGTTAAATTTGTTAGTCGTTAGTCGTAATTACGCACATCGCTAATTGTGAGAAACTAAAAGGGCCGTCAGCTTCCCTGATATTGTTGTTTGTCTCCTTTGTTTAACCACTGAGTCACCTTAAAGTCGGAGAGAGGGTGAGGAAGTCATGTTTTGATGACGCTCGCTCCCAGTGAGCCTCACGCTCCGATTCCAACCGCCGTTGAACTCCTATCCATGGTCGCGTTCTCTGCCTGGCGGGAGGACACATGTTCTCGGAGAACGATGCGAGAGGACTGCTCTTTTAAGACATTCACGTCGTCGTGCACCGTTAACGAAGCAAATCAGTTAAGTAGCTTTAACTGAAATCGCTGCACATACTCTGGCTCTTTCAACCTTAACCAATCTCGTTTTTGCTGTGACGCTTTACTGCGTTGAAGCTTAATCTGGACTCTGGCACAGAGAAGACTCTTGTTGGATCCACACTCAGCGCCACGCTTCACACGTACGTCTTTCAATGATTGACGAGAGCGAATTCTAGCTTGCCACTTGTTGCAGGCCAGGTGAGTTGATGCTTACGAGGGTGCCGGTAATGACTTTGCGGCGGATGACAGTAGACGTATACCATTTTCATTGACTTCACCGAGTACGTATTGACCCAACATCCCTTTCCCGTCCGACCGATATTCTCCGCAATAACGTAGGTTAAGTGCGCCAGAACGGGACTACCGTAATCTCAGGAATGATTTCATTCACACATTGTCCTCCTCCAGGGGTCAGCAGTTGAGGATCTGCCTTGACTACGAAGCAGGAAAACACCACCACCGGTTGTCAAGATGTAGCGAAGTAGTCTAAACTCTGAAAAATTTAGAGCCATTTCGAGTGAGATTACTGTAGCCCCGTTCTGGCGCACTTAACTATCGTTCTCGTATCTTCTCAAATATGGGTATTCAAATCGCCAGCAAAAATGAAAAAGCCCGTTATGGGCAGTGTGTCGTCGATAGCGTTCTGTAGACCGGTCTGACCTCAGACACTTGTGAGGAAGTTCTCGAGAACGACAGCAGAACTTCCTTAGAAACAACTGAGAAAGCACCCTCGAATCAGGGGGGGGGGAGGCGAAGGAGACATCTCGGCAGCAGAGCGATGAGGCATTTTTCAAAGCAGGAGTTTTCTTGTTTCCATGACTGCAGGTCTTCCCTTAACCTTCCGACGGCAGTTCTTTCCACTACCTCCCAACTGCAGATTTTTCCTCGATCTCTCTACTGCGGGTCTTCCCTCGACCTGCCGACTGTAGGTCTTTCCTCGACCCACCGACTGCAGGTTTCTTCTTGTTTTCCTCCCTAAACGACTGCTATTTCACGGTTTCACAAGAGAATTATTGACACAATATCACCATAATTATAACAATGGTTAGATGTTTCCATCATGAGTACTTCTTTCCAGCATACAACGCTCCAAGAGCTAAGACTGGAATCGGCTAACAAGATTTCGTGAACACCTGAAACATTCTTTTCGATACGTTTAGGAAACGAAAGAAGCGAGAGTCTAAGACTAACCTGTATTGGATAAGGATGGGCTGGACACTCTCAGAGAGTCGAATATAGGGCAGCTCACAGATGTATCGATCTCGAAAAACGGACCATAATCTGCTACCAATCAATCCAGAAATCCAGCCAAATTATGCCCATTTACCAACACCATGTCTGAGACTCACGGAAGGCCTACCTCGTTCTACATTTAGTTAAATCAGGAAAAATGGTCGTCAGTTCCTGCGGAAAGTTCAGATGAAGTAGTTGTCGAAATTCGGTCATTAGGACACCCTTCGCCTACGTCCAGCATTCTGAATATTAATATTTAGGCGAAGACGCCGTTTGAAAAAAGAACGGTCCTAACACGTGGGAAAAACATTTTCTAGCAGATTAGACACACGCTTTTCCGACTAGGATTCGAGTAGGGGGCGAGCTCAAAGTAATCGCGATCATAGTCTGCACAGTCTACTGAGTGAGGAAATGCTGCAAAAGTGCTATCACGAACGAGGAGGAAAGGCAGCTGGTCATCGCACTTGGTCACGCTCATTGTTCCGCGCTGCATAGAACTTTCTGATTTTGAAAGGGAAAGAAAACCTTCAATCGTTATTCAAAGTGCACGCCTAAGCTTCTGAATTGTTGAGGGCGGAAGACTGGGTGTGGTCGAATGCGATGCCATAGTGGCACCCGCACCTTCCCTTCAGAATAGCCCCGTAGGTACATCTCTCTAGCGTTTAGTGCGCCACCTGAAAGTAGTGATTTATGTGCTCAAACTGATACAAGAACCCACCTCGATCTACCACTCTCGATTCGCCTTCTTGCTAGCATCCAGCTCCCCACGTAGCGTATGATTTTGGTCCTAAACACAACAGTGGTTGTCAAACACACGACCTGACCCAGTTGAAATCACGACCCTTCTCCGTCGTCACATTGAACCACCTGTTTAGGTGCATACGCGATTGAGTATTAACATCAGCCCTGGTATTCTCGCTTTATCATGAATGCGTTAATATCGGAAGTGGAGGACGGCGAAACGTCCTCCTCGGAGTTTCTATTTTCTTGGGAGTACGATCTTTAAGTTACCGGTGCCCGGAGCAACGTGGGGAAAGTTCTAGGGGAGGACAGGGACACGTCCCCTTCCGGGGGACGTCTCGCACCTCTCCCCTCGACCGAGTTATAACGACCAATTCGAATCTATTGTCCTCGGGAACTTTCCCATAAATTTTAGAGACAGTCATCCGTCGCATCGTCTAAGCTGACTCTGGTGGGAGCATAGGCAAAGATAATGGGCGTCTTTACTGAAGCCGCTAGTGTATGGCTGGGCGACACGATATCGGTTGGAAAGCCAATGCGCTTTTAGTTGCCCTGCCATCCAGAGCAAAGCCAACACGTTCCATGTGGTTGTTTCCGGAATAGAACACCGTGGTTTGGGGGTCTCAGGAATACACACAACCGTCCATCCAGACACCGTCATTCGCAGCTTTGAGAGCGCTGCAATGGAGATGTTATGTTTTGCCGATTCGCGAGAGGTTACCTCTTTAGCCCAGCCTAGTGGCCTGTGCGTACGTACCATTCCGCAACTTGAACTTCCCTCATCGGCGTTAATATTCTATCCGTACAAGCAGCCACAAAGTTGTCACTAGAACCATGGTTTCGGTTCATCAGATCCGACGCATTGGCTGCCCTGGTTGCGGTAGCACGTGTTTGGATCCCTAAATCGTCTCCCATATTCACAAGCCTAGTTCTACAAACCGCCGGTACGGAACAACCCTCCTTCTTTCTCAGCTGACCTTGAGACCGTCCATGGCAGGGTTCGTCCTACAACGACTCCTTACATCGAATGGACCATTCACTATTTTTTTCTGCCCCATTTCCTTGGCTGGACCCAGCTTAGCCTAACGGCAAAGTTTGGTGCCTAAAATACACTTTTCTGATAATATTTTTGGAGACCTGAAGCAAAGAATTACATCGATTTCTACTGTATTGTGTTCTAAAAAAATTCGTTCACCACGGCTGCAAACGCGGTAATTTAGAGTACTCACTTAGGCGGGCGGGCGGAGCGGCGATGTGCAACTCTATAATGTTGATCGTGTCGCGCTGCGTGATAGATATTTTTGAATTGCACATCGCCGAGCCGCTCGGAGGCTAAAGTCTATACTGCGCTTCAAATCTGAATGGACGAGGGGCGCGTTGTTAGTCGATAACGCAACGCTCGTCGTTTCACGTCCGCACGTTTCACGTTCCATTCCGTCGCCACGGAACTCAGAAAAAGCCCTACTGCAAGAATTGGTCTCAAAGGCAGTGCTCACAATTATCTTCGATTTGGAGATAAATTGCTGAATTGTTTGTTTGGCCCACGGGTAGAACTAAAATGACGAAGAATTTGGGAAAATTGCATCAGAAGGGTTCGGAATCCTTTACTCTCACCCCGCCTCTTTGCTCTCACAGGAACTCTTCGTTGTGTCAATGGAATCCTTTGTGAACCCGCCTTTTGCGATTTTCTACTCTCTACTACTCCGTTCTTACATTCGGACCCTGACTAGTACTGTTTTGTCCAAAATATTCTTCCATTTCTGTATAGCCCCAATTCTTCAACGGTGACAACCACCCATAACATGTCCATCCAATCGGAAAACTAGTCCAGGTCAGAGAATAATATCACTGAATTAAGACGCTTTAGCGCGTTTCTCGTCTTTCTTCGTGATTTTGTAACATTTGGTGGCCAACGCATTGTTTTGAGTTCAAAATTGGGGAACAAAAATTATAGTAACCACTGTATATACCATACAGCGCAACGGTTCAAAAAATTTCGATGATGTGGAGTCGAACGGCCGCTGTGAGCTGCTTCAACTTTTTTTTTCAATTGGAGCTTTTTAGGGATCTTTTGCTTATTTTATTTCTTCTAGAGAGGTACACCAATTGAAGAACGTAACATAGATTTCTGCGTGTACACTCCCTCATATTGGTCTTAAATTGGTGATCATTAGATCAAATTCATTGCACCTTCAAGGCCTTGATTGGGGGGATTTTTGCAAATTTTCCAGTGTATAAGATAAATTTTGGGTTTCAATCGTCTAATCTTGTCTTTTACAATAGAATCTGGTTTTTTTCACGCCGCAAAAAATTTCCATGCTTGTAGCTAATCAGTCCCGATTCGAAGCATTTATGTACACTTTTGTAATAATCTCAATCAGCTTGCTTATTGGAACATTATAAGTCTTTAGTTGGACAAGTCGGAAACTGAAGTATATGTACTGCGTTCTCCCCCTTTCAGATGTTCATGAAATTCCGCATAGGAGTTCTGCCTCTCACTTCTCTGCGTTATTCGGGAAAACAGTCAAGAAGCAAGGCAGATACCGGGAGCCTGAAAAGATGGGTTGTATCGGTAATTCATAGCCCTGGAGAGCGATTTATGAACGTGTTCTTTATGGTTAAGTTTGGGTTTGATTCGGGGTGATTCCAAACTATTGATTCGTTCAACTCCGGTTTGGTTTTCTCTAGGTCACGGGTGAACTAGGATTCAACTCACTTCTGAGCGGGTGGGTTAGATGTCGTTGGCCAGCTAGACGTGCAATTAGGTGCTAATGCACTATGCGTTGAGAATGACGCAGTGACTCCTTTTCAATTCCCGAAATCTACTAGCCTCACGATATTTCTAAATTTGCCCCTCCTAAAAGGCTATAGCAAAGGTGCACATGACAGTGCCGACTACACATATATGAATATATTTCACATATATTATTGTTCTCGAGGCCAAATTCCGGTCCACAATTGCGAACCACGACTGTTGCATCATGTGGCAGGTGATAATCGTGCTGGGAAAAAGGTAAATGGTAGTCCGCCAATTCGGACCGGAATTCGGCCCCGAAGACGACAGTACATATATGATCATGGAGCTTATTTATCAAATTCATGGAATGTATAAATTGTATCGCTCAAAGCTTTGACATTGCGTTTCGGGCTCTGAAAATCGTCCTTTTGAATTTTGAATTAATTTGAAAATTTGTTCACTGATCGATTCGCACGAAAGTTGACCTCTTAAACCTCTCAAATCGTGCGGAATTATATAGCCCCCCATATAAAAAAAAAGAAAACACCAGAAACTGAAAAAACAAGCGCCGACGCCGGCAGAGTTGATTACCAGGAGCAGTGTCAGGCTCCGTCCTTACGTGGCGACAGCGTGCGATTACGCGAAGTCGATGATCATCGTGGGCACATGATTCGCTAGCCGCTCACACGCGCTCCTTCACGCGCGCCCTCGCCCGCGCGCTTACGTCGGCACCACGAAGCAAGCAGCAGGTTTCAAGCTTACTGCTTCATAACTAAAGCAGGTGGAAAAAACCTGTAGCAAAACTATTGCCCTTGTTTTCCATAATCCCACCACGGAAGCCGAAAACAGTGGAAATCATCAGCCGTTGCGCCGACTCGAGCGATTGATCACCCGATAAAAAGTTTCCAATCGAATCAACACGAGGTAGGGGGTGTTTGCTGTGTTAATTTGCGGGCACGGGCTGCTCCAGAGTTTAGGAGCGTCGAGAGGCGCACAACAGCGTGAACGCCTGCTCTCGTCACGTATGGACGCGGCCTCAAACACGATTTGACAACCTGCTTGGAAAGAACGCCGGAATTAAGCTTTATTAAGCGCTGGTTAGCAGGAAGTAGCGGTGTGCTTGCGGATGAACTTGCTAATCAAACTAAACTAAACCAAAACAAACCAAACCAAACCGTAAAATGCGCGCTCTGAATCCCAGCCCAGATCGACTTGTTTCCAACTCATCGTCCGCACCCGTCACATCGTGCTTGTGTACTTTCGATTTTTAGATCCTGCTTAGCAAGTTAATACCCACTCTTCAGCAAATCAATCGATATTATCGATCTTTAGGTAGGGTTTCTTCGGATGGGGTGAGAGAGGTGAACCGAAAAATTCATTTATTCGTTCATTCGATTTTCAATCGATTTTCGATGTTTGTTCGTTGGTGCTCTGAAATCTGTATTACTCAAACTTTATTCAGGGAAAAAATAAAATATAATAAGGTAGTGAGACAATTAAAAAAAAAGAAATTATTCGGCGTCCCTTCATCCATTCGAATTTAAGAATAGAATATGCTCATTTATTCGATCATTCGAAAAATTCTATCGATCGGTTTTCGGAAAGGCACAATTATAGCATTCTGTACTGAATGCAAAAGTGCAAAAAAAGATGCGGTCTCTAGAAAAAAAACTACTGGAAACAGTAAAAGCGAACAGTAACAAAAAAAGTAAGCAGATAGAATGAAATTAAGGACGTGAGCGTAAGAATGTAAAAAGCCTCAGAGAGGCCGATACTCTATATTGCGTCAACGTTTGTGAGAAATCTCCTGAAAAGTAGCCAGCGCTAGCGTAAAAAATGCTAGATGAGCAGCAGACAGATAATATGACAGTTTACAAGTCGTGGTCACGCCCCCACTGCGTGGGCGGATAAATTTGTAGACGACGCCTGAGTTCGCCAGAGTATGGGTTCAAATTTCACCACGCATTCTTGTTCTTTCATTTTCGATTAATTTTTCGTTTGTTTTGTGTATTCATGATTTGTATGTAGCGTAGTGTTCTTACACTAGACTTTGTGTTGAATGATTGAGAGACGTGTTATATCGCAAAGGAAACTGTTTCGGGCTCGATTCTGGAATGATTGATGCCCTGTGTAGGATCATGACAACTCACGATCGTGAATGAGATCATGACTATTGATTCGAGAACTATCGGTCTGAGCTGAATTTCATCGCGTGATTTTCCTTGCTCACTTTTTCTTATAGAAATTTCCTTGCTTTCTTCCATAGGTAATGTTTTCACCTTCTCGCGTTATTTCCGGTCTTCTTACTTTTTATTCCCTCCTCACAATCACTCCACTCCTACTTGTCGGGAAAAAGTGATTTCTTCATGAAGGGTCCTTCAGGAGGCGCTTCTCAACACGGCTGACTGCGAAGACCCGATGGAGACGCTACAGGTACTTTCTCAGTAAAGATGGTGTACACAGTGAATGTACGTTTTGGTTATGTTTTTCTTGCATAATAATTGTCATTTGCACTTCTGGGCTGAGGACGTTGAGTAGACTCTGGAAGAAGACTCCGACTACGATCACGAACGTCCCAATACACCTCTTCCAACGAAATCAACGCTCTGTAACGAGAGGTTGATTATAGAGGAGATGGTGAGTCCATCTCCTTCAAGACCTACAGAGTAGGAAAAATCAATGTCAATCACAGAAGCGCTGGAGCGCTACATACCAAGAAACCACAGAGGGGACGCTTCCGTTGTCTCGTGGGAAGGCTCGCTTTGCGTGGAAAAAAGGGAACACCGATTAAGACTCCTGCGTGCCTTTGAGAGGGAAGGTGAGGTTACTTCTTCACCATCTATATTCTAAAATTCTTACTTGTGCAAATAATAGGCTGTTCTTTGTTTGCTTCCAGGAGAGATCAGTAAGACAAGGACTGTTGTTTTGCAAAGGCTTTCAGCACTAGGACGACAAAAAGTGGTTTAAGCGACGGAGCGAGGTGAATGGCCTAGTTCGAGAATTTGTTATTGGTCTAAACTATAAGTCCAACTTTATCAGATCTCCCACTTTCCCATGGCATCAAAGAAATTCCCAAAAACTCGGAAAAGCGGCTCATGCTCGAGGATCACTTCCTTTGTGACGGCGCGAGTCAAATGTGTTCTCGGTCGTGCCCGGAGGAAACGAGCTATTTCAGGAACGATGGGAATTTGTCAGCTCCTGGGCGTCTACTTCTCCTAGCTTTTGAAGCGCTTCACTTGGCGTGTTCATTGTGTTCCTTTCAAAGCCGAATTTGTTGCTACTCAAGAGACAATACTTTCAAGGTGAATGGATCTTTCAATCGATATCTCAAACATAAGCTTTATTCAACTTTGCAGGCGCTGAGCCAGACATACAGGCAGTTCTGCGCTTCCGTTGCCTTCCAAACGGCTTCTGGACATATGGTACTCATCCCGGAATCAGCTCCGACAGATCATGCTTTCAGTTACGTACGTATTCGTCAACGTTCCTTGATAAGAGATCCACGATTGTATGGTTTCCGTTATCATTTTAGTCTGACGCATGGACTAGGCGGCTGACCGTGCGGGGTTGGCGGCCTCACTGGAGAATGTGGTTTCGATTCGTGCGGAGTGATCTACCGTCGCAGCCCCGTCCATTCATCAGACTAAAGTTATTGTGCAAACTCTACATATTTTGTTTTTGTGCACTGCTGGAGATGCGAAAAAAACGGTTTTGTTTCGGTTGTTTTATGATGCGCAGTCAAGCTTACTAGAACTTTGGCGTGGGGAACAGTATATTATCAGTAGCGTTCCATTCTATATATAAATTTGCCTAATAAAATGTTTTGAAGGTTAAAAATTTTGTTGCATACTATTGAGAATAGAGCAAATGCAGGTAATAGACGAAATGAAGAACCCTTATATTTTCTAATGACATGGCCTTAGGCGTTCATTATGGAGTGTGGGAATAGGTTGACTTGTATATCTGTCGACCCACCACTGAGAACTACTCAATGTGGCCCATGGAAAGAAAAATTTCTCTTTCTGTGGTCACATGTCATGCGAAGGGAATAAACGGCGAAACAAAAAAGATGGATTTTTTTCAAGATTCATTCAAGTTAGATACTTCTTACTAGAGAGTCTTTAGGTATATAATTCAGCATAGAAGACGACTAGTGGGATATGGTGCTCCTCCTCCGTGGTCACCTCATACATATTCGGTCTTTTAGTGACGATCTACGGTAATCACAACTAGATCAGCTCGGCGAAAGTCGATATTCTCATCGCCTCTCTGCGGCGATGTCATTTAAATCAGACGGCTCTCGCTGGGAGACGATTTCTCAGGGGATAAAAACTTCCAGAAAAAACCAGGACGGCGGCTGGAAATTCGTAAGTCGGTCTCTCATCTATGGTTCCGTAGTTCTGCTAACTGAAGCTTATCTTGATGCTAACCTATTGTCTACCTCCCTCGTTTTGTGCCGGTTGAAGTGAAGCTAATCGGGCCTATCATGTCAAAATCATCTTATCACTGTTATATTTTAAAATGACCGACCCCTCCACTGCTTGCTCCGTCCGGACTCATCCGAGCAAGCTAGTCTTTAACTCTAACAGTGACCGTTTTTGCTCCAGCTTTCGCACACACCGTTTTCGCTCCAGTTTTCGCCCGCAACTGCGGACATTTGGAGCCTTCGCTCCGATTAAGCGGGAAATCCGAAAATCGAAATTCTGCACGGACCTTGCACCCAAAACTGTCGGACCTTTTCTGCAACTTTTGAATGAGTGGAAAACCTTCCGATATGAAAAGCAAGTCACGACGCACTTAACGGCCGCCTTGATGCCATCTGGGCTGAGTTTTTCGCCTGTTGCTAATCAGCTTCAATAGAGAGTATCGCATAATCACTTTTTGAGTTGCTGTGTTCAATCAGTTGGCCTATTGAAAAATTATGCATGTACGTCTAGTTGGTTATGTTGACGAGTTACATTCATGTAAGAACTCAGCCCTTTGGGTACTGTCCAATCTCATGTGCATGGCGTTTTCCATAGAATAATATCGGTAGATTTACAATATTCGAGCTGTGCAACTTTGAATTTATAAAAACAACATACTTTCCTAACCTAACTCACATTTTGTTACAAGGCAAACCAAGCATAAGTTACTGGAGAACTTCGAAAGTATCCCGAAATAATTATAACTTCCCCTTTGACTGTTATTCTACGTACATAACAATTTTGGTTTAAAAGCTCAGAAACTATAAGGGCACCAACCCAGGCAACGATGCGGACTCATCGCCTACAGAAATCGGCGAATAGTACTTACGTCGCTCAGGGACTATTCCTACCGTGCTCGAAAATTCTGATTAGGACGAGAGGTGTGCGATTTTTTGTTTTCTGGCCATTTTGGTATTTCTGTTTTCCGTTTTCTGAAAAATCGGCGAAACCAGAAAAAAATCAGAAAAAGTAATAATGAACGCTTTTCCCGGGAGTTGTGAGGGTTTACAAAGGATAAGATGTGGTTCATCAGGACGAGCTGGTTGACGGTAATATTTTTAAATTGCTATTTCCTAATGTATTTGATTGAGTTCATCAAATATTTACACTAGTTCTAGATACCTGTTCTGGAGGAGCCTTTTATATACATATGCCAGCAATTTCCTGATTTCACTTATAATCCTCCCGTCCTGCGTCCTAGGCCAACCACTTTTTGAACTGAGTATGCTCTCATTCCAAACTCAATCTTTGCGAGGGAGAAGTTCAGAGCGGTAAGCGCATCTTGGAAAGCGAATTGTATTGTTAGTATCTCTTGAGCTCCCATAGTAAAATTGCGCAGTATTCCGCTCCGAGCTGCTGGTTCCGAAAAGTTATAAGCGTTTTCAAGCTAAGGTTACCCATCAGACACTTTTGAGGTAGATAAGGGTACCCATCAGACTTTTTTGAGGTATTTAAAAAATTGAAATTGGCTCAAAACTTGTATGGAAGGATCAATTATTGTGCTGAAAACGAATCTAGGATCCGTTTGCCGAAATCGTGAGGTCTACTGTAGATTACGGTAGGTGCCATGCCACTCATGGGCAGAACATACCTTCGTTTTTCGACAAACAACAAGTTTACGCCAAATTCGTATTCAGCACGCCACATAGAAGTTTTGAGTCAAATCTGATACTTTTACCGGACTACCGTGCATCCACCGCAATCTAACTCACGCTGCCGAAGTTCGATAAACGGACATCAGATTCATATTGAGCTCTCCGAGTAACCCCTGGAGAAAAGTTTCGAGTCACATATATCGCAACATTACGGAAATCGTTTAAAGTTGAGTTTTGCCAGCAATTTTCTCCCGAATTAAGGCTTGCAATCATTTGATCTTCACACCTCAGAAAATCGAAAAATAAGCCTCAGATTCGTGATCAGCACACCAAATAACCCTCATGAGAGGATTTTGGGTCAAAATTGAAGCATTTTCTTTTATGCTCAACATCCGTAATAATCCGTAAAAGTCGAAAACGCGATCATTCAATTCAAAGTTTGAGAAATGTCATTTTACCCAAACTATGTTCAGAAGAGCTATTTTGACCTCTGAACCCTTCTATGAGGTCCGTTTCCACACTCTGGAGAAATTACTGAGTGTTGTGGAGGAAAAAAAACACAAAAAACGACCGCAATGAGCAAATAAATCCTTTTAGCGAGCAGCTCGCTGCAAGGTACTAAGCAGTTACTATGTATATATGCTCGAGAAGTACTAATAATAGAATTCATTTTTTTGCTGATACGTTTACCAACCTGAACACTTCCTCTGTTACTGGGAAAAACTCTGTAGCGTAGTGGCAGCCATCGCTATTATTGCCATACGCGACCGAGTCTTCGATCCACGTCAAAAACGAACCAACCCTAGGATCCCTCTGGGATTTATAGATTGGTAGCACGCTTGTCAAGAAGTTGAAAACACTGGCATGAGCATCGTCTGGCCTTCCAAGTTATCGTATAAGCCCAACACGCCCTAATCGGAATGTGTGGCATATCCCCAAGTAATGATAAATGAGTTCGCGATAATAAATGATGTGATAAATGTTGAAATATTAGCCATTTTAGATAGAAAGCAACATGAAGGACAACGATTGTATACATGCGTATGATTAGCACGGATTGTGATTAGCACGGATTGTGAAGAGACTTCGCGTTCACTGTTGAAGGTTGGCGCAAACTCGGTACACCCATGTTAATATAGGTGTACCGAGTTTGCGCCAACCCTCAACAGTGAACGCGAAGTCTTTTCACGGTCCATGACGACGCGATATATGCAGGTTTTGGTGTTCCAAACATGTTTCTGTTTTATGTTTTTTGACAAAGTCGATTTTCTGTTTTCTGAAGTTTTTTTTTTCGAAAATTTCCGCACCCACTTGATTGGGACTGATCGTTAACAAACCTGCTTGGTGATCCGGTTGATCGCTCGCAGCCACAAATATGGGACTGACCGCTAGCTGGTTGGCTAATGCACCAGCGTAGCCGCGTCGACCACAGTATACTGTCCTGTGTGGTAAGGCGAGCTCATCGCCGGTTGAATACCATATTTAGGATACAACCCGCGTTTTCTCGATTGCGCTTGCTACCCGGCGTTCTTACCAGACGGATGATGTAGTGACGCCGTGCCTAATATTGTTTTTTGGCCCTACGTAATTGCGCTATAACTGATAATAATATTCATTCGATTGACCCCGGATCGGTTCTAGTTTTCCAGACGTATCGACAGCGAGCCCACTTAGAGATGACAGCACAAAAAAGCGTTTTTGTCGCTGTTGACCCCAAACTCGTTCGCATGGTGCGTCGCGATGAGTCCGCAGCTTTACCTGAGAAGAGGAGGGGGGGAGTAGTAAGGTGATCTCGATGGTTTCCACAACATTCGGCTTGTATTTTCTGAATTCATCTGAACAAAATTTCTGTGTCCATGCTAATTACTCTTGAACGAACACAGCTTGACGTTTTGTTTTGTAGGAGGGGAGATTTGCCAACAGAGGTTTAATTTAATGGCAGTGGTCGCGGTTAAACATGCTTGTTCACCTTTTTCCTCTAAACTCTTTTCTGGATCTAGAAGAGTAGGACCTACGAGAAAAGAATGCGCAAAAAAACAGTAAAATTATCAGTCTCAACTTTCCGGTCTTTTCATGGTGGACGAACCGACTCCACACCATCGCCATCGATGATGTCTCGTATCAAAACCATCCGCTAGCTTAAAATCTCCATCCAATAAGTGACCAATTTTCTAAGGACCCGCCTGCTCGAATATTTATGTCCTCATCTAATCAAAGCCTTGACTTAAGTGTTTTATAGCGTGTTCAACTGTTTTCAATAGTTGAATTTGCAATTATTTCTGCCTCTGAATGTCACTCAATTTTGACCACTCAGCAGGAACTTCGATCTTTTTGAGCGTAGCTGTGCACGTGTGCACGGATCGGCAACTTGGAAACCTAATAACTCTAATTGTAGCCCGTTTCTTGGGGACAGGGGCTGTCTACACACCGAGGGAGAAGTTGTATCGTTTTTTCAGCTTGAAATATCACGCCACTCAACGCGAGCGAAGTGGTCCCGAGTGGAATAAGAGCCGCAAAGGCGGGACAACTCCTCCCTCGGTGTGTAGAGAGCCTCTGTCCCCGTTTCTTGTCTCGTAAGCTTCGTGGTTTTTAAGAAGTTTGCGAACTAAGCTTACTTTTATGATTTTCTCAACAAATTTTCTCATCGCGACCGCTTTTAATTTAATTTAGTTGATTACGTCGAATGGACGCGCATCATACACAACAGTTGAGTGGTGAAACGTATGAAAAGTTGTAGAGAAAGAAAACCCGCTATCTAACAGTGATTCAATTTCAAAACTGATAGCTCACTGTCCCGTAAACTGTCATAAGATTAGTGCAGTTGGCCCATTATTGGAGGTAAAAAATAGTCGATAGCAGTGTCTGTTTCTGCAGAACTGGGTCGATTTACGGGAGACCAGCAGTTCTCCGAATTATTTTCAGGCCGCGGCGAAGCTCGTCGCGCCGCGGCAAGATTCGGACGAGTTTCACTTGCCGTGATGATTGCAATTGGAGCACGTTATCGCGCGCTGCAATGTTTATTCACTTCCCGACCCATTTGCAATTTCTTTCGTTCTTAACTTTGTTATCTGTTTCGCCTTTCTCCTCCCCTCATTTCGCTAATAGCTTATTTTTTATTTTTGGAATACTTCCTGTTGTCTAATTCCCGCTTTCTATTTAAAATATGTTCGATCAGAAATGCCTTAATTTTCAGGATATTTCCTTATTCAATATTCGTTCTATTGTCCGGTATTGACAAAAAAGCGGGATACGTTACGCTCGGTCGACGGAAAAGAAGTAAGTAGTATTATACCCTGGAAGCAACTTCAGTCTTGATGTGACATCTTTTCTGATTTTAATTGAAGGTAAACTTCTGTTTTGCACCACATCGGACACATCTTTTTGATCATTTGTATATTTCTCAATTTTTTTTTAACTGAAAGCTCGACAAACAAAAAGATTCAGCGGTCGATAACATTAAACGTGATCGAAAGATGATTAGCGATAGGGAGCGGGATAGCTTAATTGAATTCGCTCTTTTTGTGACAAAACAGGAAAATATTACTGAGATCATGAGTCAGCTCCTCATAGAGTTCAAATGGTTTTTTTTTCTCGGGGTGTCAATCCTAGTGTGATTGTTTATTGTATTGAACTTTGCTTGAAAACTTTCCATTCCTCAACCCAACAAATTCAGACAGATTCAGCGGTCGATAACATTAAACGTGATCGAAAGATGATTTTTTTTCATTTCTTTACGCGCGAACCGATCAGTAAAAAATATTTCGTGACGGTTGATCATGGAGAAAAATGCGATTCGACGCCAGTCACTGGTCATAACAAATAATACACGACCCTCAGAAATCCTGGAACCTTTTCTTTAATTCCTATTCGTAACCTCAAATTACCTAGCTGGAAGAAGTTCGGAGTTTCTGTTCGAGGGGAAGGGGGGCTCCAGTGCGCCGCGGCCGATTTAGGGTTGGAGACTAAAGCGATTAGATTTTTATAATTCTGAGTGGGGTTATTAAACGTTCCGTTTCCCCGAAGGTTTAAAACCCTGAGGTGATCCAAATCTCAAGATTGCGAGATTTATATGTGGCCCTATTCTCGGAAAAAGCCGGATATGTGAATAGTTTCTTCGCGATTTAAATTTGGAATAGAAATAGTGCAGAAATTGCCGATGTACCGAAATTGCTCAAGCACACTAGAGCGCTCATTAATTAAAAATTAATATGAGCCCATACTCCAATAAAATTAGGTGAAAAAATTAGGTTTTTAACTGGAGAATACCAATACTCTCATCCTGCTGCATAGCGGAATGATGGGAAGAAATCAACTATTTGACGTTGAATGGAGTTGTTCATCCGTGATTGACCGTTACTTGAAAATTTTTACTGCTAGAGTTACGTTATCCACGTTCTGGCCAAACAGGGAAGGGGCCATATGCTGTCAAGATTCATGAAAAAATTGTTCAGCGCAGTTAAAAGCACGGTGCGGACTTCTGCGACAACCACTTTCTTTTATTCTTACAGGTTCTGCTGCTGCTCGTGATATTGTTACGTGGAAGTTGAGGTCCAAGATGACGGATGCAAAAATGAAAAGAGCGGCAGTTGGCACCATTGAGAACGATTCTGAGGAATCCACATATAGGTGAGGTTCGTTGATTAGTTTTCACATTCCTTTGATTTATTGCCACTCATTGCTGGCAGGTTAAAGCAGTTGTCTACGGGAAAGCTGTGGGGACATTGATACAGGTGAATCAGTTGTTTTTGCCTGGAAAAAGGCCCTACTGCGGACCTGAATTTGATCAAGCGTCGGCAAATAGGCGATGGAGTCATGATTAGCACCCCAAGGAACTCGCCTTAGCCAAGTTCAAATCAATGCAGAGACTTCGACATGGGGTCAAGCAGATTGTTTGACCGAACCTACCCTACGTCCTGCTCCCCGCATTGACAAAAACCTTATTTTCACATTCTTACTAAGTGCAAACTTCTTTGACAATTTCGGGACTGAAATTTTTCGAGAAAAAAATCAGAACTCTCGCAGTTCCCCACCCGACTGACGCACCTCTAAGCGTGTTTCTTCTTTTCGGTCAGCAAATTTCACGCCCTTCTATTTTTTTGAAGCTTATTGCGTCGCCCTCTGCTATTACCGAAAAGTAATCGCTTGACCCTGCTGTATTTGAAGGCAGGGTCCGGGAAGAATTTCGATTCTGAGATTTTCCGCTGAATCTGTGCTCAAGGTACAGGTAGTCCGAAGGAACATGCGCAAACTGCTTGAAAACCGGTCTTCTTCAAGTTATTCCAGCCACTTCCGTTAGCCGATGATCCAGAAAAGTCAGAAAAGTGTGGCCATCGTCCATATTTTAGCCGTTGTCCACGCATTCTTCAAAAGTGCTGTGTAATTATCGGTCATTCCAGTCATGATTATCATGCTGTGAATACCGTAATCCCTGACTTTCAGGCTGTTTTCTCCAGAAATACGGACTTAGAGTTTGTGAAAATTTTGGACGGTGTCCAGCTAGACCAGCCCAATCTATCTAACCCGAATTTCGGTGGTGTCAAAATCTGATCAGACCTTGCCTTTAAGCTGCCGTATATGAACCACACTTCCTTCACAAATAAACACGAAATGGACCGGATAGGCGCACTCAGCACCTCGAAAGACAACTGGACAAGGGTCAGGAAAAGTGAAGAAGTTTCTTGTATTTGAATACCTACGATAGCATTATTTTCCCCTGAGAGTGTTCAAAGTTGGGATCAAGAGGCTGTTGTAACGCGGGACAGCTTGTGGGTTGAAAGAGGTCGAACTATTGCCGACTGGAACTCGACACTAATGAAACAAGCATTGGATAGTGTGTGCCGTGTGCGATCACACGCACTGCGCGGCACTTAATCGCCGTTGCCAGAGAACTGGTCCGCGTCTGATTTTTCCAGCCACGAAGAAGGGCACCGATCCGGGGTTTCCCTCCCTTTCCACAGTTAGCAGACTGAATGATCGTTCTAGGAGCGAATTTATATAAAAGTTGTTTGTTTTTCGTTAATTAACACGATTCTTTCAAAGGTGAATATCTTTGCCGTGGTTCTTTTCAAATGGACTGACTTTTTGGTCTCATTCATCTTTCTTTACCTATCCATACGCCTAGCGGAACAACCTGGAACAGTATCAAGCGGGGCGTTGCGTTTTTTTTAAATCGCAGCGACCCCCCTACCTATAAATTTTTTTCCAGAATAAAATTTTTGCGACCCCCCCTACCACGAGGCGCGATTTCTGGGCAGTTTATATTTGCTTACTGAAACTGTCAGGCACGAAAATTCGTTCAATAGCCGGGCTTAAATCTGATCCTTCCCTTTCGTGACCAAAAATATCGAGAATTTTTGGGATATCTTCACCAAACTTTAATTTTCGGACCGAAATTTTGCGGTCCCCTCCTAACCTTCTTTTCGGGCCAAACTCCCCCCCCCCGAACCCCCTTACAAAAGTTCACATCCCCCCTTGACCTTGACGTGGAGAGGAATGCAATGTTATTCTGTACTACATCATCCGTTGGGCAAAAAGGTAGAGAAGAAGACGAGTGCCCATTCGGCAACCTTCCGAGTTTTCAGAAAAGTCTTTCGGCTCTGACTCCCAGGACTTCTTCTTCCTTCCTGGTCTGAACTGAACACGATCATGGGGTTTCTATTCTTGGTAATCTGAGACTCATTGTAGGCGGCGCATTGCCCCGCATTGTATGGGATCACAGACGGCACCCATTATTCGACGCTTGTTTCAGCTGTGCCTTATGTCCAGGCAGCAACAGAAACCCTAGAAATTGTGTCCATAAATGAAAATTTGTGTGAAGGGTTGGAGAAACTCTGCTGGATGAACGGAATTTCGGGAGGGGTGATAATAAGATTTTGGGAAATTTTGAACACAAGGGGGTCGTAACATCGCCGAGGTCCGAGACATCGGCCTGCTAGATCGTATACCAACAACCCACGACTCAAATTTGCTTTTAGTCTAATGGCGTCCTATTCCGTGGGCAGTGACAAGTCTAATCAGGGACCTCGACCGTAGTACTGTTAACCTGTCGTGTCGTGTTCAGCTCCCAGACTGTTCCCCTGAACGAAGCTGAGCACTTTTTTCCTGACTCCTGAGTCTGAAAAGTGGAATAGTGCTGAGAAGTGTCTGCTTTTAGTCTTTAATTGATGTTTGGTAGCTAGGGTCTGATAATGTATAGCCTATCTCCCTCATTTTGAGCCGGCCGAAGTATGGCTTATCGGGCTTATCATGTCAAAATCTCCTTATCATTGTTTTATTTTGCCTTGACTGACCGCTCCAATGTTTGCTCTGCCCGGACTCATCATAGCAAGCTAGGCTATACGTAAAATACAGTGAAGTGTTGGGCCTGGGCAAGCGGGCTATGGGAAGTCTGTTCACAACGCACATTTTACTCGAACCTGTGGTTTAAAAAAATCGGTTTTATCTTCATTATTATAGTCTATTCTTGCAGATTGCTTTGTTGCTATCATCAGCAGCGTTGCGTGCCAGACTGGAGGCGGATAGCTCGAGCCACTACTGCCTGTTCGAAATTAGTTTGTTTTCGCTGGTGTGGGACGTGCTAATGAGGTAAGTTCTTGTATCTGGCTTGATTTTTATTCAAGTTTTGGACTGCTACATTGTTAAAGCGCTTTTAAAAACGTTCTGCTTTCTTGACCCCTCGGTCTTTTATCAGTTTTGGTGAAAATTCGGTTATGCTGTCCTTATCGGAGCAAAAATCCGCTCCGCAGTTACGGACGACCGCTGTTTCAACTCGCAGCGTGATCATCATCGTGGTGGTACAATCGGGTGCCGGCACGATTACCCCGGGTGCGCCCGAAGAGGCGGTCTGAGGGCAATTTACAAGCGAACATGCGTGGCTCGGCGTTTTCCCACTGTCTTCCCGCACTCTCCTCGCCGCACGCCTCTCGTCCTGAACCCAGCCCAAGCCCTATAGCCAGAAAAACGAAGCACGCTAGCGGATCTGAACGAGAATTTGGTTACGATTTTCTAACTAACCTCAGGAAGTATACGTGCAGTCGGTACGGATGGCATTGACACTTTTAGTTTCTTACTGACTGCTGGCACAAACTTGGTTCACATATGTTATAAGCGCCGAGTTGGCAGGCGGAGGGCTGACATACTGCAAATGTGCCATAGCCTGTCGCTACCACTGTCGCTGTCGCTTTGCAGTGCACTGCGACAGCGACAGATTTATAGGGCGGGAGGCGGTCGCTGTCGCTGTGCAGAGCGACGCGACCATGTGTCGCAAAAGTATACCTACCCCTAAGTGTCGGACGGCGGAATACCCTGCTCGTCTCGCTGCGGGCAGAGACCGAGGAGACAGCCGTGTTCACTTGTGATTTTCCCCGTAACCCCGAAGAAGCACTCTGATATGAGGGACCTAAGAGCGCATGGCGCTCGCATTTTCTCGCGGACGAGCCCCTTTCATATCGCGATGCTTTTTTCTCGGATATTCCTGGAATTATTAGCCACCGTCATTCGATTTCGTCTGCCTTGCCGCCCAAATGATCACTATTTCTCCTATATGTATCAAGTGCCTCTTTGCCCTCCCTCAATCACCCCTTGTCCTAGCGCAATCATATTCGTGCTGCGGTATGCTAACTTACCATGTGGTTAGCATTTCTCCCATTTTTGTCAGGGAAAAGGTTACCACTAAGAACGCCGTCTTCTTATCCGGAAAGCAAGCACGCTCGTAGCGATCACAATGGACGCAGGGCTACCGTATTTGTGCGCGTAAATTAAATAGCGCCAGCTGCATGGCAGCGGACTTTGTCACATATTTTACGACAGCCATTTTTTTTGGCGTATGACTGCCCGCCCAGGTGAATCTCAACCACGAGACGTTGTGTTACTCCGGAAATGTCGAGAATTGTTCTTTGGCGAATTTATAAATTAGCAGGCGGGTTTGATTGTTGTTGTAAAGCTGTGAGGGGATAACTGTCGAACTGCGTCGACGGTGCTTTACCTGAGATACATTTTTTTTTGCCGTAAAAAATTTCCTTCTACTATGGCTTGAAGATTGTATAAATGAAATCATCCTTTTGTGACAATAGTTTCAAAACTTTCAAGAACTCTCTTTTTTTCGCGGATATTCTTCTACTCGTGTCGCTTTTTTATCGCGACGGAATTATACTTCTTTACAGTTGTGATGAAACATAGCTCCATAGTCAACTTTCATCTTCACGCGACCGTTTTCGAATCAGGCTAATGGTGAAAAGGAAGAATACTAATTGTAACTTATTGCTGGTCAGGAAATAGGGTAATATATGTGACAAAGTCCGCAGCCATGCAGCCGGCGCTATTTAATTTACGCGCACAAACACGGTAGCCCTGCGTCCATTTTGAGCGTACTTGTATCCGGAAATTGGATCCCGGCATTCGTTGTGAATTTTCTAGTGTAAGAGGTTACGCATCACCAATGAGGTTATGGGAGACAGAGATAAGCGAAATTTTCTGTTTTCTGCCCATCTTTACCCAGTTTTCTGGTTTCTGTAAAAACAGGCAAAATATGGCAGGTATGCCACCTATCTGATGCTATCTCGAAGGCTATGAAAGCTGCGATCCCTGAAGGTCGCGTCAAGACCTTCTTTCCCAATGTCACCAGGGAGACAATACAGAAGATAAGAGCAAGGGACGCAAAGAGAGCTGCAGATCACCTTGACCCAGATATCGCAGAGCTGGATAACGAGATCAGGAGGGACCTTGACAGACACAAGAGGGAAACTTGGGAAAAGTTTACTGAGAAGATGAACTTCAGAAGTGATGCAGCAGCAACGTGGAAGGCTTTGAAAAAGATCTCCGGAAAGTTCACCTCCGCCAACGATTCCACGATTGAATTTGAAGGTGGAGTCTTCAAGTCAGGGAAAGAGGCCGCAAATGCTCTTGGGAAGCATTTTTTCATCACTAGAACCAAAAGAGAGAAGCAGAACAGAATAACTGTACGGGAACTCTGTAAGTTGCCTCTCATGGATGTAGATGATGCAGTCACGCCTGCACAGGTCGAGAAGGTGATAAAGGAGATGAGTAACTCGAAGACAGTAGGACCAGATGGTTTGAGCCCAGCAGTCCTCAAGAGACTGCCCAATGAACTTCTGCTCCTTCTCGCTGACGTCATTAATACTTCGTTTCGCACATGTACATTACCCCAAAATTGGAAAGTCGCTCATGTGATTCCACTGCCGAAGCCGGGAAAGTCACCATCCACGGCTAATGGGTACCGGCCGATCAGTCTGCTCTCACCCATTGCCAAAGTTGCCGAAAAAGTGGTTGTGGAGGAGCTGGCCGAACACAACAACAACAAGCAACAGCAGCAGCATGGTTTCCGTAAATTACATTCCACCACTACGGCCTTGTTGGAAATTGTGAGCTATGTTCTGGACGGCTTCAATGCCATGAAACCCCAACGTACTGTTGGTGTGGCCCTCGACTTGACAAAGGCATTTGACACTGTCAATCTTGGCCTACTATCAGAGAGTCTGTTGAAGTCTACCATTACGCCATGGCAGAAGCGGTGGATAACTGCCTTCACTAAAGTACGTCGGGCAAATGTGCTATTCCAGGGACATGTTTCCAATAGCATCCCCATCGCCGCTGGTGTCCCTCAAGGAGGAGTTTTATCGCCTGCGCTTTTCAGTTTATATCTAGAAGATCTGCCCGTTCCCCCTCAAAACATCAAGGTCGCTGCATACGCGGATGATATTACTATTCTGTGCCGAGATCGCGACATTAAGGTAGCCGCCAGTAAGATCAATGACTACTTGATCGAGTTGAAATGTCTCTTCGATCGCAAAATGATCGCAGTCTCTGCCTGCAAATCATCCGTCACCGTCTTTTCCATTTGATAACGCAGAGCACAGTGCCCATCCTATGGTGAAGTGGGACGAAACTCAGTTGCAGGCCACCCGATTCCCCAAACTACTTGGACTCGTGTTGGATCCTTCGTTGAAGTTCCATAAGAACACTGAGCAGAAGCAAGCCACAGTGGAAACAAGACTCAACGTCCTGCGTGCTCTCGGTGGAACGTCCTGGGGATGCAATGAAGAAACGATCCTGACCACGTATAAGGCTATTGTGCAACCCGCCTTGGAGTATGCTGCGCAAGTCTGGCAGCACATCGTGTCGGACTCATCTAGGTCCAAGCTGCAGCGCGTCCTAAATTGTGCTCTGCGAATTGCAACTGGCTGTTCTGAGAGCTCTCCAATTGAGCACTTACACGCCGAAGCTCGCATATTGCCTGTTAGAGACCACTGCCAACTCCAGGCGCAACATATGTACATTAACATCGTGAAGCAGCCGAATCATCCATCGCGAAGAGTACTGAACCCGGTGAGAGAGAGATGTATCAGAAAGCCTTTCGCCGATGCTCCGTCGAAAGTAGATGTGCAGTGATGGACCGAAGCACAACAAGAACGCCTCCGTCTCTTACGCGCGGAGCATACCCGATTCGTGAAGGAACACTTGAGCAGAGTTGCCATAAACTCCATCCTGGGAGTCGAACCTCCGAAGGTCAGCGAGACCGAGATGGAACTTGGCAGGCGTGCCAGGTGCACCCTTGCCTCGTTACGCTGTGAACACTCCCCCATGTTTATGTCATATTTGCATAGGATTGATAACAGCAAACCTGACGAGTGCCCTGATTGCGGTAGTCAAGTGCTTACTACTGCGCACCTGTTCAATTGCCCGAAAAGACCGACTACATTAACGGCAATTAATCTGTGGACGAACCCTACGCTAGTGGCCGAGTTTCTGAACCTATGACAGAACCCTCTCTGTGGCTGCAAAGAAGAAGAAGAAAATATGGCAGAAAAAAGAAAAATCGTGAACCACGATTCGCAGCAGGATCGTTTTAAAGACGAAATGCCAAATTCATCGAAGGTAGTCCAACACTTTGAGGGTAAACCAAACCCAGGTTCTGTGCAGTTCCCCCACGCTACTCATTTTAATCTCGCTATAGTGGTTATTCATCCGGACGCGTGTGGGGTGGTGACAGGAGGCGCTGCTGTTCCGTGTACAGGCGTATACAATCCTCTGCCAAGGATCGTATACGCCCAGTTTGCTCAAGCGCACCATGAGTCATGGCTTTAGCCTATTCATACTCCAATGCCACGCTCGGGCGTCTCACGCTAGCGTTTAGAAGTAGGAGTTGCGCATTACATAAACAGTTTTCAATGTATTCTTTATATCCTCATTATTATGGCGGGTGTAGCCGCGAAACTAATGGCTGCTTACCGCTCAGCAGCCCGCGCGCCTGTCAGGTGCGCCCGTTGATCACCACATTTCTCGTCGGCGCGCACGGCGCAGCGCAGGCTGCTGAGGTGTTCGCTGCCATCCGTTTCGTGGCTACCCCGACAATAAATGGTTGTATGGCTTACATAAAACGGCAGATTTTCGTATTTAACTATTTTACTAACTTTTTTTGGACGTTTTTTTTGCCGTAACTGCAGTTTAACGTCGCAGTGCACGTTATGGTATGTTTACACAAGGTGTTGAGTTGATCGGAAAACGCTTGGCTCCGGGCGAGATTGAACCAGCATAATCCCTTTCCGGGGGAGCGCCTTTTCGCACTGCACCACCGAAGCCCCAGCGCCGCTCTCCCTCAACCGAGCAGTTCGGTGGTGCAGTGCGATAAGGCGCTCCCCCGGAAAGCGAATATGCTGGTTCAATCTCGCCCGGAGCCAAGCGTTTTGCGATCAACTCAACACCTTGTGTAAATATTTAACTAGCTATTTTCCTATTCAGGTTTGTGCTGTTCTGTTCCGGCTATGTGGAGGAAGCCTCTGAATATGAAGTCGGCCATATACTGGCAGAGAATGAACGAAGCAAATCTTCCGATGAAAATACTATAGGATATTGCTGCGACTAGTGATACACACATACCGTACTCGTTGAAGCGTACTTTTAAATAAAGAGTTACTTTTTTGGCGTGCTGGTTTCCGCTTCTCATGTATCATTTTTGAAAGACGGCTTTTTGTTCAACACGTCCTACACACTTCTTGAGTTCTCTCCTATTGCGAAAATCTATTTAACATCTCGAATCATTAAGAATCGAAGAAATTTTTGGCATTAGGGATGGGGAAATAAGAGGGGAATCCACCTGAACTTGAAAAATATTTGAAAACACGAAAATTGGGTGGATGAATTGAGGAAATTTCGGTAAGTCTACTCAAAATCTGGAAACATCAGAAGTCGGGGGAAAATATTAAGTACCCTCTATAGAACGTCGTAATTCACATCATTCGAGGCGCCAGGGGCGCGCGCGATGCTTCAGCCTACGTCCGCCCTCCGCTCTCTCACTGTCTCCAACCTGCGCTCCTCACCAGCACGCATAGGAACCATGTGAGTTTCGCCGTTTCATAGCCTGTACAGTGGATGGGGGATTTTTTGAAAAATCTAACTCGACCCCAAAAGGGGATCAAGGTATCAAAGCTAATCTCAGTTTGTGAAATTAACTGCTTACCTCGTACATTTGGTTTCGAGGATGTTGAACGGCCTACCGGTGAGATTGAAAAGTTGTTTTAGATGGAATCTAAGTGAGGGTAGGTAAGAAATTTAAACCTACGGGCAGCAGCAGGTAGCATTTTCTATGGAGCTGAGCAAAGTAGTATCGCGGGGCTGTTCGACAATATGATGGACTGCCGTTTTGGCTGATCGACGCGATCAATCGATACAGTAGTCCATCACTAGTCACGCCTTTGCTCAGCACCGTAGGGGGTTTTTAGAGTTCCACCACGGCGCGGCTTGATTTCATGGTTCATATGCGAATCTACGAGCGGCGCAATATCGATCAATGCCGACAGAAAACATCACATGGCGGCGCGCTACTACGAAACTCTGAAATAGGCCATAGACAGATGGCTACAAATACAAAATCGCCTATTTTATAGAGGTTTTGTAACATTTCCGACGACATCAAAACAAATCGGTCAAAATAGATGAAAAATAAAATAGAAAAATCGCTGCGCAGCCCAGTTTATCAAGTTATCGAGCGCTCACTCATTTGAGCTGATGAGATGATGACATGATATCATGTGCATCCGACCTCAGGCGCTTTGGTCCACAACACCTGCGCCGTAGGTCACGCATTGCTCTCAATAGTGTACGGTCGCGACGAATGTGCGAGATCCTTCGAAGAAAGATCGCCATCATCACTTTGCGCTGCAAATATTTCTATCGACCATCCAAAGGACTAAACATCGAAATAACAAAAGTCATTCATTTCGTTTTTTTTCCTCTATATCTTCTGTGTGTTCACCAAAGCATTTTTTTCATGAAATTTAGAAGCGCTGAATGTAGAAATTAAGCTGTAGAAATTAAGCTTACCATAGTTTCGTTCCTTTCCTTAGACTATTGCAAGGTGTTTCACTCGATAATTTTAACTGAAATTCGCCACCCGGATTCCGAAATCAGATGCTAACTATCACAAATATAGAGCTACCCCGGAACTCTTCAGTGATGAAGGTAACTTTATTTCAGTGTACGGGATCGAAACCAATAAAACTCGATTCATTTATCTAGATGAGGATTCGATTAAACCCAATTATATATTATATCAGTCCAATGCAGTTGATCAGTCCTGTCACACATGTGCGCGAAGCTGTGGCATAATTCTAATACTCTCTATTCAAGCTTGAATTTAAGGTCAAGCAGGCCGTGATGTATGATCTCAGTAGAGTAACGACACCATTCCCTCGGCGATAGTTTTCCTCCGCTTTTTATTATGAATTCCTTGTTTTCTTGTTAATCAGTTCCGCTACTATCGATACCAGGAGTAAGTATGTGGCATATAAAAATCTTCTGCGCTTTAATAATTATTTCCTCGCCGAAAATCTTACGATCCCCACCAGAAATGAAATTTTCTTTTTTAAAATAAAACTTTTAAGATCCCAAACCACCTGTTGATAATTCCAGTACTGTTGCTTTTTCGAAGGAATCATTTTGAAAATTCCCATGAAATGAAACGAGGATCTCAACACACCTTCGGGAAAACCGTTCTAATTTTATTTCGAGCCGAACCACTGGTATTTTGTCCGAGTCAAACCAATATTTGAAAAGTTTTTTCCAATTATGACTTAGCTGTGATTTTTTTCAAAACTGTCCAGCTAGTCTTAAGAATAACGTTCGAGAGGGAATAATAATTAGTGCGGAGAAGATTTTATATGACACATACTTACTCCTAGTATCGATGATAGCGGAACTGATTAACAAAAAACTAGAAAGAGTTCATAATGAAAACATGAAGAAAGACTTTTTTTGTCGAAATTCACAGGCGCACGATAGCGTGCTCCATTTGTAAAGCCCTGAGTACTGTAGAGCTGTAGAAACATCGCTTTCCGCGCCCATCCACCGCGTGCGACGGACTCGCCGCGTGGAAACGGGAGAACTGCAGTACACCCTCGATTTACCATTTGTATTGGCACTGTTGATGTTTTTGATTCTTTTTATTCTTTTTCATGGCATGGAATGTGATCACAGGATATCATAAAGTAGGTGAGTTGAACACAAAATTTAGGGGTCAGGCAGCACTCGAACGTGCATCGCTTTCCGACCGAGGGTGTCCCCATTACGCGTATAATGGTAGCACCCTCGTATGGAAACGATGCAATGCAACTTGCTACCCCTAATTTTCTGTTCGACTCGGCTACCGTGTGTGTTTACACCAGGGGTGTGCGGAAATTTAAAAAAGAAATTAGATAACAGAAAATCGAATTTGTTAGAAAACAGCAAACAGAAAACAGAAAGGCCAAAATTTTCAGAACAAAAGTGGTGAAAATATGAGGCGACTTTTACGAAAAAGTTCCCCCAGCTCGCGTCATTTCTCCAACGCTCCTACCGTTGAAAAACGATCGATATGGCTCATAGCTAATCTTTCCATCGCCAGCCGTCAACCAGTTCCTTTTCCTCAGTTCTCATTTCTCCTTCTCTCATTTTCGTTCTCTTTTCCTTTCTGGTATTCATCTAACCATTTTCGTGATCATAGTGATTGTTATGTAGAAGTATGTTTGGGCTCAACACCTTTTTTTTCAGGTTTCGGTACAGATTCGAGCGGAAGATACAGGGACAGTCTTGAAGTTCCATCAGCTGAACCACCTCCGTTTTGAGAAAACGACTCCCGCTTTTTGTTTAGACTGGTGGGTAGCTCAGTTGTGTTTTGTGCTTTCGCATCTCTAATGGAAACTCGTTTCAGCCGGCGTGGCCATTCCGAACGAAATGTACTTTTCTAGAATTATTTTCAGGTGTGGAATAGGATAGCCTAAAATAACTCTAAAAAATTGGAGTTCTTCAAAACCACGTAGCAAGGTAAGGGTGCCCATCAGAAATTTCTAGAATGTTTTGGAAACAATTTCCGTATTTTTCTCCAAACTTGTGTGTTGTGGTAATCTAGGGTGTTGAACACGAATCAAAGTTCCGCTTGTTGAGAAATTCAGAGGTGCACTGTAGGTTACGGTAGGTACCATGCTACGTACTGGGCAAATCCTACCTCAATAATTTGGAAATCGACAAATGAACATCAAGTTCGTATACAGCAACCCGAATACCTGCTGCACAGAGTTTTCCAATCAAATCTGGAACATTGACCAAACTACCGTATGCCCACAATAATCTACCTTTACCTATGAAAAACCACCGTATATCCACCGGGACCTATAAGCTATAAAAAATCGATTAACTGGAGATGCATGGAGATGTAGCAAGCTTTCGGGATGAATTTGCGGTTTGAAGATTATAATTCTTTGATCAATACGATTTACTAGTATCACATCATCGTTGCTAGGTTATGATTTTTTTCCGCACCAGATTGCAATTAGGATACCTTGTTCTGTTTGTTATTTTTCCCTGTTATAGTTGCGTAACATACGGTTATCTCGACACCGGTTTTTGGCTTTCAATTCCTCATACTGGTGGTGTAAGTGTCTTTGCGTTTAGTTCCTTTCCTGTGAAGATCATGGGTTTCCATGGAATTGTTATCTCTTTTGTTTTTAGCGAATTAGCTGTTATCTGCCATGATCCTGCCCATAGCTGTGTGACTTTTTTCCCTATTCTGATCTTGAATGTGGTCACTTATGCCCCAAATGCATTGTAAGGATCTATTTTTCTCTCATCACTTTGTTGAAGCTTAACAATTGTTATAGTTTTTGAAGTTGTTTCGATATCACTTGCTGCTCTCGTAGTGACTTTCCCGCTGCTGTACTAATTGTAGTAATGTTTTTGATCAATAAACAATGATCTATAATGAATTTTCAATTGTGAGAGGAATGCGAAGCGACATCTGCGTAGATATAGAAGAATCCACGATTCCACGACAAAATTCTCAGTGTGAGAAGTATGTGAGGCGACATTTTCACTACAAAATTCCTGGTGGGAGAAGAATGTGAGGCGACAATTTCACCACCGCGTTCGTAGTGTGAGAAGAATGTGAGGCGAGACGGCATCTCATCGGGCAGTCACTAGAGTCGCCTCACTTTTTTCCCAGTTGGGGCTACAATTTCACCGAAATGAGGCTACGCCGAAGCCGATATAGCGGGAGTTGCCTCGATGTCACGAGGCGACTCCTACTTTTAATCGAGGCAACTCCCAAGCGAATGTCAGAGAGTGTTGCCTACTAGGTAGTGGCCTGTTGCGCCTACTTTTCCCTCGTATCGCTAGTTGAACCTTGTCGCGAAGGATGACTAATTTTGGTGAATTTATCTCCGCATTCGCAGCAATTGTGAAGTAATCACAAAGTCGACGAGGCTTGGGTATTTAGTAGGGCGATCCGCGCTGACGTGAAGACCTCTTTTGGTAAATCTTTCGGTTCGAAATTCTCTTCGCGTCAATTTCACCTTTCCGAAGACGCGAATCTAGTTGGACAGAGGATGTGTACGACGCATATTTGGGAAAGGATCCAGAAGTCAACATCGTCTCCGGTTTAGTCACTCAAGCTTGAGATACTCGGACCCCGCTCAATCTCTGGACTCTCCTCCCTTCCGCAGGCAGCCCTAGTTGGCGGTTCCTGGGTCGTCACGCTCATCGTTGAGGATGGTAAGCCTTGAAGGGCATTCACGCTCCTCGACAGGCATGGTAGACCTTCCCAATTTGGGCGGTACAAATACCCTCAATGTTCAATATTATGGTGAAAATGTGGGAAATTTGAAGGCCGCTTCGAGCGTGCTATTACGGCGTGATGAGGGGATAATAACGCGACGAATTCAGACTTCAAAATCACCTGTAAATGATTTAAAAGCATTTTTGTCGGATCAGGTCGCGAGCGTTTGGCAGAGCATTCAAAAGCGTATGTATTCGACTTATACAAGAACTTGGAAGGCCAGATGATGTTCATTCCAGTGTTCTCAACTTCTTTGACAAATCTGCTACCAAGGATGGATCGCAGGGTTGGTTGGTTTTTGAGCGTGGATCGAACAGTTGCTTGTTTACGGCAACAACAGCGTCTCCTGCCGCTGCGCTACTGGTGCCTGAGTCACCATCAAAAAATTGAATTCGGAGTTCTTCTTACCAAGGATTCAATTCCGAATGAAAGTTCAAGGTGTGGTTCTACTAGGACGCCAGACGAGAGGATTATAACTGAAATTAGGGAATTCAGGCTTCTATAAATTGCATCTCCAGAACAGATATCATTTCCTAGAGCGAAATCTTGATGAACTTAATCAAATGTCGCAGGACATGACAACTTAAAAAAATGTAGCTCAATCAAGAAAATGGCAGACTCGGCATAAAACTCGCTCACATTGCCGTTCGCTACGAGTTCGTTCTGACATATCGGTAGGAGGAACCTTGAAGGTTTTCTCTGGTTTAGGCCATATTTTCAGAAAAGAAAAAGGTCAAAATGGCCGGAAAACAAAAAACATAAATAAAAAAACAGACTGCCACGATCTCCTCATAGGCCCGCAACTCGACCGAAAGTTCAGTGGCTGTAGTCAGTCCGACCGGCCCCTTAAAGGCACAGTTCAACCTCAGAATTGATTGTTTGCTCCCCTGCCTATCTTGGAAACGGTCGCACGCTGATTCCAAGGATGTCTTTGTGTTGTACAAGACCCCTAGGAACGGAGTTATTGTCCCTCAAAAATTGAGCTGCGGAAGCATGGTGGACGAGTTGTCCGAGGCTTGTAACTTCCGTTATTTGCAGCCGATATATGCGACTCGACTTGAACAAAGAGAGAAGTTGAGAATACAGGGATGGACGAGGCTATTGATCGGAAACTGTCGCTTATCTCGCCTCTGATGAGCTGGAAAGATCGTAAAAGGGGCGTACCGAAGTGGCTTCCTGGTCTGAGCGCCCCAGGGTGGCTTCTTTCTATATCTCGCTTATTCGGAGGAATTGAGAGCTCGGGATTGGCAGGTGGTTCATACGTTGGATCTTCTTCGCATTTACTCTGAAGTCTTCGATAATGTTACGAATAGGTTAAAATGCTAAAATAATGTTTCGATGAGCCTTATGAGCTTACAGAAACTTGCAATTTAGTTATTGTTAATTACAAATAGCGCTATTCGGCAGGCAACCTAGTGGACGTCGGAAGCGTGACAAATATTTGCAGGAACAACTAACTGAAAGGCTTTTGCAACCTCTTCCTTTATTGATCAGTTTCATCGTTTTCCACCCTTCACTTTGCGCGTGCGTTACACATCCTTTCTCATTTTTTTCTTCACTGCTTATCGAACTTCTTTTCAGAAACCTGTTATTGTCCGCGTTAATTTCGGGACAGGGTAACAAGCACGAGTAAAAAAAAATAAAACAGCGCGTTCAGAAGTCAGATTTTGACGGCTTTGTGGCATTTGATTAACAGAAATCTCAAATATACAAAACTATCAGCAATACAGTCATATTGGACTGCTTCGTTGGACTTGTGGCCAGATTATATATGCAACATACCGTTTATGCTTCTTCGCTCAGGTGAACGAGAAAAAATGAAAGAGACCCAGGACAAAAAAAGATAGGAAAATAAGAATCCCTTCTGGAACCCGTGCTAAGTACCTAAGACATCGTGCGCTCTCAAAATGACTCAATTTTTAGGCACAATTTCTAGATTGGTGCTAGCTGAGATCATTAATGAGACTCTGAAAATGCGCTCCCAGAGTGTTATGGCCACCCAAAAATGGTTTTGGGATTGAGAGTTTAGCACATTTGGGTCGATAATCCGTGCGAATGTCTAACAACTTTGAAAAGAATATCAGCAAGAGCTCTACTGGAAAATTATGTGGTGATCTTCTAACTGATGATATTATATTATACTTATGATATAGTTGATAGCTGATGATATTGTTTTATATTAGATAGACAATCTGAATATTTACACAAGGTGCTGAGTTGATCGCAAAACGCTTGGCTCCGGGCGAGATTGAACCAGCATATTCCCTTTCCGGGGGAGCGCCTTATCGCACTGCACCACCGTAGCCCCAGCGCCGCTCTCACTCAACTGCTCGGTAAATCTTCACCGAAGCAATCATCCTTTCACCCGCATAACGGGATGAAACAGGAATATGAATATGAATCATCCCGTTATGCGGGTGAAAGGATGATTGCTTCGGTGAAGATTTACCGAGCAGTTGAGTGAGAGCGGCGCTGGGGCTACGGTGGTGCAGTGCGATAAGGCGCTCCCCCGGAAAGGGAATATGCTGGTTCAATCTCGCCCGGAGCCAAGCGTTTTGCGATCAACTCAGCACCTTGTGTAAACATACCATAACGTGCACTGCGACGTTGAACTGCAGTTACGGCAAAAAGCATCCAAAAATCGTGTAATCTGAATATTCTTATCAAAAAAGATTTCGCATGAAGATTAGAGTTACTACATTACATTTCTTGTACCTTATGGCAATTTTGGTTTTACAAAGAAGTTTTCGTGCGATATTTCAAGCTTTCATGCTTTGCAAAAAGGTTTGGAGTAGTTTTCTACGACCTTCTCTTCGTGGCGAACGAACGATGTTTCCAAGTGATAAAATAATGGAATTAGTAAAAGATGTGTTCATTCACTACCACAAAATCGCCTTTTGCAAGAAGATGATGGAACAGTCGTAGAATATACGAGGAACAGAGAGTCGTACTTACAGCTTCCACCAAGGTTCGTTGCCAAAGTAGCCGGGGTACACTTCAGCGGATGGAGATGTGAATTGCATGTTCTACAAAATACTGCGTAATACCGTAGAAATCACTCTAAGCAGTGAGTTCTAAGCAAACTTCTGCTCTCCTGTGACTTTGTTAATTCAAATGGGCAGAAATGGTTAGCATCTGAATGAAGAATATATGTAATGTTTCAAGTCACAGTTTATAACAGCTTTTGATGATTAAACGAGATGGGTTAACTTTTACAAAGTTGATGCTGGATTAACTGAGGTTTCTTGAAAAAGAATTTTCCTATCTATTTAGTTATTTTGACAAGGCGTGATATAGAACTCGATTTCTCCCTTTAAACAAAGCTCCTTATCACTGCCCGTAAAACTTGTTCTTTTCAGAAATTTGCATTCGAATAAAGAGTAAGGTAGCAGTAGAGAATGATTACACTATGCACCACGATTTTTGTTCCTGACTTCTGAGTGTTATATTTCAATTGCTTTTGTCCAAAGTATGTAAAAAATGAATTAATTGAGAACAAACTTCGCTTACACTGCAACAGCACGAAGAAAACACGTTTTTTTTCCGAAAATAGAAAGATGTCTATTCTTTTTTCGACATTGTGACCAGGTGGAAACAAAAAATGCACAATTCATCTTCACAATTATTCATTACTTTGTCAAACGACCGATTCTAAGTTTTTTTTCAGTTTTTGAAAACAAAATCAATACTTTGCAAAGTAAGTAATGCTGATTAGTGGTTTGTTTTAACTTTTCAACTAGCAAAATTGGCTTCTCAAATTAATCGCATAAAGAAAAATTATAAGAATCAAAGTTTGTGAAAAAATTGCTATATTTGCTCTATTGAAGGAATCCCGTGAGTCCTTGTGGGTGTCATCATCTAGTGCTTATAGAAGCCGAATGTTCTTTCATTAGAGGTAGATTAGGCGATTCTACAGCCTGAACAGAGAAGAAAAAACTTGTTTTTCCAAAACCAGCAGTTATTTCTGCCTTAAGTGCTCACTGTGCTCACCTTGGGTGGTGATTCAGTCAGGTTTCCACACCATTATGCTCCTATGATCGGTATTACCGCTACCAATACATAGATGCACATGCAAGTAATTAACACGCGGGTGTAACTCCGCGCCCCGATTGCCCGTTGTCGCAACGTGAACCCCGCGGCGCCGCGACCTAATGGCGGCGGAGGAGGGTTCGCGTCGGGATCAGTCGATTGCGGCGAGAAACTCATAGTAGGAATCAACATTTTAGAGAGTTACAGAACAGTTCCAAAATGTTGCGAACACGTTAGGGCATGAGGCTGCGCAACTTACGATCACGAATTCAACAACTTACGGAAGACTTCGGCAAGTTGTTGAAATTGGTGTTCGCAACATTTCTGAAATCTTCAGAGTATGTGGAAACCTCGGAATCAGTCCCTGAGGTTGGAATGTGCCTTTAAAGGCACAGGACACACAAGAAATTGATTTTCAGATTTCATGCTTGTCTTGGAGAGAGTCTCACACTCATCACAGTGATATCTCTGAAATCGTTCAAGACCCCCTTTGAACAAAATTATGGCTGTCTAAAGATGCCTATTTTCTGAGGGCGAAAAATTGGTGGTCGTGTTGTTTCAGGCCTGTATTTCTCTTCAATCGCAATCGTTGCGCGAGAGCGAGCCAAGATAAGGAGACAATCCAGCAATGAACTGAAGAACGACGACTCGTTTGAATTCCTCCATCCATCGAGCCGCTATCGAGTTCGAATATCTGTTAGGGGGTCGGGCCTGTGGTGGTCGCTTGTATCTCGCTTATTTGGAGGAACTGAGATCTCGCACCTGGCACGTGTTATACAGGAGGTGTCTTCTACACAATTACACGAAAATCTCTGAATTTATATCTGGGGGTGTACTGTGCCTTTAAGATCATCCGCCCTGCGAGCTTTTTGCTTGCTGCGATTCACCCGCGAATGGCCTGAAGAGACCTTTCAGCGCAGTCGATCCGACCAGTGTTACTATCCGTGATGTCGCGACTGCCGCGCGGCAGCCGTAAATGATCGCATCTAGTCCATTCACTCGACCAAATTTCTCAGCGGGTCTATACATCAACCACCGTTCAAAAAATTGTAGTAACCTCCTATCACCTATGTTTTTTATAAACAATGTTTTTTTGGGCGTTATCAGAGTAATATCAGAAATGATGATTCGGATATGCTCTAGGAAAAGAAATTCTGAGTGCAATGTAAGACCGAGCTTTGGGGCAAGAGATGCCGGGTACAACAAAATCTCTAATGAATTTGAAAGGTATGAGTAGAAGACGACTCACTACTTTTGGAAAACTATCTCAATAAAGGTGTGTACTTCTGCAAGAGTATGTCGCAAAGGCTCATCTAGAAGCAGATACTGGAAGCACTTCAAGGAGGTTAGAGTCGTCTGTAGGTAGAAATAAATTATTTATTTTCACAAAAATAATCTTGGAATCGCCTGACATCCAACCTTTCTGATATACCTACTCAGTCGATATTGGTCGTTCAAAGGCAGTAGTGACAAAGAAAAGAAAAAAAAAACTCCCTATCACTTCGCAGAAACGTGAGGTTCGGGTATATCTGAGGAAGAGTGTGAACAAAAAACGGCAAAAAACAGGCAGGAAGCGGTTCAAATCCCGTGGTCCCTCCGGCTCTTGGGGTCACTCCGCCCACTTCCTATAGCAGTTGTCCTGCGTTCGTTTTACCGTAGGAACAGGCCCCGAATTTTCGAATTTTCTCCATCGCGAAAGGTTCTAACATCCCAGCATGCACATTGACCCCTCTCATTTTTAATGATTTTTTAGTTCACGAAACAGAAAGCAAAGCCACATACCTAAGAATTTGGCAGTGCGAAACCATTTCGAGGCGTCAGGTTCGATGCGTTGTCCGCAGCCTCCCGAAACACACAAAAAGGCCCAATAAATTTTTTCAAACATTTCATCAAACAGTTTTTCTCCAGTATTCGAGTTTTCTGTGGCGACTTTTGCTCACTAACCTCTTCTTAGTGGACTTGCCTACCCGAAAACATTGAAAACTCTGAGACGGTATGTTATCGTGAACACTGCCTTTGACGTCAATCCGATGCACGGAGTGAACCCACTGCATCCGGATGCGTCTCGGAGCCCTATGTTTTGCATGGATGTCGACAGGGTGGTAGTTGGCCCTATTCACAGAAACTAGACAGCTTTTCGGTGACGGGTGCCTTATGTGCGACCGTCGGTCACCTTTTGGAAGCAGCATGCAGGAGGAGCGCCGGGAAATCTGACTCCAAAGGAAGGAAGGGCAATCGACAGACGGCTTTCAAACGAGACTAGGAGCCTTTCGCTGGTCTCTAGTGTAGTACGACCACTTGGAGGTCAGCAGCCATACCTCAACATCTTCTTAAATTACTTTGTGCTCTATTTTGTTGTGCTTGCTATTCTTATTTCATTTATCGCGCCTGACGAGTGGTTGAAGAACCAAATCATATAAGGTAAAGGGTTCGGAAGACACCCTGAGCAAGTGAACTTCAGCAACAACTCTATATTAACGATCAACTTCCACATGGATTTGAGACAGCATAAAAGTTCGCAGAAAAGGTTGAGATAGGGCCTCAACTGATTCGCGAGGCTCCCAACAGAATGCTGACAACTTTGGAGTCGTCAAAAACGCGTCGATTTGACTCTGAGCCTTATTGCGCCAGCGAAACGTGCAAATTCACCCACTTTAATAAGAGTTCCCGCCCATCAGTCCAAGCTGATTGCTTGAAAGTTGTCGCTTTAGCTGGTTTTCCATGCTTTGAACGGCGTTAGTGCTAGGACACAAGCCGTAAGAGTCCGTTGACTTTGCTATCTCAACCATTTTATCGCTAGCTTTGCTCGACATATTTATATTTCAATCTATGGTGTAACGCGTCCGTTTCCATTCCAGAACAACAACAACCTCTTATTTACTTTCATAGTTGCATCGCGTTTCCATCGAGCTCTTCTTCAGTTTACCAGCTACAAACCTTCGAATCATGTCATAAAATCAATAACAATTTTCACGTGTTAGCTGCCCTTGGGGCACGTTAACTATTTTATAGCATAATCTGGACATAGGAGTTAGGAATAGATTTCTGCCATAGCTCTTCTTAGAGTTACGTCGCTTAACGTCAGTAAACCTGCCTGAGCCGACTATGTCATAGAATCTTGAAGTCAGGAGACGTTTCAGAGCAATGGATAACGGATGGAACAGACTTTTCGATGCTCAACTACTTTTCTCCGTGCTAGCTGTTCTTTACTACTTACTTATTCTATATCTAATGCTGTCATCAAGTTCCAAAGTTTTCAAGTCTGCGTTTTTTCGCATATTCATAATAACAGGTACCTATTTCACCAGACAAAGACGTAGTACAAAAGTTGTGACCATTTTGCTAAGTCTAGAGAGAAGGATTGCTTCGAGCAATCGACTCTACTCACAACGTTAAGCTGCTACAACATTCTGAACGCAGTGTCGCCAACCACGATCCAACTTTTATTTCTCAGGCTGCGAGCAATCGACTAACTTATCCTAATCTGTTTTGAGGCAAATGTAGAGACAGTGGTGGCCGTCTCGTTACCATTTGTCGACCAATAACGCTGATAAGTCCTTCACTCTGATCTGCCCACCCTGTTTGGCGCCACAATGCAATAATCCATCAAAGCAGGAATGGTGTGCTGTACAAAAATGATGCTTCTGCAACGTCCAAGGTTGAGAGCATGCCTACAGAGACGAGGAACGCGGCGCAATGCTTAACCATCAATATCGACCAAAACTGAACTGCACTGTCGCTGGTGGCGGGAAGTATGACCCCGGTCTAATTTGCCGCGTAGCATTAGCAGACTGTCCAATTCAGCAAAAGCTTCTTCATGACTGTATTTTCAGGATTCTGTGACATTCTTGGTGTGTTTGCACTCGAGTGGACGCGAGCGGACATAAAAATCGGATTTGGTGGGGACCACAACATTAGAATCTTAAATTTTTCAGCAGTTGATTCAGACCGTAAAGAGAACCTCCAAGGCTGCGATGGCTAAGCCGGGCGGCGCTGAGTTGAGGCGGGCGCGGCGCGGCCGCGCAGCGTGTATCAGATTGCCCGTCACCGTTATTCAATTGTTTTCGCTAGCCTACTGTCCATATTTCTGTAAATTTAAGGATCCCCTTGCGGGGGCACTGTCGCGCCGCGCCCGCTTCAACTCAGCGCCGCCCGGTTTAGTCATCGCAGCTTTGACTTTAATTCTGGGAGTGGCGGTTTGAACCATTCTTTCAAGAGCTAGAAGTGCAGCACCAGCACTCACAATTCCTTTGCAGGTCCAGCGTTCGAGCCTGTGACTCGGGTGACTATGGCAATGACAGGAACGAATTTCATGACACACATATTCGGAAGCTTTCTGATGACTTTAAACAGATACACTGCTGTGTGCCACCCAAAACGGCAACAAACGGTAAGAGTTAATATTAAGAGATACGAAGGTCCGCATGAGAAGTGATATGTGTCACCATGGTGTTCAATCTATCACCTACCCACACCCTCAAGCCCTCGTCACAACTGGCGGAGGCCGCGGTGAAACGAAGTTTCATGGCTTCTTTGCGTGTGAGAGGCAGTGATAGGGCGGAGGGGGTACGGAGGGCTCAGAGGTGTGCATATACCAATTTACCGGCTTCACCTTAAATTTCACCAAAATTTTTACATTAAATTTCGGGTGGTTTTTTCCGTCCATTTCGCCCATTCACTGCCAGCGCAGTACATGGGTTTGAACCATTGCAGCATACTGTAGCCGACTTTGTGTGCAGTGCACATATTTTGCGAGCTTTGAGACTGTTTGCATTGCGCTATGGATTTTTATATCATCCCTCATGCGAGATTTCACCTTGATTTTAGATGTTCGAATGTTTCTTCCAGACCATCGCCGAAAGTTTTGAAGTTTTTCCTTGCCTAAATTCCTGTCCTCGTGCATGTTGAAATTCATTAATATTTTTTGTGTACAGCTGCCCATTTGTACCTGGCTGGGATTATTGGAAAAGGTTTGATAACCAGTATGGAGAACGAGACAGCCCGACAAGGCGGAGGGTTGGGTATATTTTTGGCTGGATTATTGTGGACGGAAGCGGGGACTCATCGGTCCCCTCAGACCCCAAAAATTTTCTTGTGACTCCAGTTTTATAGGGGTGCATAATCCGAGTCCCAATCTGTGTATACTCTGTTTATCTTGAATTGCACAAAACACGGTCCGCCAATAGTCCTCTAATTGGCTCGCTAGTACCGTAGTGTACGTCCACGACGCGTTCTCGGCAGACCCGGGTGTGCACCCGGTGTGCAGAGCGATCGATTTGTTAATGCCGTCACTCGGCCACCGGGTGTACACCGGGTCTGCCGAGAACGCGTCGTGGACGTACACTACGGTACTAGCGGGCCAACTAGAAGACTATTGGCGGACCGTGTTTTGTGCAATTCAAGATAAACAGAGTATAAATGATCTCGCGCAGGCAAAATTGCTTGACTGAACACGACGAATCACAGCATGGATGATTTCCTCAGATCTTTCTATCCTCATTCTGGTCCTCTTTATACCCCCATCGCCCTCTCCGCCGGGCCGCTCCCTGTATGGTGGTAAACAGTATAATCAATTTTGACCCGTTCATTCGTTTCGTTCTCACCGTAACGAAATCTTTGTGAAAATCTCGCCTTCTTTATGGTTTTCGTTTTCGATTTAGTCTGACGCATGGACCATGCGGCTGGTCGTGCGTGGTCGGCGGCGTCACCGGAGAATGGGGTTTCGATTCGCGCGGGGTGATCTGCCACCGCAGCTCCGTCCATTCATCAGAGTTAAATTATCACGCGAACTATATGTATGGGAGGGAGCGCGGGCCTTGAAACCGCGGTCTTTGGACCCTGTGACCGTATTCATGAAATTACGGGAGCCTCCCGGTAAGGTTTATTTAACCAGCCGATGTAGGCAACGCGCGGTCTTTGGACCCTCCCGGGAGCCTCATAGTTCCTTGAAAATGGCCACTGATCAGTTGATGATAAACCCCATACTGCTTCCACATGGCGCCGCAGTGGTGGAGCGGATAAATAGTTCAAACTTCATGTTTTTTCTCATCCGGGTAAATACTGAGAGAGTATTTAAGCTTTTGCAACCGAGCATTTGTAGGTGCCCTTTTTCTCAGTTGAGTCAATAATCCGTTGAGAGTTCCGAATTTGAGGTCGCGCAGGAGGCGAAATATGTGGCGCTGCCGTTGTGCTTGCATAATGATTCTTTACAATTTTTTCAAGGACTGCATTATGCCTAGCTTTCTCAAATGAGTCCGGCGGAACAAGCAGCGGAGCGGTTAGTTATGGCAAAATATAACAGTGGTAAGAAGATTTCGACATGGTCAGCCCGATAAGTCATGCTCAAACTATCAAGGGTACTGGAATTTTTTACAGAATACGCTGTTTTTATCGTATTCACCGGACAATTCAGATTGAATTTCACCGAAATTATTTGCGTGCACGAACCCGGTAAAGATCAGCATCGTGCGCGAGCGCATGTGCAATGAGCATTGAGAAATGGCTTTATGAGCAGAGGATCTAGCACACTAGGCCGCAGCGGGTCAAACACGTGAGGCACAGAAAATACACCTCAGGCCCGATTCATCCTGCCGTGAATCTGGGGCTTGTTGCTTGAGAGAAGGCTAGCGTGGTGTTTACGCGGATATGCTCGAGCTTAACCTGGATTACATCGGCAAACTCAGAGTGAGATCAGTGGTGAATCCAACTTCCGATTTATCTGCTCGCGTCGGGTCTATGAGTGAGCGGCCGTATTGGTCGTTTTGCGCTATCTGCATGCAAGCCAGCAGCTCTCTGATTTATCCCGAATCTTATCACTGCCCATACAAAGTCCTTATTTCCCTTACTTTCCAGTTATGGTGCACTCGGAATGTCTGCATATTACTCATAATTGACGTTGCCGTTGCCCAACTAATACATATTCAAGCGTATCTCATGGAGTTCGTCTACCGTCCTGATCCTGAGGGTGGCTGGATTCTTATCGGACGCAACGGAACCATAGATGTGATTTTGGCCTTACAGGGACTGACGATGACAGACAATGCTAACAAATCTGTGATATTCAGGGAATACGTTTCACAGATTCAGTTCTGACTCTTATATACGAGGTTCTCAGCATAGTAATTATATCTGTTACTATCCTGGTCATGAATAGGCAACTCAAGCAGTGTGGTCGGACATTAACTCAGGATATGGTGAGGAAAAAATGATTTCTGTCATTGGGCCGAGCATGCGCGCCCTTGGGTGGGATCTCTGAACCAGTGTCCATATTGAGCTCATTTTTGCAGGCTCTCGTCTTTGTTACTGCTGCCGATTGCTTGTTGTGCATCCTTGAATGCATATATGATTTCACGAAGCTCTTCCACATAAATAACCCTGCGCTTCAATGGTTGTCTTACCAGGTTCCTACATCGTTTAAATGCTTTGGTAGCAAAAAGCTAGGCCCAGTCGTGGAAGTGCACCCGCGGCATGGTAGTCATCAGGCTATGATTACTTGGCTGAAGGTGCGCGTCGGGCACAGACAGACACCTCAAAGCCGAATCAATTTTCAGTATGACATCTATTCATTCCTAATATTCACTATGAATGCCTACAGTATCACATTTCTAAGTCGTGCGTTGCAACAAGAAGCTCTCCGCAGATTCAGGAAATCACACCAGTCAGCGCCCACCGCAATAAGGCTTTCCATGCCTGTCGGTCGTTCTAAGGGACGTATACTTTGGAACAAAGCTCGATTAAGAGAAAAGTTCATTTTCGCAACTCGGGCGTTAACACCTAGAGAAACTATTGGAACAACGCGTTCTCGTTGAATACTGTTTTGAGTAGCTGATTATGGTAAGCAGTTGCAGCCTTCCTGTTCACAAGAGCGATTTCAACCTATAAATATGTTTACTAATTTGTTCCTTGCATATCTGTTCCACCTAATGTTTGACCGTTGACTCCATAAACTGTTCATAAGTGATCTTCCATCGGCACTACCTGTTTGCCTACTCTGAGGTAGGCTCAAAGGCAAAGTCCAATCTCGTGGGTAGAATTTGATATTATGGTCCTGCCTTGGTGTGTACCCTGCCAAACGCGGAATCTCAACTCTTCAGGGTAAGCGAGAAAAATCGAGCACCCATTTGCTGCGCCCCCCAAATCAGCACCCATTTGCTCCGCCTACTTCAGAACTTCCGGTCAGAAAAAAAAGAGCGAGATGCGCCATGGGTTTTGATCAAAATCTGTGTTCTACTATTTGGTATCGGTCTAGCTTTACAGATAGCGTGATCTGCTCCAGCCCGGTGGCTGCGAACGACGAGAAAAAACAGACCTGAAACATCTCGTCCACGAAGTTCTTACCGTTCGATTTCACTACATCTTTTAGGAGTCATAACTGAGGAATAACCCATTCAAGGTTCCCTAACTGAGAGGACAAGACACCCAAAATATTAGTTCTCAGATCTTATGTCCGGCAAGGGAATGAAAATCAAAAACGCAGTTCAAATCCATCCATCCATCCAAATGAAGTAAAAACACGAAGTTAATAGTTCTTCCTCGTGCGGGTGCAGAGCGGAAGAGACAGCTAGAGAGCTAAGGGCAGACGGAGGGAGCCGCATTGCGCGCATTTGCAGAGGACAGCCGCTCTTGCATTTGTCAAGAGGGGGTTGGTGCCGTGTTGGTTGCTGATAGCTCGCATGTTTAGAGCAATTGTGGTCTCGCACTAGGCAAGTGTTATACAGGAGGAGTCCGCTACATAACAGTATGAAAATCTCAAAGTTACTTATTGAAGGCACAGTTCAACCTTCAAATCGTTTTTTCATTTTTCTGCTTACCTTGAAAACGGTCTCACGGTGATTCCAATGGTGCCTCTGTAATCCTACCATACCCTATGGGAACGGAGTTATGGCCTCTCAAATATTGAGCTACAGAAGCATGGTGGACGAGTTGTCCAAGGCTTGTAACTTCCATCATTTGCAACCGATGTGTGCGAGCCGATCTGAACAAAGAGAAACACTGAGATTGAAGGTAAAAAAGAGGCTCTTGATAGAAAACCATCGCTCATCACGCACCTGTGGAGCTGGAAAGATCGTAGGGGAGGGGCGTGCCAAAGTGGCTCCCTGATGTGGGCATCTCACTGTGGCTTCCTTCAATATCTCGCTTAATCGGCTGAATTGAGAGCTCGTACTCGACAGCTGCTGTATAGGCTCGCACTCGACAGCTGCTGTATAGGATAAGTCTACTTCACTATCATGCGGAAATCTCAAATTCTTTCGGGATGGGGGGCTTGAACTGTGCCCTAAAGGCAGTTTTCACAATCATTTTCGTTTCCGAGTTTTTCACTCAGAATAATGCGTTGGCAACCTTGTCCGATTGGATGAGCATGTTCACGGTTGGTGTAAAAAAATGGGGAATGTCAAGAATGTAATAATATTTTATTCAACACAGTATTAGTTGGAATATATGATGGATTTCTACCATTCCTCCCGCTGTGTGGGTCGTAGTTCCTAACTTCTGCTCATAAAGACCGCGCATAGTGATACTATTGATTTCATTGGTGCCTCACTTGCTCCTGGTCGTCTACGAACTACAGCGGTGCTTGGTCTTGGTGGAATCGGAAAGGGTTGGTTTCCTTTTCTGAGCGTTTACACTTTTGAAGTTCTTGTCGATTTCACCGCTGCGGCACTGAAGTGGATGGAATAGTTTTATTCAGGGTTTGAAAGAAAGTACGAAGCAACAGAGAGGAGAGAATTTCAAAATACGGTTCTACAAAAGATTTATATTCTCACAATGAATGGCTTCTGTAGGACCTGAAAGGCAGAGTGAGATTTGAGGATTTTTTGCCCCTCTGGTGCGTTTTTCTCGATTTCTTCGCCACTTCAGTTCTACCCTATGGCCAAGAAACCGAATCAGCAATTATTCTCAAAATCGAAGAATATCGTGAATACAGTCTTTAAGGGTTACCCAGGACACCCAAATATTGGTTGTCAGGTTTTATGCTTGTCTTGGAGAGGATCACTCGCTAATCACATTGGCATTCTCAAAATCGTTTGGGGCCTCTTACAAACGAGGATATCTTCGAAAACGACTGTATTTTGAATGCAAAAATTTGTTGACGAGTTGACTGAAGTCCGAATTTTTCTTCATCCGCAGTCGTTGCGCGAGCGCAAACCAGGATGAGGAGATAGATCGGCAATGGAGTGAAAAGCATGATGCGGTTGGAATTTAGCTATCGATCTAGCCGCTATTGAGTTCGAAACTCAAGAAAGGGTGTATGGCCCGTGGTGGGAAATGAAGGCGGTCAGGCTAGTGTTGGTCGCTTAGATCTCGCCTATTTTGGGGAATTGAGGTCTCGCAGCATGTGTGTTGACCTTAGCAGGAACGAGGTAGTATGATGGTCTATTGAAAGACTAACGTTTCAGCGGTCTCGCTTTCTACGGTGTCTGGAAAAGGTCGAATCTGCGTGTTAAAAAATCGGGTAAAAGTAGTTTGACCCTACTAAAATTCAAGACAAAATCTCTTATCAAATGGCTGAGATACATGGGACTGAGCGGCATACCTTCTCAAAGTCTGTGGAGCATTAAGTCCTCAGTAGAAAAAGACGGGGTTCCGGGATGTCAGAAAGTAGCACCCATACAATGAGGCTAATCTGATGTAGGACTGCAGTTCCCGCATAATATTTATACCCTCGTCCTTCCAGTTGACATTAGGGTTTCTCGTGTAGATGCAGAAAGCGTGGAGCGCTTTTTGCGCACATGTTTTAGCCTCACGCGCTAGTATCTGCACTATCGCCTCAGTCTTCTACGACATGACAATTGAGCCAGTGGCAACCAAACGCAGTACTATCTCGCGACGTTTTCTATTTTCCAAGTGTTCTTTGATCCGCGCATGCAGCGGGCGGGTTGTTTCATTGATATATTCCTGGCCGCAGCTCTGAATAAGATAAATAGCCCCAGAAGCAATACAGTCACCATCTCTGCCCGATGGGCAAATAACGCACTGTGGAGTGACGCATACGCGGTAATATTGGCGATTTCGAACCAACTGCCGCTTTGAATTATTTGGCGGAGTAGCCACCAAGGATACAGTATTTCCCGATCCCGTGCCTCGTACACATTTTCTGACAGCGCTGCTCACATCATCTGAGATGAATGGCGTCATAAAAGGAACTTTCTCGCTTTTCGGTGCATTATGGCCTCTCTGACCTTCATGTGCATTCCGCGACCTGCGCCCGTGTGGTCCAATTTTGTCAGAAACAAATCTCATGCCGAGGTTCATCGAGAGTCGAACGTGGGGATTATTAATGTCTCGCACTTGGCACGTGTTATATGGGACAGGTTTACTATACAATTAGGTGAAAATCACAGGATTTTTTACCTGACGGTGTACTGCGCGACCAAGGGCAATGATCAGATGAAATGAGAGTGAATTTTCATGTGGAATCAAACGAAAGAAAGCTACTGCTTGCAGCAATCCCTGTATTGTTCTCTTCAAGCTCAAGAAGGCTTCTAGATTTCAGTTAGGTCCGGTAAGCGTGAGGTATGAGCAGTAAGTCTTTAGCAACCTCGGTACACCTATGTTATAGCATATAGCACCGAGTTTGCGCCAACCTTCAACAGTGATTTCGAATTCTCTTCACGATCCATAATGACGTTATGTATTGTAATAAACCAAGGACTCATTATCAAACAGTCTTTTTCTCATTCCATACATCATATGATACCGTGAACCACTTTCATTTTCAGCCGATGAAGCGTCTCTAAGTTGACTTTTCTAGTACTTTTCCTTCTTCCTTGTTCGTGTGAAGTCTGCCTCCCATTTCTTCATGGTGCATTTATCTGGTTGTGATGCTAATGACAGTATACTGTTCTCCTCTTACCTAGCTTATAGTGCGTTTCAAAACTGTGAAAGCACCCCATTTTTTGAGATTCTCAAACTTAAAGCTCTTACGAAACAGAACCTAGCTTAGTATTCAAATACCCCGTACGCGTAATCTGCCATAATCGTTACTTTTCTTCGAGCTTCTATTGCGAGAAATTTTTTTGAACTTTTTGTTTTTTCACTGTTTTGAAACTATTCAAAGCAGTGCTCACGATGAAAAAGCTGCCGGTTTTTGATCAAGACGTGAGCTTTGGGTCTATCTGAGTAAAACCTATGAACAAGGAACGGCAAAAAACGGGCGGGAAGTGGGTCAAAATCCCGCAGGTCGGCTGGTCCATCGGGTCACACCGCCCACGTCCTACAACAGTTATCCTGAGTCCGTTTTACCTTAGGAACAGGCACAGAATCTTTGAATATTCTTCATCGCAAAATGTTCCAACATCCCAGCATGTGCATTGACCCCTCTTATTTTTCAAAGAATTTTTAAACAGGAAACAGTAAGAGTGAGAGCATTTCTCTGACGTCGAGTTCGATGCGTTGTTCACAGTCTCCCTGCGTACAACGCATCGGACCTGACGTTGAAAAATTTCACAAACAGGCATAATTATTTTTTCAGTGATTTCTTTGAACAGTATTCCCCCGGTATATGATTGTTCTGTGGTGACTTTTTTCTATTACCTCTTGTTAGTGGGATTACCTGCTCAAAAACATCGAAAACTATGATACGGCGTTTTATAGTGAACACTGCCTTAGAAGCGTCAAGGGAATAGCCGCTGTCTTTGAGGATATCGCCAATATTGCTCAATAATCCTTCACTGATTGTAAATTAGGTCTAACTTATATTTCATACAGTTTCACGTGGTTTGATGTTTATGTTACTCTAACGAATATCAAGATCAATGGATATGTTTCGAGAATATGGTTATTCTATTGGAGAAACCGTTGCATAACCGAAGTGTTCCAACAATCGCTCTGACAGACCAAAAGGGCTGATAGGTGGACGATTTTCGAATAAAACGATTAGCTTCGCTAAGGTTCCTGCCGATCTTTAGCTAGATTTGTTCATGACCACCATCTGCAGATGATTCAAACAAACTGAAAACTCTGCCGGAAATGAAGGAGGAGATCTTCTGTGCTGAAAGGACATAAAAACAGCTCAGGTGCTTCCTAAAGAAAAGGATCATAGCGACGCAATTGGTGTGGGTTGGATCCTGCTCCCATCCTGAGCAGTACCAGGGCAATTTTTGCCTTTGTGGTGTCTATTTCGACTGATTCAGTAATATAGTGCACGTCTGCCATGAATTCACCACTCCTTACTCCATGTGGAAGAGGTGCCTTTAATGTCCGGGCGTCTGTTTTTTGTTAGATGTTAATTGACAGTTTGTACATACATAGAGGCGATTTGATCCATGGTGTGGCCTTGTGAGCTCGCTATTACGTTGAGCTCAATTAGATGCCTGCCGTGCCGGAGTAACTTGAAGGCAGAGACCACCCAGAAATTTTTTTTTCAGTTGGAATGCTGACCTTGGAAAGAGTCACACTCTGATCACAATGGTATCTCTAAAATCGTCCAACACCCCCTATGAACAGAGTTATGACTCTTTAAAGACGCATATACCAGGTTGTCCAATTATTGTTGTCCGAAAATTTCACCATTTTTAATTTTTTTCAACTTTATTGAAAAACAAGTCTAATCAACAATATAATCACCACAGTTATCCACAACAGTGGCCCATCAATTGGGCAGTTCGCCGATGCCCTTCGCCCAGAACTCCGGGGGCTGCGACTCGAAGAAGTCCGCGATGTCGGATTTGAGGTTGTCGTAGTTGGTGAATTTTCTTCCGGCCAAATGGTGCTCTAGAGGGCGGAACAAGTGGTAGTCGGAGGGGGCGAGATCCGGGCAATACGGCGGATGGGCAACCGTCTCCCAGCCGAGCGTCGCCAACTTCTGCTGGGTCTCCGCCTCGTGGGGGCGCGCATTGTCGTGCAGCAGGTGGACCGAGGCCCGTCGGGGACGCTTTTCTCGGATGGCGGCGGCTAGTTTCTTGAGCTGATCGGTGTAGATGGAGGCGATGACCGTCCTGCCTTGCGGAAGCAGCTCAAAGTACAGCATGCCCTTGGTGTCCCACCAGCAGCAGAGCATGATCTTCAGCGGGCTTTCGGCGTCGTCAGCGGCTCTTGTCCGCTCGGGGTCCAGACGGCAAGGCGGGCGACATTGTCGTAGAGGACCCAGCTCTCATCCCCAGTGACCAGGTCCTCGAGAAACTCCTTGCGATGCGGACGAAGGAGGAGGGACTGGCAGACGGCCACGCGACTGTGCTTGTTGGCTTCCGTCAGACTGTGGGGGATCCAACGGGCCAGAACTTTGTGGTAGCCGAGTAAGTTGAGTCGATTGTGGATGGTGGACTTGCTGCAGCCGAGCATCGTCGCCAGTTCACGGGTGATGGCTTCCGGCTTCTCCTTGATACAGCGACGGACTTCGTCATCATCCACCGTAGAAGGCCTCCCGCTGTGCTCCCTGTCCTCGAGGCTCGTGTCGCCGCTCTCGAAACGATTGAACCAGCGGCTGACTGTGCGTTGAGACCCTGCAACATCCTTGCACGCTCTGCAGATTTTGGCGACCTCGTGCCCGTGTCATTGCCCAGCAGCCACTCGTAGTATACGAACGTACGAATTCGGCCTTGGTCCATTTTAGCTTGTACTGGTAGCTAGACGCGGCGACTGCCCCTTATATACTCCTAGCGTAGAACTTTGGAGAACCTTCTAGAAGGTTCTTACACTTGCCTGATATTATAACACTTCTAAGGAAAATTATAGAATTTTGAAAAGTTTCCGACAGGAAATATTGGACGGCCTGGTACTCTGAGGGTAAGAAATTGGCGGACGAGTTAACTTAGACCTGTTTTTCTCTTTAATCGCAATCGTTGCTCGAGAGCGAGCCAGTATAAGCAGACAGTCCGGCAATGGACTGAAGAACGACGACTTCTTCAGAATTCATCCATCCATCTAGCCGCTACTAAATTCGGAAATGGTGTAGGCGGTGCGGTCCTTAGTGCTGAGCGAAAGAAGTCGAACCCGTGGTGGTCGCCTATATCTCGCTCGTTTTGAGGAAATGAGGTCACGCACTTGGCACGTGTTATATAGAAGTGGTCTACAACACAACCAATTAAAGGTCACGAAGTTCGTTTCTGAGGGTGTACTGTGCCTTTAAAAGGCAGCGTTTGATAGAATTCACTTTCGATATCCCCGCAGTTTAGAGAAAGTCTGGTGCCTTATTTAGCGAGGCGTGCAAAAAAAGGTCGCGAAAGTGGCGTATATAGACTAAATAGGACCTCGCTTGTTTACGTTAAATTTTGAGCGTGGAAAAATTGACCGCCACGAAAGTTGACACCAAGCGATACAACCATCGCCCAACAGTACTTTCTTGATATGATTATCTGCTAATATCACAAATGCGTGATATATGTCCTTGAATGCTTTCAAGTCTCTTCTACAAAGTAACAGACTGTCTTGAATGCCTTCTATACTCAGAAAAATGAAAACTAGCTATTCGTAACATAAAAGGCTGTAAACAAGTTACTTGTAACATATCTAAGCCGATGTAAGTTACAAGTTACGACTTATCTCAGATAATTCAAGTTACACGCAACATATAGACGGGATACAGCGTGCAGTGCGCCTCCAATATGTTACATGTAATCTAAATGGCACATTATAGGTCGCAAGTAACATATATTGGCCAAGGAGAAAATTTCAAGGGAAGTATACGACGCGCTCGCGGGGTCAGGTCTAGGACAGGCGTTGCAGTCGGTTAAGTTACCCAAGTTTGGGGTTTTGATCCCACACTGACGGGGAAGGCTCTACATAGCGTTTTCCAATTAGCGTGTGGTCTGGGATGCTTGCGAACGCCCTCTCTGCGTCGCGTGTCGTCCGCGTCCCGTGATGGCCACCCATGATGAATATACAAATGCAAGTTACATGTAACATAAATGTAACTCACACGAAGTATAAATTTAAGGTACAAGTAACATAAATGTAAGTTACTTGAGACATTTAAGTAAGTTCGTTTATATTACAGGTAACTTGTTTTCATTTTTTTTCTGAGTATAGCTTCCCTCTTCACGTGTATGCTCATTGCGTTTGCTAAAACCTTTCCTCTCTCTCTGTTAGAATAATTGATGTGTTCTTTGGACTCTACTCATCGAGTATTGAGTAAGTTTTTTTTTCATTGTAGTGTTCTTTACGCGGATTTCCCGCTTCTCAAATAAATATATAAAAATAAATAAAATCTCGAGTTCTCATTTTTTAGCGTCTGAGGGCGGGTATTTACAGGGTGCTGCACGAGGAGTGGGCCGGTCAGTTATGCTCAGACCCCCCGCATCTATTGGCACTTTCCGCATCGCGTGCCGGTGTGCGCTCAGCGGCTTGTCTCAACTTGATGCTCGGATATTGAACAGCTGCTCGCCCACGCTGGCCACTACCGCGTTCCACAAATGTTTTGATTTTGTGCTTTAGAACTACTATATCGCTGACGACGCTAGTTTTTTTTTGTTGGGTGTTGAGCGGGTTTTGTCTGAGTACGTCGGTGATACCTACTACGTATGAATATCGGTTGCCTCCACTCTCCCTTCTTGCATGGAAGGGTCTTGTGCGGAGCTAATGGGTGCTGCAATGACCTTGCCTCATCTACTGCAAGCTGAAGAGGTTTTGAAGCTTTTGGCATAGGTGTAGCCCAATAGATTCCAATGCCGTCAGCATGCAGTACACCTGCAGAGTTTCAAGAATGGAAAGTAAGTTTGCAGTAAATATCGTAGACACACCATCGGCTTCTAGAACAGAAACGTTTGCCTCTCAAACTCATCTATTCCAAATTTAGTAGATCTCTCCATCCAAAGGTAATCTGAGAGTGAGGTCTTCTTTTCTAGAGAACCAGAATAGTACTGGTTGAATGCAGCTCTGATACAATCATGAAACGAAATTACAAACACTGCCTGGGTGCTTCAGACTAGATAGACTTTAGACAAGAAACGACTTCGAGCCTTTATAGACGCCTATAAAAAAGTAATTTGTTCATCCTTGGGGAAATACAATAACTAATGTTGTAGGTTTTCAACCACTGAATGAGTCGTCCCAGCTACAGCTGTGCATCAGAAGACTTTAACGGCAATTTCAGCACCGGAACATACTCGATAGCCACGATGGAAATTTTCCAGGGAGAGGCTCATCAACTCGTTCTCGGTATTGGCCGAAAAATGTGAAAGTTAAGTGGTTGTGTGCACTCTAGTCCAGTTTTTTCCCCAATGTTATCTTCGTCAGAGTTTGGCTTTAGTGTTTTCCGTAGCAGACATATTCTATGAAATGCGATTTTGAATGAGGGGTTTTTTGAATGCACTCAAAACCAATGTGATTTGCCAGTTCTACACTCAACGAGGCATTCAAGCAGTGCGAATCACGTCTAGCTTGATTAGGTCTCAATATGCTCCAGACGTTATCGTTCAATTTCTGTACTTTTAGGTTTCAAACATTTTATTAGTTAAAAGCTGTGTTTCGTTCTTATTGCAGTGTTGCTCCTTTACGTACTCTGCCTTTTAACGGTATCATCTGACAAGTTGAAAATTTACCATCATCACAAATTTCTCACTGGAGTGTAGTAGTTTTCACTTGTGAATGAGTTTCCCTACTTACTAGAATGTTCGGAGCTTCAGCCGCTGACCCGTGCACAAGAACGGCGTGTGAAAGAAGACACATCGCACTCCATTTCTTTAATACTCTACACTTTGCTTAGTGGCTGATATCAATTTTTACAGTGAGAGTTTTGTGGTGATTGGTTAGGCAATATTCTCGTCCCGGTTTTTTTCAAAGAGCTTGGTTTGAACAAAAAACAATACAATCATACGAAGAAAGCAAACAACACAGATTTGTAGAGTAGAAAAAAGCACTTTTTAATCAATGCAAAAACTATGCTAAACGAACAAGCATGTTATTTAAATAAAGCTCTAAAAAACCGAACGAAATATTCCCCAACCTAATATAAGTGTTTCGTCATCCATGTAATTCACATTGGGAGCCGCACTCACAAGGGAACCACAATAAGTCATAGTGACCATTCCAAATGAAATGTACTTTTCTAGAACCATTTTCGGACGAAAAGTCCGAATATGCCCATCGCAGCTGCCTAGACCCACTCTGAAAAAAGTTATGAGCGTTTTTTAAAGCTTCGCGGCAAGGTAAGGGTACCCCCCATGGAATTTTTAGGGTGTTTATAAATTTTTCGTCTGATTTTGCTAAAAACATGTGTGTAGGGATAATCTGGGATGCTGAACACGAATCTGTGGTTTGCTTGCCCAAATTTTAAGGTTTACTGTAGGTTACGGTAGGTAACATGCCATTTAGGAGACAAAACCTACCTCAATATTCCGATAATCGACAAATGGACATCAAATTCGTATTCAGCACCCCAAATAACCCCCACACAGAAACTTTGAGACAAATCTGAGACTTTGACCAAACTACCGTATACCCACCGTAATCTACCGTAAGCTGCCAAAAATCGATAAACCGACATCAGATTCGTGTTCAGCACTCCAAATAACCCCCAGAAAAACGATTTGAGCCACATCTGTCGTCACATTCCGGAAATCGTCAAAAGTCGCAATTTGCCATCAAATTCTCCCCCGATGGGAATATGTGAACGAATACAATCGAAAATTTCGGAAAATCGATAAATGAGTCTCAGATTCGTGATCAGCGCCCCAAATAATCCACCAGAGCGATTTTTTAGTCAAATCTGGAATATTTTTCTAAAACGCTTCGAGAGCCCTCTGATTGGTATAAAAAAGCGCCCAACCGAAAATCCATACAAGTCCAGAACGCTGTTAGTCTGCGCAAAGTTTGGAAAATGTTCCTTCCACCTAACTTTGCTTAGTGGGGTAGTTTTGGACGCTGAACACGATTATGAGTTCAGTTTCCGGATTTTCGTAAAAATAATGCGCATTCTGGAGGGTACAATAGGTACGAAAAACAGAGAAAAAGCGCCTATAACTTGTTTCAGAGTGGGTCTAGGCAGCTGCGATGGGCATATTCGGACTTCTCGTCCGAAAATGGTTCTAGAAAAGTACATTTCATTTGGAATGGTCACTATGACTAATTGTGGTTCCCTTGTCAGCTATGATTTGCGGAATTGATTGCCTCTCTTCGTTTCTCCGTTTGCCGCTTTTCCCGTCAATCAGCGTCGCGGCTTTTGAATTCATTGACAAGAACCATAGAGATTTAGATAGACCGTGTTATTCACCTAAAAGGTCGGGACGCTACGTGACGAGAAAATTGGCTCGCGGGAATGCGAGGGAGTAATGGCTATCGTTCAAGTGATTTCGCGACGATGAACTTACAGTACGGACTGTAAGTTCATCGTCACTACTGTAGCGTCAAAATAACTCTGGCAAACTGGGGGTCGACAACAGGTTGATTCGCCCACAATTAGTCCTTGCTGGTCAACGCGCCGATGTTTATCGGGGCCGTGGCAGCGACTTATGATCTAGTCGATGCTAGCCGTTGCACAGCTAGCGCTTTAGATTGAAGAGGAGTATAAGAGGAATATATACATTTTCAGGCTTGCTTCGTATGGTAAGAGTGCAGCCGGCTCAATCACCCAAGTTTGGGGTACATTGGCCCCGCCCAGCACCTGAGTGTCTAGCGCTCCCGGTGGTGATCCTTGTGGAGGCTGTGCGACCCCGCCGCGATGCGTGTCGTGTGCCAACCGCAACGCGTGTCATTGACCGGCCGCGACAAGTTGCTGTGCCGAACGCGATACGTGTCGCTGTACCGACCGCGACGTGAGTCGATGTGCCGACCGCGACGCGTGTCGCTGTAGTGTAGTTCCTGAACTAGATGAAACAGTCCTACAAGATGTGGACTGCAAGTAAGCAGGCCGCTAAACACGACTTATCGAGAAGTGAAGAGCCTGACAACAGGCGGACGTGGGTGGGCAAAGACAGGTATCAGGCTGACAATACGCTCTATACAAATGACATATGACTTGTCAACAGGGAGCGGTTTGTGAAATGACAACTTTTCAACCTGTTGTCGACGCCCCAGTTGGCCTGAGAATATGTGAAAATATCATCTGTTCGCTTCTACTAATCTGGCACACTGTCGCCGCGATTGTGTGCATTTGGCACTGCTGATGTGCACGCGAGAAGCTTGGATACCGCAGTCTATTTTCGCGTTTCTCGGTCATTTGGCTTTCCATACTTTTCCCGTTTGAGTACTTGTTTATCTATTTCCCTCCTCTCAACCAACGCAGAACTTTATTAACCCTAGGAGAATTTGCATAGTTTCATATTTTTATCAACATTTCAAGAGCATCCTTCCGTATGGGGAAGATTATTAGCTTCACTGAAAGCCATAGTGTTGCGAGTGAAGCATTACCTAGAAACGCTGTGGTACAAGAATTAGAATTGAGGACAGAAACGAATGAGCTCACATTCACTCACCTAAATCGAGCTAATATGCTCCGGAAATCGTTATTCATTAGCGTTGGATAGGTGATAGCCTTCGCTCAAGACTGGCCATTATTGTTCTGAATCGTAGGTATACATGAACAATTCAATAAAACATGAAGGCTCAGACAAAATTGGCCCGAAAGCATGATTTTCGTATCTTCCATGGACTTTGCAGACAATTCCCTGATTCCTCCACTAATTTCCGTCTTCTATTTCTCCTTCATACCCTTACTCTACAACTGATACAAAAATTTTAGCTCTGTTCCTCCAGCAATCTTGAAAAACTACCGCTCAACCTCTATTGACCCCACCTCCGTAACCACTTTCTCTACTCTGCGTCGCATTGCCCCCACTCGATGAACTTGAGCACAAGCACGTCTTCGCGAAATGCTCATGAAGACACTCAGACGCAGAGATGGATCATGCAAAATATTTGTATGGTAAAGGATTTATGATGGGATGGTGAAGTTGGCGAGAACCTACGCCTGTAGACATATGCTAACATTCTCTGTTATCGAGGATATGAAAACAATACCTGTAATGGCGGGCGTAGAATAATCGAACCAATCAAATATCTCGAAAAGGCGACTGTTTGAATGAGAAAGTGTCTGATGCTCTTCACTGGACATTGAACGTATGATTCCCGTGCCTGTAGGCTTCTCAGAATTTTGCTATTATCGAGGTTTAATTTGCTGACAAACGCTTACAGGTTTTGGTATATCAAGATTTGAAGTCTTTCAGCTTTTTTCGAGTCCTTAGTTGGAATGAATCCATACATATGTGTTCCTTGCCTTACCGCTCATATGGTGTGGTGATCAATAGCGAACACTTGATAGCAGTTGCTTCAACAATGCCAACCATCCGGCTTACATTTACAATCGTAATGTTTCTGAGGCCTTCATGAATGAACCTAAACACTTGAGTGAGTGTGAGTGCTAGGTGGGGCTTCGGTTCAGCTTGCATGCTTCATAGCTTCTGAATCACTTCTAGTGGATGTATACGTCGTTTCACTGAAAATGATTGATTTTTGTCGCAACCAAGGTCAAGTTGTTTGCATCAGGAATCAGCAGCCTGTTGGCAAGGGCCGCAGAATACTCGTGACCCCTCTCTCGGTGGTCAGTCCGCGCCTAAAAATGTCGGAAATCGTAACGACCCCCACCCACAAAAAAAACGGCATTACGACGTACTGTGTTAAAGTCAATGGAAAAATCGAATAGCACTGCATGAAGAAACAGCCCGCCCGTAGCCCGATCAGAATACATCCAGAAAAAAATGAGGCATTATGGCGAGCTGCTTTTTTTTTTACAAAAAATCCAGCTGGAATATTCTGGAAGATGCCAGAAAAAAACAGCTTGACGCTCGTCTGAATGGACGCTCCCATCGTGGATTCAGGGCGATGGATTGAAGCTTGCGGTTAGGCAGAACTTGAAGAATGCTAGCCAGTAACTCATTCCATGTAGATATTTTTTTCCTGTGCCTTGTATTTTTGGCATGTGTGATGAACTAGATTATGAATTGAAGGTTGTAATTATCATATTTCCTTTTTGCTTGAATAATGACATCATTTTCCGTAATAATGTATTAGAATAGTCCAAAAAATAATGATCCGCCTCCACTCGGGCGAAGAATAAGCGAGAATGACTAAGTGTGATATGGCAATAATGGGAAGCGTCCAGGCCTCGCGCCCCATGTCCGGGCCAGGGATGTGCGGAAAAAAGTTTTGGAAACAGAACACAGAAAATCCAGTTTGTCAAAAAACAGAAAACAGAAAAATGTCTCCGAAAATGAGCAGAAAACAGAAAACAGAAACTTTCCCAAAAATCAATAAACAGTGTTCAGCGTAAAAAATTAGAGTTTTTTCACAGCATTAAAACATTTATACATTTTTTCCGTAATAAATGCTTCTTTCCCACAATATTCCGAAGCTAACAGTTGGCCGTAGAAAGAAGAGTAGGCGTCGGAAAAGACAGATTAAAGTTGCTAAATGTCCTTCTGACCATCCTTAACCCGAGGCAGTGACACTCGATTACTTGATCTCAGTCCAATATGTGCAACGAGTGCTTAGGTTCAGTCGGGGCAGGCTCGGCCCACCCTAGTGTACAAATTTTGACGATAATTTTGGGATAATTGCTGATTTGATCACTGTACTACTCCTCAAGGCCTGAAAGTCAAATGCGTACCCCGCGGATGTGTCGATCGAGTATAAATAATCTAACTCGCCGCTCGCTCTTTTGTGGTGGTGTCGCTCGTAACTATACGACAGTTTCATCCCCCAAGTCATAGCCCTACCACCGATTTCATTGCACTTCATCTTACATAGATTAACTATCATCTTGCGCAGGTATGAGTCTAGAACACATTTGGAATTTGCGTGACTGGCACAGTTGGGGGAAAATTTTACCCCACTCTATCAAAGCGACAGCACTGAGTATTCTCAGTTTCGGCCTACGTTTAGAACGCTATGTGCATGCGGGCAGGGATAGCGGGCGTTAAGGAGTAATTATAGCTCATTTTCGGTTCTTTACAGTAACATTGAAGGCTCTTGACTGTAGCGCATACCTTCCGAACGAGTCATCAACGATAAACCTCTGGGTAAGGGTAACCACTATAAGATGAAGATAAAGCCTCGGCTTTCTCAGTCTCTATTGGGATACACTGCGCATTTGTTCGCACAAGCTTTGATGTTTTTTTAGACCCACGAAGTTGCTTGCGGGGGGTTAGCCGGCTCTCCAGTCAGTGTCTCCGTCTTTCTATATGAATTTGTCACGAATGCGAGAATTCCGGAAGGATTGTATGTTTGGTTGACTTGGAGCGAGAATCGAACCAGATCGTGTACAGCGAACAGCAGCGCCTCCTGCCACTACACCACACCAGCTCGGGTAATCACAATGGCGAGATAGGCGTATTCACCATATTGAACTGCAGAGAATGCGTTTAAGGCTTCCTAAGTCTGTGGGTTAACCGCTTATGGACCCCTTCCTCTTGTCTCCGCAGTTAAATTGCCAAAATAATGGTTAACGATTTTTTCTGTTTTCTGCCGAATTTTGCCTATTTTTACAGACAACAGAAAAGAGAAAAAATGGCCAAAAATAGGCAGCAAAACAGAAAACAGAAATTTCGCACATCCTTGGTCCGGGCCTGGCGCCCTTTGTGACGCCTTACATGTTTTTATGTATTATTATTTCGTAAGTTTGAGGAGCTGGTAGGAGAAACTTTTTGCAAATTTTTACACAGTCCAATTACCTGCAAGTCTGGACCCTTGGTGGTTGGAAATTCTATTGCTGAAGGAATGCCACCCGTTGGATAGTGATGGCAAAAACCATGCGTTTGCCAGCGTGGCTTGCCAACGTTCAGCACCTTACCTTGTCTATACTCTTGGACACCAGTCGGGTTGGGAGAAGAAACTATGGGCATTTGTGGAAATCCTATGTGAAATCCGGGTTTTCATTCAAAAATGAGAAATTTTAATTTCTTTATGGGTATCGTACATATTATAGTGTATTTTTCAGACGAGTAACAACAGGGTCCCGCACGCAAGGGGGTTAAAAACACTTGAATGGACGTGGTACTGGTTCTACTCAGGTTGTAAACAGTTGCACTTTCGTTTTTGATTCACCAACACGACCTTTCTACAAATTCTACTACAATTTGGCCCCTTCCCTTTTTCAATAAATTATATATTTTTCCACTTGGAAAACAACAACCCTCCTCCAACTTTTGGTTTTTCCGCGAAAACATTTACGACCCCCTCACCACCCTTTGGCAAGCTATCCACATCTGCTGAACCCTGAGGCCGGATTCATCATTGCGCAGACCCTGGGTTTGCCGATTTCGGTTGGGTTCAGCGCCGGCGCAACCCAATTTTTCGGGATTCATCAATTTATTAAACCATCGGAGAATGGATTTGGGTTTGGGTTCAGAGAACCCGAGGCGGGAGCGAGGGTCCACCTAACCCAACCCGAAGTTAGCAGCTAAATAACGCGTTCTAGCGCCAATTTCAGAAATAATGTGCTGTGATTTCCGAAAATCATTTATTATTAGTGCTCTTACTACTCATATGCGTGATTGGACAGATCGTCAGAATCTGTTTTCGACTTCGTATTTGATACGCTGCCTAAAAATTATCGACTCAGACGCTGGCTGGGGAGTTTTTATACATTTTCGAGCCTTTTAGAATCTTGAGACTTCCAATAAAGCTTCACGTCTTTCCTTTCCTCTCATACTTCTGTCTTCATGTTTCATTGATTCCCTTCTTTCAATACTCGGATTTTAGCTACCGCCAGCCTCTCATACATTCTTCTGCGCTATTCTGATTAAGCTAGTGTTCATTTCTCACCCAATTTTGAAATTTCTTTGAAATTTTATCGTTCTTCCCCTCCTTGGAGTTTCATTTTCGTTTTATTCTTCTGTCCCCTCCAGTTTTTATTTCATCTCAAAAATCGTACAAGAAGGAAGTTCTTCTCTTTGGAGCTGTGGGAAACCAGATGCGATCGATATAAAGGAAAACTTTGTCAGAATATGTTCTAATGAATTTTTAAAACAAACTGCATCCATTGAAAAGTTTTCTCAGGCCCGGACCGTTCAACATTGATTATGTTCTTTTTTTCCTATTGGAGTATATACCCACCGCAGTGTGTTACTACAAGTATTATGAATAGTGACTTGCTCTACAACCTATTTCAACACGCCAGTACTTCTTCTATAAAATCGAAAAAGGGCACTTAATTAATCCGTTGCGTAACCCATGATCTCTGTTAGTTTGATCGAAAAGAAAAACCAAGAACTTTTAAATGCTCTATGCAAAGCTTGATAATGATGAATTTGAGACCCCCCCTTCCAGAAAATCGATTCAGAAATTAAGGGGTTGTTATTCGAGCACAAAAACATAAACTACATGGCGCAATTTTCTCGGATGCAGCTTGAATTTGAACACAAGAGAACATATTTTAACCAAGTTTTTGAAACATGGATTACGACTGGCTTCAGACACCACCAGAAGTTGCAGAGTCTCCTTTCCGATTTATGTTGAGGTGAGTATCCTTGCCTATCTCTGTGCGGTTCTGAAAAAAACAAAAAAAAACACAAATAGAAGGAGGAACATGAAAATGGAAGCCGCGGTTAAAGATGACGAATTGTGTAAAAACAGCGACTACTTGGATGAGAAACCAACACTAGCTACACGACAAGAGCGAAAAATGTTATATAGGGGGTTGGCCATTAAAGGCAGCATACACGCTCGCAAACATGGACGAGATATCATCATAAATAGGCCTGCACGGCCCCTACCATGTCGTGAAGCGCTGAAAACGATCCAGGAGGACAGTATTTGACCATCCCTGTCACGCACGCCCGTATTTTCATACCCCTCCGAGTAACAGAATGAAAAGTTAAACTTGATAAAACATGTGATAATTGAGAGTGATAGCACTATCAAATGGGAGTGCACGAGAGAAACAGCTCGATTTACCTGAATAATACATGTCTGTGCACTGATGAAATCCTCCATTTTCAAGAACCATCCAGAGTAGAGCGGCATTCTCGAAAGTAGATGAGAGTTTATGAGTGTTTAGACAGGTAATAATCAAGTAAATCGAGCTGTTTCCTTCGTGCACTCCCCTGCGATAGTGCTATCACTCTAAGTTGTCACATGTTTTCTCAAGTTCAACTTTTCATTCTGTTACTCAAAGGGATGTGAAAATACGGGCGTGCGTGACAGGGATGGTCAAATACTGTCATCCTGGATGGTTTTCAGCGCTTCAAACATCGTTCACGACATGGTAGGGGCCGTGCAGGCCTATTTCTGCTGATATCTCGACCATGTTTGCGAGCGTGTATGCTGCCTTTAAGAAAATTGGGTATAGATTGGACGGCAAATTGGAAATAGACGTCGCGAAAATACGTTGTGCATTCGCAGACGTCTCTCGTGCGGACAAAAATAGGTTCGGGGAGCCAACCCAAGATTTGCGCTGATGAACCAAAGGTGCTGGGTTTTCAAACCCAAACCCTATTTCCGAACCCAGGTCTGGCGAACCCAGGGCTGGCGCTAACCCGTTTTTCAATGATGAGTCCGGCCTCTGGTTCGCGTTGCCTGTATCAGGCACCGTCCGTCCATACGTTGCTAGGGCGCGCGATTCCCAAAATCGATTCTCGAGGGCGCACGATTTGCTAGCCGCTGACGTGCGCTCACGCCCCTTCTCGCTCGCTCACGTTTGATTCGGGAGAGACGCAGCCACTTTCAAGCCGTTTGCTTCATCCTCCGAACAGTATATGCCAAACTTAGCTCAAAACCAATGCCCTCGTATCTAATACGCCTACCAAGACCATCCCAAGCCGTGGTGAATGAGCAACAAATGTGTCTATGCAAGCTAGTGATCACCGGGTCAAGCGTTCTCAATCGGATCAACACGAGGCAGGATGCACTTATCGTGTCTTTCTGCTTGTACGAGTACCTATCAGCGTTGTAGAGCGCTGGATAGCGAGAGCGAACGTTCTCGCTACGTATGGACGGAGCCTCAGCTGTTCTCCTGCCGATTACTCGACCCTATCTAGGACGCCAGTAATGCTCCGATCCGTCCCTGTGCTTTGCCATGCTTGTACAGGGAATTCCGTTATCTTCAGAAGCCTGAAGTTCTCGTGACATTTTGTAGGGGATTTTAGTACACCCAGTTTCAAGCATCATAATTTGACCTGAAATTACTGCAGCCTCTCAGCCTTCGGTCGCTCGAACGCTGTCGTCCTCGGTACTTTCGAGGTGGTAGGGAAACGAGGTTCATTTCTGAAACAGTTTGGGGCTAAGGTGAGGTGGCCGGAAACAATTTGCCCGTCAAAGTGCAACCAGGGTTGCGAATTCCCTACCGCCTGTCCCCGAAGCTGATCTTCTTTGTGATTGTGGGGAGACGGATATAGTGAAGCTTGAAAGGATTGTCAATGTCGTTGTGCGGTGAAGGCGATTCCAAATATGATATCCGATGGTGGAAAGGGTTGGTGGGGGGTGAGCTTATGCAGCGCTAGAACCTTTATTGTTTCCATCTCACACGAATTCGCGCTTCCACGAACTGAGGTTCATTCGAGAAGTTCGCCTTGCTTGAACTCCAGAGGGGAGCCGCCCAGTCCACGGTCACAAGAACATCATTCTCGCCACGGAAGACGTGATCGGAAATCGCTTTATTCTCTGAGTAACCAAACTTTGACCTTCTCTGAAATATGTGTTCACTGAACAATATTTGTAAGGATAAGGTCGTTTATAAATTCGGAAATCAGGCGTGATGAATTGTAGTTCTCAAACTTCGTTCTTATAATGGCCTTATTTCTTGCCTCAAAGTTCACTCTCGAAAGGGTCACTAAGTGGTTAAGGTAGGTACGAGAGCTTTTGTTTGTTTGAGAGAGGCGACTGTCGGGTCTGTAAAGTTCCACACACGGGGAGGAAACTCGGTATGCTTTTAAAGACACCGTTCGTGCTGGAAAGCACTCTCTTTTTTTGAGCTCAATTTCATGAATGAGCGCGGTAGTCTACACCAGTAAACCTTGGGCTCATCAAAAACGTAGGGTTATGAGATTGGAAGGGGTTGAAGATGAGGATCCTCCACCAGTTCTCTCATCCCATTTAGCACAAGGAACAGAAACGCCATGTGAAGCGAGAGAGAAATGATTTTTTCAGAAAGCTTTCTAGCGTGTTTTTTTTAGAAGTATTGCAAGCTCTTATCTCGGGAAATCTCATCTCTCAAACCTGCACTGTGAGAGCCTTCCATTCTCAAGTGGTTCTGGTAGAAGTAAGGCAGAAGAAATCTACCCACCTAGAAAGTTTTAAGCGTAAAACCACTTACGACTTTCAGAAAAACTTTAGACGTATTGCACTGGACACACCGAACTCGACGGAGGGTGCGATAAATAAATTTTCAGGAGGCTTTCTAACGCGTTTATTTTTCGGAGGCTTAGGGTTTTTTGGGCTTCTTTGCTATTATCACTTACTGTGCTTATCTGGGCCAAATTCCGGTCCGCAATTGCGTCTCGACACGCTTTGCGACCGCACGCTCCCGAGTCGGAAGAGCTTCCAGCGCCGCACCCGCCGATCTGCTGAGTCTAAGTGGGTTTCGGAAACTGGAAACTAAGAAGAAAAATTAGAGAAAATTGTATAAGAAAGACATATCGAGTCGGCTTTGGCGCTGGAAACCCGACTGACTCGAGCGCGTGCGGCTGCAAAGCGTGTCGAAACGCAATTGCGGATCGGAATTTGACCCAGAGAAGCACAGTACCTTAAGAGCTTGCCTACTCAGAAACATAGAAAAATCAGACACGGGTTTTTGCGCGTACGATGGCTTTACAATCACAGTGTCAACTGCATTGACTCGATTTATCAATAATCACATGATAAGACAAGAGGAAATAAATTTCTCTCAAGCTTTTATTTAGCGAATTAAATCCTTTCGCAAAACTTTGTGTAGCAAACGATGGATTCCATTTGGAGCACTTTTGTCGACGCACAGCTACTTTTATCCGTAATCGGGTTCTTTTATTCTTCTCTTGTTTTATTTATAATGTTGTCATCGAAGTCCAAAGTCTTTCAATCAGCATTCTTCCGTATCTTCATTGTAACAGGTATGTATATTATTGGTTGCGACAATTGATTCCGCTGAGAGCAATCAGCCTTGGCAGTCTTGGAAGCGCTACTTTCCAGGTATTGGTGATATTATCGGCCTACTTGCACTAGAGTGGACGCGACAGGATGTAAAAATCGGATTTGGTGAGTATAGTAAATTGGTTTGGGGGTGTGTATACAAGTCTGTTGGTACCTGCTCGTTGGTGCCCCTGCTTCTACTGAACCCAGCAGACGTTTGAGTGTACACAGGGAACGTTCGAGCGATATAGCGTGCACAACTATATCGCGAAAGTATCCCGCACATTGCATAAAGGTGTCGCCGTCCGGCACACTAAGGCCTCTGGTCCATAACACCTTAGGATCCGTACCTAGGGAGTCATGGAGACTTTGGCCACAAGCCACAATTTCGCCACCCTGAACTGTCGATCGCTGTCGAGTGATATCCAAAAAACTGCGCTATCCAGACTTCTGAGCTATTTCCATGCACACCGTTTGCTGCTTTTGCAGGAAACCCGCCTCGCTGATAGACCCCGTCATCAGCGGCGTCGGAGAGTACACCATCTACTGGCTGCGGTAACGCTGGACGATAGGAGAGTGGGAGGCTGTGCAATAGCTGTAAGCGGGAAGGATTTCAATGGTATGGTCAAGGAGTTCCGGCTCAACGTCGTGTCCGGAATGCATTCGTACGACTGCGGGATCACAGAGGATTCCAGTATCTGTGGATAGTGAGTGCTCATGCGCCCACTGAAACCGCCGAAGCCATCAATTCGAAGGATGCGTTTTATGAGGAACTCAATACGTTGCTGGCCAAGGATACCTTTGTCAACATGCTGTTGTCGTGGGGGATTGACGCAAATGCCCGAAGATGGGACTTGATCAGGAATCCGAAGTACTCTCGGTAAATGGTTCTACCCAGTGGAGCAAACATCGGACAATGGCTACCGCCTTGTCGACTTTTTGTAAACGCAGTGGTACTGGATTATTGGCATCGACATTCAAGCAGGAATCATCGCCGCCATCAAGCTTACGTGGCGAGGGACGAGACCCGGCTATCTCCAAAAGAGCAGCGGAAGCGGAAGATGACAACTTTGAAACTACAGCTTGACTATGTCCTGACGAGGAATATTCCAGTATCGGACATTCGAAGATCTAGAGCTGTGTGGGATGTCGCATTCGATTCGGATCACCGTCCTGTTCTGTTGAACTTCACTGCGAGGATTCATAAGAGGAAGCGAGGGGCTCAGCCTCTCCAGAGGATTGACATGACAAGTCTCAGAGATGAAGAAGAGTGCAGAAGGAATTTCCGGACAACGCGTTTCTATTTACATCGGAGTACGGACTAAGAAGAAACTTTGCGACGCGGATTATTTTGTCAAGTGCATCCAGGACGCTTCGAAAGAGGCACTCCCGGTTGTACAGCCTAAGAAGAAGTTCACCTACGTCTCAGAAGAAACAGCATCTACCTACAACAGAGTATGTGCTCTCCGAACTGCAGGAAACTTCGTGGAGGAGAAGCGTCTGAGGAGGAAGTTGCGTCGGCAGCTTCAAAGTGACCGCGAACGAGAGTGGACGTGTAGAGCTAAGAAGTTCGAGAAGGCTTGGGAGGAGAAGAATCCGAAGAGAGCCTACACGTTGCTGCGACAGTATAGCGGGAAGATGAAGAGATGTTCTCCTGTCTTGAACACTACCAATGGAGTTGCAGTTGGTGATGTTGGTGATGCGACGCTGCCAATATGGAAGGATTACTTCAGTTCACTACTGAATCGTCCAGCGCCATCAGTACCTGAGCTCCCGCATGTTCAGAGAGCACATTACGATGTCAGTGAGGAACCGCCGACTGAGTCTGAAGTTTTGGATTGTGTCCGGAAAATGAAGAATGGAAAGGCAGGTGGAGATGACAACTTCACTGCTGAAATGCTGAAAGCTCTTCCTCCGTCTGGGATTCGTGAAATGACCAACACCATCCGTGCCATATGGATGAGCGAAAGGATGCGATTCGTGGAGACGTGCGATCATCGTACCTCTTCACAAGAAGCTATCCGTCACGGATCCTAAGAACTACAGAGGAATCTCTACTTCGTGTCATGTACAAGGTTTTAGAGACGTATCATTCTCGAGCGACTTATCAAACATCATTGAAGGAACGACCAGAGATGAGCAAGCCGGTTTTCGACCTGGAAGATCGACCATCGACCAAGTGTTCGTCGTGAGAAGAGTAATTGAATCGTGGCAGCGGTTTTCGAAGCCATTACAGCTTGCTTTTGGACTTTGAAGCCGCGTTCGACTCTCCTCATCGTGATCGATTGCTCAATGCTCTGCGAGCAGATGGAGTCCCGGAAAAGTATGTTCGGTTAATCGAGGACATGAACAAAGGAACAACAGCAGCAGTTCGTACACCTGTCGGATTTACGTCAGCTTTCGAGGTGAAAACAGGAGTAAGGCAAGGAGCCGTTGCAGGACCTTTTCTTTTCAACTTCGCCGTTGATGACATCATGCGTAGAGTTCCAGAACAGTTTCCTGCGGATGTGATCCTAACACCATCAGGACGCTTCCTTGTCGACCTGGAGTACGCCGACGACATTGTGTTATTCGCTGAAAACAACGCAAAACTGCAAAGGATTGTGAACCTCGTTTCAAAGTATGCCGCAGCCTATGGACTTCGTCTTCGTCCCGACAAATGCAAGCAGATGTGGGTCTCTCAGAGGCCTTCAACTGGAGTTTGTGTGGACGGACAAACGTATCGAACTGGTGGACGATTTCTGTTATTTGGGCTGTTTGCTGAAGAACGATGGTAGTTATGCAGCGGATATTCGACAACGATGTGCGAAAGCTACGTCTGCATTCAATTCTCTAACCAAGTGTTTGTGGTCTACCACCATCGCGAAGGAAGTCAAGTTGCGCGTCTACCTATCCGCTATTCGCCCTATCATGATGTACGGATCGGAGACGTGGGCAGCACCGAAAACGCAGATGGAAAGGTTGGATTGCACGGAGAGGAAGCTTTTTAGGCGTTTGCTTGGATATTTCTGGCCGCGTGTATGCCATAACGAAGACCTTTACAAGGAAATCGACGCAGTACATCAACGCTTGACACGAGGGAGGTGCCAGCATCTCCTAACGCTATCTCAAGCAGCAATGGAAAGTCGACTTCGACTGCTCGGGCATATACTAAGAAGAACGCCGGATCGTCTCGTACAACACGCTTTAAAAATGCTTCCAAATCCTGTCTGGAAACGGCCACCTGGGCGTAGGCGAAAGTTCTGGACGGATGTGGTTAAAGAGGATTTAAAGTCACTCGGCATCGAAAGACAGTTCAGGCGCGATGTTTCGTTTCGCAGGAAATGGAATAGTGACAGCTGGATGGAATGTGTTCAAATTGTGGCTGAAGACCGTGAAAAATGGACACGGCTGACTACTAGGACGGCACACCTCGGTGAAGATGCGGAATGACCGCGTCAGGCGAAAGCCAACCGATTAAGTCAAGTAAGTCAAGTAAATTGGTTTGTTGTCAATGCTGCCGCGCGGAATTGTTTATTGTCGTCCACCGGAACCTCAAACTCGGGTAATTAAAATAGTCAGCAAATACAGGAATGGACTTCATGAGAGAATTCAAAAAAGGAAGAAGTGAATTGACTAAGCTGCTACAGCTTCTTTTATACGTGAGATGACGTCTACGAAAGCGTAAGTAGACACAATATTGTACGGGCAGACAAATCATTGCCGATATTACGAAGACAAGTTATTGGAATAGCTAGACACAATATTGTATTAGCGGACAAAGCATGACGATTTCATGAGGACAAATTATACATATGCAAGAGATTAGCTAGAGTAGCCATATACAGAGTTACTTACTGGATATGTTACAGAGCTATATGAAGGATCATGTCGGGAACAACATCGGAACAACACATAAAGCGGCGCGCGCGTTATTTTGCGATTACCTTCTGCACACGCCTTTTGAAATTAGATGTTTTTTTCGATTTTGACTCAGCAGAAGAGGTGATTTCCTGTGTTGCAAACCAGCACTCTGGGTTCTTCTCTACACTGTTCTGCTCTGCTGTTTCTCCCCCCCCCCTACCTTTTTCAATTCGTGTCCTGGCCTCGCCTTCTCACATCTTATCGACTGCTTCATAGGCCTCATCATTTGTTGCATTGTATTATATAAAATGAAAAATATATGTTCAATCATGTGTATACACAAGTCCACCCTTCTCTATGAAATTATTTGGCTGATCGAAAAGTCTTTGCAGCAAAACAAATTTATCCCAAAAAAAATCGTGAAAAGTGGGGTTGTTGCTGGTACACAGGTGCAACACCGAGAACTTTCTGGAAGTTTCCATGGTAGGGGCATATAGGGGCGCGAGCTCGTTTGGGACGGTAATTACAATGGATCTCACATAACCTCAACTTCGACTACTTATCTTTTACGAGTGGCGTCGCGGCTCCTCGGCATCCGAAGCCGTCACCAACATCAACGCTGCAATGGGCAAGGACAGCGTTTCCTACCGCATGGTGGCCCGTTGGATCTCCCGCTTCAAGGACGGATATACGGACTTGGAAGACAAATAGACAAACTGCTGTGCTGCTTCTGGGTAAAGCGCGGGATGCTCTACTACGAGTTGCTCTTTCAAGGAAAGACGGTCAGTGCTGCCGTGTACTTACGTCAGTTGGAGGAATTGACCATCGCCCTGCGAGGGAAGCGCCCGTGACGAGCTACGGTACACCTCCTTCACGATATTGCTCGACCTTACATCACGAAGGAAACCCAATCCAAACTGCAGGAGCTGAACTGGCAAACCGTAAACCACCCGTCTTACTCTCCTGACCTTGCACCTTCTGACTTCCACCTGTTTAGCCCCCTTAAGGCATTCCTGGCTAAAAATACTCTCGCTGATTATGATGCCATTGTGAAGGCTATTGGTGACTTCTTCGATTCTCAGTTCCCTGCTTTCTGGAAGAAAAGGATCAATGAACTGCCTGACAGGTGGACCACTGTCATAGCTAATGAGGGAGACTATAGTGTTGATTGGATTGTAAAGTTGAAAAAAGGAACTAATAAATTTGAAAAACCTCAATAAAGTTGCCAAGACTTTTCGATCAGCCTGATATTAAAGGCAGCATGCACGCTCAAAAATGATATCAATTTTATGGAATGAATCGAAGGTCTGAAGCTGTTAATATTCAGAGATAACGAAAAAACCGGAAGAAAATCGACTGAAATGAAGATATAACGGTTCGTTCTATATTGGCCCAGATGTGGACGAGTTTTTCCGCATTGGCTGAAATAGCGGAGCTAGCGACGAATTTGTTGGGATAACGACGCTAATGTACTCTTACGGCCCTTTCTGGAACTCTTACGACCTTAGAAGCGTAAAAAATGAGCCAAAATGACCGTAATCGGGCCTTGAACATTTGTATTGAAGGGCGGAGCCCGTATCGGTGGGCGGAGAAAGGATAATTTTGTGACTCAATACGGCTCAAATACGGTCATTTTAACTCGTTTTCAACTCTTCCAACTTCGTGAGGGCTCTTCTAGGGCCCTCAAGATCCCAATAATGTAGTTATCTCAGCAACTTTTTTGAGCGTGTCTGCTGCCTTTAAAACTGTGCTATGTTAGCACGGTTATTTGAAGGCCACACATCTGCTATTGGTAGTAGTTCTAACTATCTTGATGACCCTTGTAAGGTTTGGGCTTTGCATGGGACGCTTTGCACAGTAGACGTTCGGATATGAGGATAACGTTTTATCAGCAAAGTTTTTTATTTCACTCCTATGCCTATTGAACTCCACGTTTCCATGTCTCTGCTCCATTATCTCAGTTCGTTGCAGGAGTTTCAATTGAACCACTGACGCGAATATTTATTAGCAATGACAGGCATAAACGGAATGACACATATCATCGGAATGCTCTTGATGACACCGAACAGATTCACAGCCGTATGTTGTCCCAGTAGACATGGAAAGGTAAGCCGTGACATCTTCAAAGCCCAAGACCGTGCTACGCATTTCCGCTCCGTTTCTGAACCTTGATTCTGTACACTGCCTAAGCGATCACTGTGCGTGACCGAGCTACGAACATAATTCGATTTTTCAAATGTGTTGCCACCTACGGTCCACCACTAATCCATCGCAGTTTCGTTGTTCTGTTCCAGATCTGGAGCAACAAAACTACCATCGTACTTTTGTCAGTTGACGTCTTTATTTCAACTCTCATATATCTTTAGTTATTATTCATACCGTTCATCTACGAACGCTCCCCCAGAGGTCGTTGGATTCTTGTAGGACGCAACAGGACCATCGATGTAAAACTTATTGTTCTTTATAATACAGAAGTATCGATAGATAGACACATCTCCCTCTGATTCATGTTGCAAAAGGAAGGGAACTCCAATATCCTAACAAGCGCGTCAAAGTATTGCGTGAATAAATGGGAGGGTAGAAGTGCAGAAAGTCAGGTGAAGCGAGTCTAGAATTGATGTACTGTCAATCTGCCCGGCCATTTTCTAATATGTACGTTGACTTCAGCTGGCACGAGTTAGTACGATGGTTCATTGACAGACTAACGTTTCGGCGGTCTCGCCCTCTTCGAAGTCTGAAAATGTCGAATCTACGTTTAAAAATACTTTTCCAAACGTAGTTTAACTCTACTGGAATTTTGGACAAAATCTCCAAACAAAAGGCTGAGATAGATGAGATCTTCTCAAAGTCTGTGGAACATCAGGTCATCAGTAGAAGACGACGGGGTAACGAGATGCACCTATACCCTTAGGCTAATCTGATGTGGGGCTGCAGTTCCCTCGTAATATTTATACCTTCGTCCTTCCAGTTGACCTTGGGGTCTCTCGCGCTGACACAGAATGCCTCGAACGCTTTTCGCGTACTTCTTTTGGCCTTCTGCGCTAGTATCTCCACTCTCTTCTCAAAATCGTCCCCGTCATGGCAATTATCCCTGTGGCAGCCCAGCGCAGTGCTAACTCGCGACCTTTCCTCCCAATAGAAGTGCTCTTTGATCCGCCCATGCAGAAGGCGATTTGTTTCATCAATATATTCCTGGCCGCAGCTTTAACATGTGATGAGATGAATAACCCCAGAAGCAGTACAGTCAACAAATCTGCCTGATGTACGAATGATGCACTCTGGAGTGACGCATGCGTGGTAATATTGGCGGTTTCGAACTGACTGCCGCTATAAATTGGTGGGGTAGCCATCAAAGATACAGTATTTTCTAAACACGCGCACCGTAGACACTTTCTGACGGGCACCTTCCCCATTTTCCCAAAGTATTTCGAGCATCAGAAACCAAATGAATCCTCTTTTCCAAAGAAATATCCAGGGTTCTCAAGGGATTCCAGGCTGGAAAATTCTTCAAAAACCTAAATCACTTACACCAAAAAAATGCTCGAGCTTGTGGCTTCCAATACCATACGGCTCTCCGTAAGGGTCAAAGGAGGAGGGTTAGTGGGGGTTCACAACGACTTGGACGTGGCGATAACCGAGATATACTTCTCGGATACGTCAGTCTATCGGTTGTCATCCGAAAAAGAGTTCAAGTCTCACCAACGCAAGCTCAACAGGCCCTGGAGCCCGTAAGCAAAATTGGCTGGACTAGATCAGACAATAATCGCAACTGGAGGCTACAAATTGTCTCGTATCGTACCTGCTTATCAAAACCCATAAATGCGGGACAAATGAGAAGCTCACCAATTGATCCGGCTGCAGTAAAGGTTCGGCCCATCATTAGTTGCGTAGGTGGTCCCAAGGACCGAATCGCATGGTTTGTCAGCACAGTGCTTACGCCACTTCTTGCATTTATCCCTCCGAACTTACCCAACACGCAAGCTTTCCCGGACCATTTCCGTCAACTCAGTAGCAGCTGTGTAATAAAATCCTTTGATGTTCCGGCGCTGCTTACCAATGTAAGTAATGGCGCGGCAATGGAAGCAGTTTTGGACTTTTAAAATCAACATCAAAATGCCATAAATATGCACGGTTTTTTTAATCGCAAACTAATGGTTCTTCTAAAGGAGTGACTTGGCTACAATGTCTTTAAAGTGGCGGGTAGGTACTTAGCAGAGCTGCGGGGTATGGCGATAAACAGCGACTGCCACCAACGCTTGCCGTCGCCTTCGTGTCTAAAATCGAAGCACCTGTCTCCGCCAACGCGTAGCTAAATACCTCCCACGGAAACCAGAGATGCCCAGGGTTTCGGAGGCATCTACTCTGATTTTCACACGAGGATTTACGTAAGTTACGGAAAGTTTAGCCTAAGTTGGTGAAATTTTAGCTACAGCGCACACATATTGTACGTAAATTCTCGCTACAGCTCCCGCATATTCTACGCTTATTCTCGTCTCCGCACTTGGTCGATCGACCCAACCAGTCTTGATCCGTACTAGAGAAGCAATCCCCTCTTCAATCAAGCACATCGTCGCTTCTTCCCCACGGCCTGCAGCGTCCCAGCGGTCAAAATTATCCCTAGCAAGATCTTCCAGAGAGCGACACGGGGTCACCCTCCACGACCACCCACAGAGTGCCAAGTTATCGGTGGGCTCGCACGGGCCAACACTGTTCGAACCGCATCGCTTCGTTCCGCGTAGCCAGCGCGGGTTCGAAATTGCATTTCAACATAGGCTGTCGCTAAATCTGTAGATTCTCGCTACAAATTATAGCGAGAATATATGGGTTTAACGTAAGAGAGATCAATGTTTCAAGTTTAGCCTTCCGTTTTTACGTAAAATACGCGCAGAATTTGCAATTATGTAGCCTCGACACAAAAATCTGCGGGTTTTAGCTATCGTAGCCAAAACCCGTAGTTTGCCGCTACATGGAATAGGTGGCGTTTCAGGCCGCGCCCTCAAAGGCATCTAGCTACGCGTTGGCAGAGTAGGTTCGAATCGCTCCCCTTGTTTTAAGGCAGTGTTCACGATATTCTTCGATTTTGAGATTAATCGCTAAATCGATTGATTGGCACCCGGGTAGAACTGAGATGACGAAGAAATAGAGAAAAACGCACCAGAAGGGCACGAAATCCTCTAATCTCACCCCACCTTTTTACTCTCACAGGAACTGCTTGTTGTGACACTGAAATCTTTTGTGGACCCGTCTTCTGCCCGTCTTCTGGAATTCTCCCCTCTTTGTTGCATCGTACTTTCTTTCGGACCCCAAATAATACTGCTTTGCCTAAAATATTCTTCCATTTTCGATTAGCCCCGTTTTTCACCGATGACAAACACTGTGAACATGTTCATCCAATGGGACAACTAGTCCAGGCCAGAGAATAATGTCACAGAAATAAGACGTTTTAGAACTTTTCTCGCTGTTTCTTTGTAATTTTCGTAAGACTTGGTGGCTAACGCTTTGTTTTGAGAGGAAAACTCGGGAACGAAAACCATCCTGAATTCTGCCTTTAACCGGCGATGCATGGACGACTGTTTCATAATTTTCTCAAAATAAGACGAGATGGACAAGTATCACGTATCATGTTTAGTGTATCATGTATCATGTTTCCGCTATAAACGTGTGTTCTGGAGAGGAAGAGCGCATGGAGTCAAAAGTCTGGCTCGCCGAATAGCAACTCCCAATGGCTATGGACCACACGAGCACAGGTCGCGGAACACCCACGAAGGTCGGAGGGGCCATAATGTACCACGAAGCGACAAAGTTCTTCTTATGATGCCACTCATCTTAAATGGTGTGGGCAGTGCTGTCACAAAGTGTCTACGAGGCACGGGATTGGGAAATATTGTATCTTTGTTCACCAAGCATCTCAAAACGGCAGTTGGTTCAAATCGCCAACGTAACCGCGCATGTATCACTCCACTGAGCGTCATTCGCCTATCGGGCAGAGATGTAGACTGTATTGCTTCGGGTTATTTATCTCATCACATGTCAGAGCGGCGGCGGGGAGTATATTGGCGAAACAGTTCACCCTCTGCATGTGCGGGCCAAAGGGCACTTGGATTTGAAGGGAAGGTTGCGAGTTAGCACTGCGCTGGGCTGCCACAAAGTTAATCGCTATGACGGTGACAATTTCGCCCAAACCTTGAGGCTTCTACACAGCGCCAGCTCACTAATCTATACTAAATTCAAAAAATGACACGTTGTATCGCTACGTAAAGACATCCAGGCTCCGTGTGGGAATGCACGAATAGGAAACGAGTTAGCCGCCATCCTCTCAAAGCTAAATCGTCCCCAATGCTGAAGTCTTCGCGCACTCGATACCAAACCACACCCTTTCAATCGTCTCTTTGGTTGAATATGAGGCGCAAACTTCTAGCAATCACCTGTGCTGCACCGAGGGCAGAGAATCCATCAATTGTAATCATTATTCAGGAAGTACGCTTTGTTGATTCAGTCCTGACTGTGTCGTATGAAATTATCAGCATATTGGTGATAAGCGCAACAGTATACTCAATTAACAAACAATTGAAACAAAGCGGTCTGCGGATTACTCAGGACATGGTAAGCAAAGTTTTAAGAGTTTTGATTTTCAACTCTAGCAGACGCGAGTCTTAGCATGGCAGGCTCTAATTTAACAGAATATGCTCGATTCCGTCGAATCCACATTCCTGGGTACGCTGCTCTGTTTCTCGCGAGCCATTCGCTCGTAGTCTCTTCCCATCTGACGGACGAAAAATTTAGTCAAATCTTGTTCCGTTTTGAGAGCGCACTCCGCTGAGCGAAACCGCAGTTACGACACACAACGCAAAACCTCTGTGCCGCAGCTGCTGGTAATAAAGAGTGTGGATTGATCGTAAGAGGCATCGTAAGCGGTGGGAACCATTCACCGTCTTCTCCTTCCGTTCCCTTGGAAGTAGTGCTTATAATTAGCTCCGTTTTAGAGTTTACATTGTGAAACACTACGCTGACAGGTGTGAAGGGAAAAGTGCCGGAGAAAGCGGCGAAAATGGACCTGAAGTCGAAAAAAAAAACGGCCTCACAGTTTCGATTCCGATAGCCGGTCATTGACTGTTTCTGTTTTGTTTCTCGCATCGCATATGTTCATATTTGAGTTCCCAAAGAAGCTTTGTAATATGTTTTTTGAGGGGATTTTCCACTTTTGGCGGTTAATTCTAGCCTAAACTTAGATTAAAACACTTAGAACCCGTTTTAGACGCTTTCTTTCTTCCTGCGCCGGCTCATGAGCTGGCTCAGGCGGCAACACTTCAACCATCGGGAATCACAAAGCATTCGAACCTTGCAACACCCGTTCACCTCCTTATCTGTTCCGTGACAGACCGGTCGTTCTTCCGTTTTATAAGATCCTGGAGTGGCTTTTGATTTATTTCAATTTCTGCCATGATAAGGTTAACCGCTGTTCGAACTTTAGTAATCTTTTCATGATCTACCGACACCCTATTACTTTAATTGAAAATGAAGTAGAATAATGTTTGTGTTTCATGGACGCAAATTTTAATTAACTCTTATCTTCATAGTATATAAACTCGATTTAAAAAGCTAGTGCATATTAACAGCTAAGCAGTTGAAATGAGTGGTGAAGGGTAGGGGACCTGAATAAGGGGGTGGTTTACGCTCTCTTATAAACGCACATAGTAATTCTTAAATTCTGCGCTCTCTCCCTTGAGTCTCACACGTTTTCTACGGCGTCCGGCGCTCTATCACTTGGGTCTCACACACTTCCTACGACGCACTCTCCCTCGGGTCTCACCCGTTTTATACGGCGCCTGGCGCACTCCCACTTCGATCTCGCACACCTCAGACAGCTTCCGGCGCACTCTCACTCGGTTCCCGCATACTTTCTAAGGCGTTCGGCGCACTCCCACTTGGCTCCCGCACACTTCCTACGGCGCTCGGCGCACTCCCACTTTGGTCCCGCACACTTCCTGCGGCGTTCGGCGCACTCCCACTTGGATCCCGCAAACTTTCTACATTGTTCGGCGCACTCCCACTTGGGTCGCGCACACTTTCTACTGCGTTTGGGGCACTCCAACGTGGGTCCCACACACAGGGCGTCCAGAGCACTACCATTCGGGTCCCGTATTCTTCCTGCAATGTACTGCGCATCACTTCTGAGGTCCTGCACCATTACCCTGACGTCCTGCTCACTTTCGGAGCTCATCCGTAGGATTGCCCGCCTTGAAATTTAATCCAAATAAACGGTCAAGCAAACACTTAAGAGATACTCACACATACATATGATTTAGTTCCGCAATCGCGTTCAGTCCGCAGTCTCATTATCACTATCGTAGAAGCGAAGCGGTTGTTTTGAGAATGATTTCTACATTTTCATAGTTGACTTTTTAAAAACAACTGCTTCGCTTCTACTATTGTGATAATGAGGACTGAACGCGATTGCGGAATTGAACTATATCCTCCATTTCTGAAAGTTGGGCTCCGCAGAAAAGGTCAAGGATTTGGCATTGCTCCTAAATGTCGTGAAATTGTCTTATTGGATTTGGCTCTCAACTTGATTTTTCAAATGTAGTGAAATTGTCGAATTGATTTGGCTGTGATGATACTATATGCAGATAACATAATCATTAAATGTAGTGAAATTGTTGCAAACGGATTCGGCAGGAGCTCCATCAATTATCACAGTCAAATCATGCGTCAGAAGGTCCTCTGGCGAGCGAATGAAGACAAAAAGAAAAAAATAATAATCCTCAGTCAACAATGCTGAACGAAACGTGGCCTTATGGGCTAGAATTAAGGTTTCCAAATGCTATTCTGCCTTTTCAGTGTGGCCTTTTCAGGTACCAGACCTTCCCTCACCGATGAGATAAAATTCATGAAAACGAAATCTAACGCAATTTACTCGCTACTGACTATGTCTTCGTGTCCTCAACGCTTTCACGGTTCGCATTGTATAGAAACGTTTTGCTGCTAGGTTTATTCCTGTTCTCATTCGATTCAATATGCGCTCCAAGGAAAACCCCTTCTGACGCGTGATTTGACTGTGATAATTGATACAGCTCCTGCCAAATCCGTTTGCAATAATTTCTCACTACATTTAATGATTATGTTATCTGCATATAGTATCATCACAGCCAAATCAATTCGACAATTTCACTACATTTGAAAAATCAAGTTGAGAGCCAAATCCAATAAGACAATTTCACGACATTTAGGAGCAATGCCAAATCCTTGACCTTTCTGCGGAGCCCAACTTTCAGAAATTTCACAACTTTACAAGGGTTTCCTTCTACAATATCGTCAAGCTCTAAAAGGCAAGTTCTTTTCTTCAAAACATAGTGGTAGAAATGAAGAAACAGCTGCTAGGATTGCAAGATAATAGTTGCAACGCGGCTTCCTACAGACAAGATACAAGGCATATACTTTTTGAATTTAAAAGTCGAGAAAATGAAGAAATGAGTTTTAAATGACCCAATTGTACAGGGTTGGGGCACAATCCTAGACGGGGAGAGGGGGCACCCACCATTCAAGACAGAAGTGAAATGAACCACCCATTGGTAAGTCTACCAGTCGGAGTATTTTCATGAAGTTTCTATAAAAACAATGATTGATAGCAGTATCAGACATCTTTTATCAGAATTTTCCATCATTTCTATGAGTCTTGGGTGGCCTCACCTCGTCTAGTATAGACCCAGGGTCAGTCGCTCTAGCCAAACTTCACCGGTTCTTGCTGACGTGGCTCGTCTGCGCCGGCCCATATGTCTGATTCGGAACAAGAACGATAGTTAAATACATCGTACGCGCAGAAAACCGTATATTATTTTTTCATGTTTTTGCGTAGCTTGGCCCCTCTAGTGAACAGAAAATGTTGAAGGGGCCCATGAAAACCTTCATTCTTCTTTCAACTCCCTTCTTCATTAAAGAAAAGTCAATCGGAACACATTGTAAATACGAATTTGAATTTCGCGCCAAAATCATTTTCAGAGTTTTTTTGCATGTGGAGTTCGTGCCGTAACTATTTTTCCTGTTGTCTTACGGTCGCACCAACATTCTAGGAAAAAGTGCTAGATGACTGGTGAGAATTGGTGGCGGATATTAATCTTTGACGCCTTCCAACCTCATCGTCCAACATTTTTGACGCGCCAAAGTTTACCAGTGTGGTCTACCGGGCTCAATCATAAAATTGAGCCTGAAAATGGAAATTGATTTCCAGCACGAACGATAGTTAAGTGCGCTAGAAGAGGACTACCGTAACCTTAGGAATGATGTTATTCGGCTCTCTTAAACAAATTTGATGATACCCAATTGATCAATGATAAAGATAAAAGAAGTGAAGAGCGGTGTGTCTTCATTCACACACCGTCCTTCTCCAGAGGTCAGCAGTTGAGGATCTGCCTGACTACAAGCAGAAAAACAACACCAGCGGTAGTGAAGATGTAGCGAATTCGGAGTCAGAACTTAGAAAATTTTAGAGCCAACTCGAGTGAGATTACAATAGCCTTGTTCTGGCGCAATTGCCTATCGCTCTTGTTGATTCGGGAGGCATGACTTTGCATACGGTGTCCTGGACATTAAACGGAGGTCCTGCACACGTCCTTTGATGTTCTGCACACTCCTACTAAGGTCCTGCACACGTTCCATGATGTCCTGCACTCTCCTACTGAGATCCTGCACATTCTTCGACGTCCTGCACACCCCTTCTGGGGTCCTGCACACGTCCCATGATGTCCTGCCCACGTCTACTACGGTCCTGCACACGTACAATTATGTCCTGCACACTCCTACTGAGGTCCTGCACAGGTCCCATGGTGTCCTGCACACTCCTACTAAGGTCTTGCACACGATCCATGATGTCCTGCACACTCCTACATTGAGGTCCTGCATAGGTCCCATGATGTCCTGCACACCCCTTCTGGGGTCCTGCACACGTCCCATGATGTCCTGCCCACTTATACTACGGTCCTGCACACGTTCCATTATGACCTGCTCACTCCTACTGAGGTCCTGCACAGGTCCCATGGTGTCCTGCACACTCCTACTAAGGTCTTGCACACGATCCATGATGTCCTGCGCACCCCTACTGAGGTCCTGCACAGGTCCCATGATGTCCTGCACACCCCTTCTGGGGTCTTGCACACGTCCCATGATGTCCTGCCCACTCCTACTACGGTCCTGCACACATTCCATGATGTCCTGCACACTCCTACTGAGGTCCTGCACAGGTCCCATGGTGTCCTGCACACTCCTACTAAGGTCTTGCACACGATCCATGATGTCCTGCACACTCCTACTGAGGTCCTGCACAGGTCCCATGATGTCCTGCACACTCCTACTGAGGTCCTGCACACGTCCCATGATGTCCTGCACACTCCTACTAAGGTCTTGCACACGTTCCATGATGTCCTGCACACTCCTACTGAGGTCCTGCACAGGTCCCATGATGTCCTGCACACTCCTACTAAGGTCTTGCACACGTTCCATGATGTCCTGCACACTCCTACTGAGGTCCTGCACAGGTCCCATGATGTCCTGCACACTCCTTGTCCTGTCCACTCCTACTACGGTCCTGCACACGTTCCATGATGTCCTGCACACTCCTACTGAGGTCCTGCACAGGTCCCATGATGTCCTGCACACTCCTACTAAGGTCTTGCACACGTTCCATGATGTCCTGCACACTCCTACTGAGGTCCCGCACACATTCTACGACGTCCTGCACACCCCTACTGGGGTCCTGCACACGTCCCATGATGTCCTGTCCACTCCTAATACGGTCCTGCACACGTTCCATGATGTCCTGCACACTCCTACTGAGGTCCTGCACAGGTCCCATGATGTCCTGCACACTCCTACTAAGGTCTTGCACACGATCCATGATGTCCTGCACACTCCTACTGAGGTCCTGCACAGGTCCCATGATGTCCTGCACACTCCTACTGAGGTCCTGCACACTCCTACTAAGGTCTTGCACACGTTCCATGATGTCCTGCACACTCCTACTGAGGTCCTGCACAGGTCCCATGATGTCCTGCACACTCCTACTAAGGTCTTGCACACGTTCCATGATGTCCTGCACACTCCTACTGAGGTCCTGCGCACATTCTACGACGTCCTGCACACCCCTACTGGGGTCCTGCACACGTCCCATGATGTCCTGTCCACTCCTACTACGGTCCTGCACACGTTCCATGATGTCCTGCACACTCCTACTACGGTCCTGCACACGTACAATGATGTCCTGCACACTCCTACTGAGTTCCTGCACAGGTCCCATGGTGTCCTGCACACTCCTACTAAGGTCTTGCACACGATCCATGATGTCCTGCACACTCCTACTGAGGTCCTGCACAGGTCCCATGATGTCCTGCACACTCCTACTGAGGTCCTGCACACTCCTACTAAGGTCTTGCACACGTTCCATGATGTCCTGCACACTCCTACTGAGGTCCTGCACAGGTCCCATGATGTCCTGCACACTCCTACTAAGCTCTCGCACACGTTCCATGATGTCCTGCACACTCCTACTGAGGTCCTGCACATTCCCATGACGTCCTGCACACTCCTACTAAGGTCTTGCACACGTTCCATGATGTCCTGCCCACTCCTACTACGGTCCTGCACACGTTCCATGATGTCCTGCACACTCCTACTGAGGTCCTGCACAGGTCCCATGATGTCCTGCACACTCCTACTAAGGTCTTGCACACGTTCCATGATGTCCTGCACACTCCTACTGAGGTCCCGCACACATTCCCATGACGTCCTGCACACCCCTACTGGGGTCCTGCACACGTCCCATGATGTCCTGTCCACTCCTACTACGGTCCTGCACACGTTCCATGATGTCCTGCACACTCCTACTGAGGTCCTGCACAGGTCCCATGATGTCCTGCACACTCCTACTAAGGTCTTGCACACGATCCATGATGTCCTGCACACTCCTACTGAGGTCCTGCACAGGTCCCATGATGTCCTGCACACTCCTACTGAGGTCCTGCACAGGTCCCATGATGTCCTGCACACTCCTACGGTCCTGCACACGTTCCATGATGTCCTGCACACTCCTTACTGAGGTCCTGCACAGGTCCCATGATGTCCTGCACACTCCTACTAAGGTCTTGCACACGTTCCATGATGTCCTGCACACTCCTACTGAGGTCCTGCACAGGTCCCATTCTACGACGTCCTGCACACCTACTGGGGTCCTGCACAGGTCCCATGATGTCCTGTCCACTCCTACTAAGGTCCTGCACACGTTCCATGATGTCCTGCACACTCCTACTGAGGTCCTGCACAGGTCCCATGATGTCCTGCACACTCCTACTAAGGTCTTGCACACGTTCCATGATGTCCTGCACACTCCTACTGAGGTCCTGCACACATTCTACGACGTCCTGCACACCCCTACTGGGGTCCTGCACAGGTCCCATGATGTCCTGTCCCTCCTAATACGGTCCTGCACACGTTCCATGATGTCCTGCACACTCCTACTGAGGTCCTGCACAGGTCCCATGATGTCCTGCACACTCCTACTAAGGTCTTGCACACGATCCATGATGTCCTGCACACTCCTACTGAGGTCCTGCACAGGTCCCATGATGTCCTGCACACTCCTTACTGAGGTCCTGCACACTCCTACTAAGGTCCTGCACTACTAAAGTCTCCACACGTTCCATGATGTCCTGCACACTCCTACTGAGGTCCTGCACAGGTCCCATGATGTCCTGCACACTCCCTACTGAGGTCCTGCACAGGTCCCATGATGTCCTGCACACTCCTACTGAGGTCCTGCACACTCCTACTGAGTCTTGCACACGTTCCATGATGTCCTGCACACTCCTACTGAGGTCCTGCACAGGTCCCATGATGTCCTGCACACTCCTACTAAGGTCTTGCACACGTTCCATGATGTCCTGCACACTCCTACTGGAGGTCCTGCACAGGTTCTACGACGTCCTGCACACCCTACTGGGGTCCTGCACACGTCCCATGATGTCCTGTCCACTTCCTACTACGGTCCTGCACACGTTCCATGATGTCCTGCACACTCTACTGAGGTCCTGCACAGGTCCCATGATGTCCTGCACACTCCTACTGAGGTCCTGCACACGTCCCATGATGTCCTGCACACTCCTACTGAGGTCTTGCACACGATCCATGATGTCCTGCACACTCCTACTGGAGGTCCTGCACAGGTCCCATGATGTCCTGCACACCCTACTGAGGTCCTGCACATTACATACTGTCTTGCACACGTTCCATGATGTCCTGCACACTCCTACTGAGGTCCTGCACAGGTCCCATGATGTCCTGCACACTCCTACTAAGGTCTTGCACACGTTCCATGATGTCCTGCACACCTCCTACTGAGGTCCTGCACATTCTACGACGTCCTGCACACCCTACTGGGGTCCTGCACACGTCCCATGATGTCCTGTCCACTCCTACTACGGTCCTGCACACGTTCCATGATGTCCTGCACACTTCCTACTGAGGTCCTGCACAGGTCCCATGATGTCCTGCACACTCCTACTAAGGTCTTGCACACGTTCCATGATGTCCTGCACACTCCTTACTGGAGGTCCTGCACACATTCTACGACGTCCTGCACACTACTGGGGTCCTGCACAGGTCCCATGATGTCCTGTCCACTCCTACTACGGTCCTGCACACGTTCCATGATGTCCTGCACACTCTACTGGAGGTCCTGCACAGGTCCCATGATGTCCTGCACACTCCTACTAAGGTCTTGCACACGTTCCATGATGTCCTGCACACTCCTACTGAGTGTCCTGCACACATTCTACGACGTCCTGCACACCCCTTACTGGGGTCCTGCACACGTCCCATGATGTCCTGCACACTTCCTACTACGGTCCTGCACACACGTTCCATGATGTCCTGCACACTTCCCCTACTGAGGTCCTGCACAGGTCCCATGATGTCCTGCACACTCCTACTAAGGTCTTGCACACGTTCCATGATGTCCTGCACACTTCCTACTGAGGTCCTGCACACATCCTCTACGACGTCCTGCACACTCTACTGGGGTCCTGCACACGTCCCATGATGTCCTGTCCACTCCTACTACGGTCCTGCACACGTTCCATGATGTCCTGCACACTTCCTACTGAGGTCCTGCACAGGTCCCATGATGTCCTGCACACTCCTACTAAGGTCTTGCACACGTTCCATGATGTCCTGCACACTCCTACTGAGGTCCTGCACATTCTTACGACGTCCTGCACACCTACTGTCCTGCACACGTCCCATGATGGTCCTGCACACTCCTACTAAGGTCCTTGCACACGTTCCATGATGTCCTGCACACTTACCGAGGTCCTGCACAGGTCCCATGATGTCCTGCACACTCCTGTCTTGCACACGTTCCATGATGTCCTGCACACTCCTACTGAGGTCCTGCACACATTCTACGACGTCCTGCACACCTCCTACTGGGGTCCTGCACACGTCCCATGATGTCCTGTCCACTCCTACTACGGTCCTGCACACGTTCCATGATGTCCCTGCACACTCTCCTACTGGAGGTCCTGCACATGTCCCATGATGTCCTGCAAAATACCTACTAAGGTCTTGCACACGTTCCATGATGTCCTGCACACTCCTACCGAGGTGTCCTGCACACATCCTCTATGATGTCCTGCACACTCCTATCTGGGGTCCTGCACACGTCCCATGATGTCCTGTCCACCTCCTAATACGGTCCTGCACACGTTCCATGATGTCCTGCACACTCCTACTGAGGTCCTGCACAGGTCCCATGATGTCCTGCACACTACTACTAAGGTCTTGCACACGTTCCATGATGTCCTGCACACTCCTACTGAGGTCCTGCACAGGTCCCATGATGTCCGGCACACTCCTACTAAGGTCCTGCACAGGTCCCATGATGTCCTGCACACTCCTACTAAGGTCTTGCACACGTTCCATGATGTCCTGCACACTCCTACTGAGGTCCTGCACAGGTCCCATGATGTCCGGCACACTTACTGAGGTCCTGCACACGTTCCATGATGTCCTGCCCACTCCTACTACGGTCCTGCACACGTTCCATGATGTCCTGCACACTCCTACTGAGGTCCTGCACAGGTCCCGTGATGTCCTGCACACTCCTACTAAGGTCTTGCACACGTTCCATGGTGTCCTGCACACTCCTACTGAGGTCCTGCACAGGTCCCATGATGTCCTGCACACGTTCGATGATGTCCTGCATACTCCTACTGAGGTCCTGCACAGGTCCCATGATGTTCTGCACACTTCCTACTGGAGGTCCTGCACAGGTCCCATGATGTCCTGCACACTCCTACCAAGGTCCTGCACACGTTCCATGATGTCCTGCACACTCCTACTGAGGTCCTGCACACATTCCTGATGATGTCCTGCACACTCCCCTACTGAGTGTCCTGCACACGTCCCATGATGTCCTGCACACTTACCAAGGTCCTGCACACGTCTCCATGATGTCCTGCATACTCCTACTGAGGTCCTGCACAGGTCCCATGATGTTCTGCACACTCCTAATAAGGTCTTGCACACGTTCAATGATGTCCTGCACACTCCTACTGAGGTCCTGCACACATTCTACGACGTCCTGCACACCCCTACTGGGGTCCTGCACACGTCCCATGATGTCCTGCCCACTCCTACTAAGGTCTTGCACACGTTCCATGATGTCCTGCACACTTCCTACTGAGGTCCTGCACAGGTCCCATGATGTCCTGCACACCTCCTACTAAGGTCTTGCACATGTTCCATGATGTCCTGCACCTCCTACTGAGGTCCTGCACAGTCCCATAGTGCACACTCAGCTGTCCTGCACACCCTACTGACACGTATGCACATGATGTCCTGCACACTCCTACTGAGGTCCTGCACAGGTCCCATGATGTCCTGCACACTCCTAGGTCTTGCACACGTTCCATGATGTCCTGCACACTCCTACCGGGAGGTCCCTGCACACATTCCCACGACGTCCAGCACTTCTCTACTGGGGTCCTGCACACGTTCCATGATGTCCTGCACACTTCCTACTGAGGTCCTGCACAGGTCCCTTCCATGATGTCCTGCACACTCCTACTGGGGTCCTGCACACGTCCCATGGATGTCCTGCACACTCCTACTGAGGTCCTGCACATTCCATGATGTCCTGCACACTTCCTACTGAGGTCCTGCACAGGTCCCATGATGTCCTGCACACTCCTACTACGGTCCTGCACACGATCCATGATGTCCTGCACACTCCTACTGAGGTCCTGCACAGGTCTCCATGATGTCCTGCACACTCCTACTGAGGTCCTGCACAGGTCCCATGATGTCCTGCACACTCCTACTGAGGTCTTGCACACGATCCATGATGTCCTGCACACTCCCTACTGAGGTCCTGCACAGGTCCCATGGGGTCCTGCACACGTCCCATGATGTCCTGCACACTCCTACTAAGGTCCTGCACACGTTCCATGATGTCCTGCACACTCCTACTGAGGTCCTGCACAGGTCCCATGATGTCCTGCACACTCCTACTAAGGTCTTGCACACGTTCCATGATGTCCTGCACACCCTACTGAGGTCCCTGCACATTATCTTCACGACGTCCTGCACACCCCTTTACTGGGGTCCTGCACACGTCCCATGATGTCCTGTCCACTCCTAATACGGTCCTGCACACGTCTCCATGATGTCCTGCACACTTCCTACTGAGGTCCTGCACAGGTCCCATGATGTCCTGCACACTCCTACTGAGGTCTTGCACACGTTCCATGATGTCCTGCACACTCCTACTGAGGTCCTGCACAGGTCCTATGATGTCCTGCACACCCCTACTGGAGGTCCTGCACACGTCCCATGATGTCCTGCCCACACCTACTACGGTCCTGCACACGTTAGATGATGTCATGCACACTCCTACTGAGGTCCTGCACACGTCCCATGATGTCCTGCACGCTCCTACTGAGGTCCTGCACAGGTTCCATGATGTCCTGCACACTCCTACTGAGGTCCTGCACAGGTCCCATGATGTCCTGCACACCCCTACCAAGGTCCTGCACACGTTCCATGATGTCCTGCACACTTCCTACTGGAGGTCCTGCACAGGTCCCATGATGTCCTGCACACTCCTACTGAGTGTCCTGCACACGTTCCATGATGTCCTGCACACTCCTACTGAGGTCCTGCACACATTCTACGACGTCCTGCACACTCTCTACTGGGGTCCTGCACACGTCCCATGATGTCCTGTCCACTCCTCCTACGGTCCTGCACACGTTCCATGATGTCCTGCACACTCCTACTGAGGTCCTGCACAGGTTCCATAATGTCCTGCACACTCCTACTAAGGTCTTGCACACGTTCCATGATGTCCTGCACACTCCTACTGAGGTCCTGCACACATTCTACGATGTCCTGCACACCCCTACTGAGGTCCTGCACAGGTCCCATGATGTCCCGCACACTCCTACCACGGTCCTGCACACGTTCCATGATGTCCTGCACACTCCTACTGGGAGGTCCTGCACAGGTCCCATGATGTCCTGCACACTCCTACGGAGGTCCTGCACACGTTCCATGATGTCCTGCACACTCCTACTGAGGTCCTGCACAGGTCCCATGATGTCCTGCACACTCCTACTGAGGTCCTGCACACGTTCCATGATGTCCTGCACACTCCTACTGAGGTCCTGCACACATTCCATGATGTCCTGCACACTTCCTACTGAGGTCCTGCACAGGTCCCATGATGTCCTGCACACTCCTACTAAGGTCTTGCACACGTTCCATGATGTCCTGCACACTTACTGAGGTCCTGCACAGGTCCCCATGATGTCCTGCACACTCCTACTAAGGTCTTGCACACGTTCCATGATGTCCTGCACACTCCTACTGAGGTCCTGCACACATCCCACGACGTCCTGCACACTCCTACTGGGGTCCTGCACACGTCCCATGATGTCCTGTCCACTCCTACTACGGTCCTGCACACGTTCCATGATGTCCTGCACACTCCTACTGAGGTCCTGCACAGGTCCCATGATGTCCTGCACACTCCTACTAAGGTCTTGCACACGTTCCATGATGTCCTGCACACTTCCTACCGAGGTCCTGCACAGGTTCCCATGATGTCCTGCACACTCCTACTGGGGTCCTGCACACGTCCCATGATGTCCTGTCCACTCCTAATACGGTCCTGCACACGTTCCATGATGTCCTGCACACTTCTTACTGGAGGTCCTGCACAGGTCCCATGATGTCCTGCACACTCCTACTAAGGTCTTGCACACGATCCATGATGTCCTGCACACTCCTACTGAGGTCCTGCACAGGTCCCATGATGTCCTGCACACCCTACTGAGGTCCTGCACAGGTCTGCACACCCTACTGTCTTGCACACGTTCCATGATGTCCTGCACACTTCCCTACTGAGGTCCTGCACAGGTTCCATGATGTCCTGCACACTCCTACTAAGGTCCTGCACACGTTCCATGATGTCCTGCACACTTCCTACTGAGGTCCTGCACACATTCTACGACGTCCTGCACACTTCCTACTGGGGTCCTGCACACGTCCCATGATGTCCTGCACACTCCTACTACGGTCCTGCACACGTTCCATGATGTCCTGCACACTCCCTACTGGAGGTCCTGCACAGGTCCCATGATGTCCTGCACACCCTACCAAGGTCTTGCAGACACACGTTCCATGATGTCCTGCACACTTACTGGGAGGTCCTGCACATTCCTCTACGACGTCCTGCACACTCTCTACTGGGGTCCTGCACACGTCCCATGATGTCCTGTCCACTCCTACCAAGGTCCTGCACACGTTCCATGATGTCCTGCACACTTCCTACTGGAGGTCCTGCACAGGTCCCATGATGTCCTGCACACTCCTACTAAGGTCTTGCACACGTTCCATGATGTCCTGCACACCTCCTACTGAGGTCCTGCACACGTTCCACTGACGTCCTGCACACTTTACTGGGGTCCTGCACACGTCCCATGATGTCCTGTCCACTCCTACTACGGTCCTGCACACGTTCCATGATGTCCTGCACACTCCTACTGAGGTCCTGCACAGGTCCCATGATGTCCTGCACACTCCTACTAAGGTCCTGCACACGTTCCATGATGTCCTGCACACTTCCTACCGAGGTCCTGCACACATCTCCATGATGTCCTGCACACTCCTTACTGAGGTCCTGCACACGTCCCATGATGTCCTGTCCACCCTACTACGGTCTTGCACACGTTCCATGATGTCCTGCACACTCCTACTGAGGTCCTGCACACATTCTACGACGTCCTGCACACCCTACTGGGGTCCTGCACACGTTCCATAATGTCCTGCACACTCCTACTGATGTCCTGCACACGTCCCATGATGTCCTGCACACTTCCTACTAAGGTCCTGCACACGTTCCCATGATGTCCCGCACACTCCTACTAAGGTCTTGCACACGTTCCATGATGTCCTGCACACTCCTACTGAGGTCTTGCACACGTTCCATGATGTCCTGCCCTTTCCTACTGAGGTCCTGCACACGTTCTACGACGTCCTGCACACCCCTACTGGGGTCCTGCACACGTTCCATGATGTCCCGCACACTCCTACTAAGGTCCTGCACACGTTCGATGATGTCCTGCATACTCCTACTGAGGTCCTGCCCACATTCTACGACGTCCTGCACACCCCTACTGAGGTCTCACATAGTCAACCGACACTTCAGCACATCCTGCGACGCCTTCTTATCGATGGTGCGCTTTGAACGAATACGCGCCGCGGTCAAGTACATCAACCCGCACAGCGTCCTCTTCCGAGCCGGACGTTCAAAGTACACCACCCTGGAGAGCAAGGTGTTTATATGGAGTCTAAGAAAACAATGACTGATAACGAAAACCCACCATTTTCATAAACTATTCTTGAGAGGCCGGTTTCCGAGTTTCAAACGCCCGTTAGGGCCCAGAAGTCATTATGGTGAGTTCTGACAATTATTTTCGTCATTCCCGTGGCCGATTACCTCTAGTCACAAATTTTCGAGCGATTTGGTCCACGCCTTCCAAAAAATGGTTTTCGACGGACGGAGGTGGAGGCGGAGGCGGAGGCGGTGGCGGAGGCGGAGCGCGGAGGCGGAGGCGGAGGCGGAGGCGGGAGGCGGAGGCGGAGGCGGTGGTGGAGAACGTTTTTGCGTACTTCTGAGAGGTCATAACTTTAGGAAAGCGGGGACCAGTTGGGATGAAAAGTTGCACACATATGTAATTTCCTTGCAGCGCGTCGAATAGTGTACAGCTCATACTCTCATGGATTTGACGGTATGAATAGGTGATCTCATTGTAGGCATCCGCGCGGAAGAGATCAAAGTTAAATCTCTGGGTGAGACGCTTCTGCGCTCACCACAATTTCCCAGCTACTCGCAGGGTGGGGCATCACTATCATAGGAGTGGTGCGGTTTTGAGAATGATTTCTTCATTTTCCTAGTTGCTTTTTTCGAAAAACAACCGCTTTGCATCTACGATAGTGAAGCCCAACCC